>PPLK02000034.1:38788-117093 GCA_003707795.2 Clavispora fructus
AGAGAGAGAGAGAGAGAGAGAGAGAGAGAGAGAGAGAGAGAGAGAGAGAGAGAGAGAGAGAGAGAGAGAGAGAGAATAATTTATAGAATACTGAGCATAGAGTCAGTAGATACAGAAAATATCTGCCATGGTGATTAATCGGAGAAATAGTTGATAATATAGTACAGGCGCTGAAATGCAGTAGAGAGATCGCAAACCAGTGAGTCGTCGGAAAAACATTTCCATGTTCGAACATCTTAGAGAATTTCAGAACTCATGACTGACCCATCGAAGTGTTGATGAATCATAAATAATCAGATTGAGGGAATGCTGGAAGAAGCAGCGAACAGAACACCAAAAACCAATTTTCTTTCGAGGCAACTGGTAGACGCAACGCATAATAAATGCAGTAATCGGTGGTGGAGCCAAACTTCGACACAGGAAAACGAGACCGAATTCGTCTCTGGCCGAAAATTACAGTACCCAAACGTCGCTCAGATATAAACCAATAACTGCAATTGAGCCTACTAAAAACTGTATCAGAACATTTACTCACCGCTGGAATTACAGAGATAACGCAAAGCCGCCGTGAAGTGCCGGCGTCGACACACTATCGTATACACAAAGACCAAACAAACAAAAGATAAGACCGGAGGTGCAGGCACATAATCCCTGGTGTATATGGAGCATTTCATTGGTCAAAAGATGGCCCAACCTGTCTCACCCCACCAAACAAAAGCGAGCCACTCTCGTTTATTTGCACGGTCCTCAGAACCACTTCCACTCGTTATCTGACGGTCCTTAGAACCACTACACTCGTTATCTGACGGTCCTTAGAACCGCTACACTCGTTATCTGATTCCCGTATTATTAATTATAAAAAAGATTCCCGTCAAAAGTATAAAAATAAACAAAAAAATTAGTAATAGATAATGTTTTCAGAAGGACATAAGCAAGCCCCACGAGTTACGAGTAACCGCGGAGTTCACACGCCAACCATGGCAACATTAAATTAGCCAGAAAGGTGTATGCCCCAAGAACTAAGACTCGTTTAAAATCTTTGGTTAGACTTCTTCGCTTTCAACTTCTTGCTGATTTGAATAGAGATGATAGCAATGGCGGCCAAGCCAACCAAAACGAACACAAGAATAACACCGGCTGGAAGCATTTTAAAGGTTTGCGAGGAGTTAAAGAAAAAAGAAGAAAAAAGTCTCGACTGTCGCGGACGCACCTTAATATTTATCCTGGTGCGCTATTTTTTTGCCTGCGCGCGGGTAGAATATTGTCCTCTAACTACCTAATTCGGGCCAGCTGGAAACAAACCGGGACAAAGTGCGCCCGTGTGCACTCCGCAATATGCGCCCGGCCATGTATTACCCTGTCACCAATCGCTTCCATTCTCCCCACGGTACATATGCGCCTAGAAATGATGGAATGGGAAATGAACCGAAACACAACGCCAGGTCCGATGCGGTGATACGAACCAATGTTGTTGATTTTTTCCCACTCAACATTCGGTAGTATCACCAATTTCGGCGGATGGAGTGTACCTACGGCGGCCGATATGGGTTCGAGATAACATTTGCCCCACTTCCGAGGGAATCCGAGCCAATGAAGCTCGGCGCACGTGACCAGACGGCTTTTCGTCCGATGGTGCCGAAATCCGATTGTGGAGCAACCGCCGCTCCGTGCCACACCCCCGTCTCCGCCGTTACCATTGCGTATTTCCCTCCCGAAGTGATGGCAGTTCCTAGATTTTGTTCGAGCGTCGGTGTGGTTCGGACCGGCATTCGGTGGTTCCGAGCCGATGTCGCCGAAAATTGCGCACCAAAACAAAAAACGACAAATCGAGCTACTCACTACAGAGGGCACAGGAAAACCGCACTATAACAGGAAACAATCGAGTCAACGGGGGAGTTGTCAACAATAAAAACGGCGCATCACTCGCAGTAGAGTGGATGCATGCGGAGAGACCGGAAATTGAGAAATTAGTATCGGCTACTGATGGTTTATTCCGGCTACCCACATGCGCTAGTACGGCCGGCAGAATCGGCATCTTTTTCTGAAGGGCTTGTACATAGGGCTGGAATATGTCTTTTCCGATGTAGTGTGATTAGATCCGAGACAACACAATTGCGATAGGATCCACGATAAGATGACACGAGTGAGGTGATGGACAATGGGGAGAGTGTAATGAGGTTAGTCAGGACAGATGGCAGTGGCTTTTTGGATCTTTCCGCACTGGTTCAAATCCGTGGAACTGGATGTGCACGCATGTATATGAATATGCCTGAGATATCTACAATGGAAGTGCCTATCGGTGAGGGTGTCCCCTGGTCGGAAGTGTCTACTCTTGGAAGTGTCTACTCTACTCTTGGAAGTGTCTTTCCAAAAGCAAAAATGTCTACGGTGGATGAGTCTACACCGACCATAACTGGTTGACACTCTCGGCTATACTATATATAGGCGTTACGTCATTTCTCAGTCTGGACATTTCTCGCAGAAGCTGGTAAAAGTACCCGGTAAAAGTACCCGGCAAAAGAGAACCTCATAAAAGAGAACCCGCTAAAAGAGAATCTCAAGAGCGAGCACCAGTCTCGGCAGATGTTCCAACTTCAACGTAGACTTCTGATCCGCAGGTTCAGGTGTCATTTTGAGTTCGCAGTACCCCACATATCTGCGCACCGATTCACATGCGATTGATGGAACATTAAATACGCCTCAAACCATCCATATAATGTTCGCCACATTCTCATAAGTGGTTTGAAATCAGGTATCGCCCAACTGATTAAAAACCAACCACCAAGCATCAGATCACACTATTCAGACACCATCTCAACACTATAACTGATCAGACATCGCTATAGTTGCAAGCCACAAAGAACACTCAGATTGACCGAGCTAAACTTCCCCGGAAAGCTACCCTAAACCTGCAAAAATCCGAAAAGTCAGAATACGGCTCTATATCCAACCAGAAACCAGGACATGTTCACTATTCAACTCCATAATGGCGAACGCACGTTTTCTGCGTGGTGCAATCACCAATCGCCTAAACCAGGAACTTTTAATCGTCTTTTTCTCTTGATGCATGGCTTTCCTGATAACAAGGACTCTTTTCTTCGTATGTTCCCCCTCATCGAAAACCACTTTGGTGGAAACGTCTTGATTGTGGCACCAGCACTTGCAGGCTACGAGCAATCGTCTCAACGAAGAAAGTCCGACTACTCCATTTCTTCGCTCGCCCAGGACGCCCGACTGTGGATATTGGAGCTTGTTCCGGACCAAAGTGTTCCAGTCCACTTGGTGGGTCACGATTGGGGCGCGGTAACCGCGTTCAAGGTGGCGTCGGAGTATCCGGAGTTGATTACACTGATGGTGACGTTGGCTATTCCGTATCTCACCAATATCCGGTGGTGGCAGTACTTGTGGTATGCCCCGCACCAAATATGGTGTTCCAGTTATATGCTCCGGATGCAATCGGCGTTGTTTTACCGGCCCAAGTTTGGCGATTTGCGCCGTCCCGGGTACTTGGACGAGCTCTGGGCGTACTGGGCGCCCGGATGGGATTTTTCCGGCGAAATCGATTCGGTGCGGACCACGTTGGCCCTGGACGGGGTTCTCGACCATGTCACCGGGTATTATCGGAGTGCGCTTGCCTTAAACAACCTTGGCGACTTGAAATGGGACGTGGATTTCGGGCGAGTGCCTACGCTTATCCTAGGCGGAGACCGGGACAGGTGTATGTTGCCGGCATTGTTTGAGTTGGAGTTTCGGATGTTGGCCCCGGTAGCCAAGGTGAAGGTTCAATTGCTAGAGAACGTGGGACACTTTCTTCATCGCGAGGACCCAGACGCGGTGGGCAAACTCGTGACGGCGTGGTTTGACAAGTACTGCTGATTGTTTGTAATGATATTAGCGATAACGATTTTCCTGTGGCTGTAGGAGCCTCGGCGCTACATCGTGGGTAAGGATGACTATTTTCTATTCAATGACAAGGTATCCAGACCGTAAAACCTGTCCTGTTCGCACGGACGAGACCGATAGGCAAAATACCGGCAGCTCAGTTCAACTGGACATAGTTACCAGGAAAAGATCCGGTTTGGCCGTTGTATCTTCCCGTCCACCATGCGTTAACGTCGCCGCTCTCCACCACCTCAATCACCGCACCCGCAGGGAACGACAAGTCGCCCTGAGCCAGAGCGGTGTAGTCATACAACGCAGTGCAGGTGCGAGCGGCAGGTGCAACCGGCGCCGCAGGATAGGCCGGAGGAGCCGCAACCACGGGAGACGCGGCCGCAGGCGTTTGGTAGCTGCTGTAAGTTGGCGACGCCACTGCAGCCACGGGGGTTTGTGCCAATTGTGGCGATTGTCCGTACTGCGGAGTTTGAGGCAGTCCGTATTGGCCCGCAGGCACTTGTCCGTATTGGCCCACAGGCACTTGTCCATACTGCGCAGGTGGCTGTCCATACTGGCCCGGGGCCTGTCCATACGGCACTGGAGATTGAGCGGCAGGCGACAGTTCCAGCTTCTCACCGTACTGTCCGTAGTACTGGGCGTACTCACCGTATTGGTTCTGGGAATAGGCAGGTAGGGTTCCATCCGGAGAGGTGGCGCCTCCAGCCATGGCATGCCTTCTTCTGGTGGCCTCCAACTTATTCTTGGCGTGGCCCACCTTGAAGTTGGTGATGCCGATGCTGTCGGTCTGCTCCTCAATGTTTCCCTTCTTCGCGTGGTACGCCTCGACAATGTCCAGAGACAAGTCGAAGTACGGGATCTTTAACTCCTCCATGCGGTTGTACAAGGTGTAGAAGATGTTCAACTGCATGTAGTAGAAGGACACGAACAACGGCTTGATGAAGTCCAGCTGCATCCGGAACAAGATGGGGAGCTCGTTCTTCAACATGTCGTTGTAGTAGTCGTACTCCTGTTGCGCCACAGTCACGTCCGCCTCGGCGCCGTACATCTTCTCCTCATCCTTGGCCGTGCGCTCCTTCTTCTCCTCGTACTTCTTGTGGTTGCGCTTTTTCCGGTCCAAGTCCACCTGCTTGTGGTCTCTCTTGGTAGCCATCTTGCGGATCAGGTTGATTACCTGCAATAGCTCCTGCGCCGGCTTCACCACCCGCGTTTCGATCAACTCCAAGTCCGGCTTCAACGTCTCCTTCAACTCCTTCACCACCTCGCGGTACTGTTCTGCCGCCTGAATACCTTCGGGGTTATCTTCCGGGACAACGGAGTCGGGGTCGGACAACCGGCCACTGATGGGCTTGTAGATCTCTTCAATGGCTTTGGAGAAGTCGATCTGGTGGTCGAGCATGCCATTGACCGCCGCAAAGTACCGCTTGGACTCGTCACTGAGCTTTTTCGTTTCGACCTCCAATTCCTTGAACCGTCTCTCGGCGTCGGCGTAGACGGCATCCTGGGTGATTTCACCCATGTTCATCTTCTGGCGGAAGTTTTGCGGCGCCCGCACAATCGATTTTTTCAACCCTTTGAAGGACATTTTTTGGCACTGGCGGTTGGAGGGGAAAATGTAGGGGAACAGGGAGATATAGTCATGGAAAGGCGCGGGAGGGGCACGGAGGCACGGGTGTAGTGCCTTGGGTGGTTTCCGCGCTCCAGTTGTTTTGTCCATTTTGCACCCAGCGGGTAGTACAAAACCTCTGACTTCTTTAGGTAACAGGGATTCTTGTTCCACTGGCCAAGTTTGTGTTAAATCCGTACTGTCTGCTCTTCACAACTCTTGACAACTGTTCACAACTGCCACCTTCTACTCCTTCTTGTTCTTCTTACTAAGTATATTACTCTCTGTCTATTCTGCCACTCCATCGAATGCGCCGTCTAGATCTCTCTTTAAACGCCATTGGCGCTGCTCTGCGCCGCCTTGCCGGCAACATTTTGGCCCCCACTCTTTACTGCATTTACGTGCTTCAACTTTTGGCCATAATCACCACCGAAGCCATTCGTGACGGCTTTGCATTGTTTTTCTTCTTTGCCGTTCATTTTTGGCGACCATGCTACGTGCTTAGAAAAGTGCACGCCGCCCAGGGCCGATTTTCCGCCCAACAAGTGGATAAGGCCAAAAAGTACCTTCTGGAGCGACAAGAGGCAACCAAAAACAGGTTCTGCTATCTCCCCCAGAGATCCTCCGAAACGAGCGAGCGCATCATTTCCGCCAGCTTGAGCGGCGACTGGCTCCACCAAGTGTTGGGTGGACTTCCATTGATCGAAACCCAGAATATGCAGCCAGATAAAAAGGTGCCGGTTCAGAAACCAGCTTCCAGTACCGCACCAGACACTGTCTCCGTTGCCAGGAATTCTGCGGTTCCGCCTAAAGACAAGTTTCCCCGGCTTTTTGCTCTCGTCAAGCCGGCAGCATCTGCTCCACTTCCGCCGCGGAGCAAATTCACGAGGAAAGCTTTTCAACTGGCCAGGGCTGCCACTCCAGCATCAGAAAAAGATGCGGAGAAGATGTCTTCTGCCAGCTCCAAGAGATCCATTGTGTCAATTTCCGACCTCAGGAATCCGTGGGTGGACCAGCAACAGGTTGAGAGTAAGCCCAAAAATTCCACCGAAGCAAGGAATTTCCCCAATGAGAGCAATTCTCCTGAAGCTTCCCTGTCGCTTAAAACTGCTTCTTCGAGGAATGGTAACGAGAAAGCCCTATTAGAAGCCACTCAACCAGGGAAAGCCCAGATTCAACTGGAAACGCACGCGGGAAAGGTCAAACCTGGTACTCCTCTATCTGGCAATAACATCCGCTCAAAAATCATTCAATTTGAATGTTCCCCATCTGATTTGCCTCCCGCGGTGCCCGACCGATAAACGAAATCAAATCTGCAAGTTGGGGTCGGGATTAGGTTTTCCTTTTATTGGAAAGAAGTGCTACCGAGAGAAGTGCTACAGAGAGCTGTGCTCACATGTTTTTTTTTTGTTTGGGCATTAACGCGCTTTCACCTGCTCTATAATTGCTCTAATTTGTTGATGGATCATTCACTATGTTGCTCGTCGTAAATTATTGGCTTATATTGCCCACAGTCGAAGGGAAGACGCAGGTTGCGCGCACAAAACCGTTTTTTACTCCGTGCGGGGAGCTTTACCCACAGCCACATTGTGGATCTTATCTCCAGTGCCCTAATCTCCAGCCATCTGCATCGCCCATGGCTCTATTGGGATACCCCTCTATGTCGAATTATCTGTTTCTTTTCTCCGTAGACTGTACTGTGTGAAGACCGAGTCGGTCTCAAATGCGGTGCGATCACCTGACATTGGTAAACTCCGGTAGCCTTATTTTTTTTTTAGGTGCTTCCGGTTTTACCTCGGTGCCAAGTCTTCCTTCTTCTCCGGATCCAGACCTTATCCACCCCATTTCTTCTATGTTGGACATTCAGACATTCGACGTTGACCGCCACTCCGGATTTCTTCCCCCAAAACTTCCGCTCCAATGCCTTCCCAATGAGTACTACCATCCGTGGGAAACGTTGGTGCAAAACCTTCCGGCATTGCTCTTATCACGGCGGATCCGTGTCCACGTGGACAAAATGCTGGTTCTTTCGACTGAATTCTTACAACTGCCTGAGGAGCAAAGACGGGCGTACCAGGTGCTCGGGTTTCTTGCTCACGCTTATGTATGGGGAACCAACGAGCCGGTGAGCCGGCTCCCCGAATGCGTGGCCCGGCCATTGGTGGAAGTGAGTGAAATCCTCGGACTTCCACCGCTTGCCACTTATGCGGGGTTGTGTCTTTGGAACTTCAGGGAGATTATTCCCTCGACCGAAAACACGTGCGATGTGGAGTTCGAAAACCTCACCACCATCAATACCTTCACCGGATCGATCGACGAGCTGTGGTTTTTCATTGTCAGTGTCTTTTTTGAGATACGCGGTGCCCGTGCTATCAGTTCGGGGATGGAGGCGTTGGACCACGCCAAAAACGGCAGAACCAAGCCGTTGATTGGGTGTTTGCAGGCTTTGGCGCAGGCCATCGACCACTTGGGATCAGTTTTGATGCGCATGGAGGAGATGTGTGACCCGCACGTGTTTTACTTTCGTCTCCGGCCGTACTTGGCCGGGTGGAAGAACATGGCTGATGCAGGGTTGGACAAGAACGGTGTGATTTACGGCTTGGAAGAGAAACCGCGGGCGTACGCCGGTGGTTCGAACGCACAGTCGTCGCTTCTCCAGTTTATGGACTCTCTTCTCAGTGTCCACCACTATGCCACGGGCGAGAGACCCGCTCCGCACCAGGTGGCGCAAGACGCGGAGAAAATGGTCAAGCCGGAAAACGCCTACCTCATGGAAATGCGCAACTACATGCCCGGAAAGCACCGGGAGTTTTTGGCTATGGTGGATCGCGAAACTTGTATCCGCGACTACGTGATGAAGACCGGCGATGCCGACCTCACTCTTGCGTACGATGCGTGTTTGGCGATGTTGAAGCTGTTCCGCGACAAGCACATCCAGATTGTCACGCGGTATGTGGTGTTACAGGCCAAAAAGGCGCCAAAGATGGGATCGCTGCTGACTTTGCGTTCAGGTCTTGCCAAAAAGAAGCAGGCCGGCGTGGAGGAGAAGGGAACAGGCGGAACGTCGTTGCTTCCGTTCTTGAAACAATGCAGAGACGAGACGGGAGACCCGGCGGCGGGCAGCTGGGGAAAACGGCTTTTATCCGACGGAGTTATGCGGTTGAACTACTCGCGGCCCAACGGAGTGAATGAAGACTAGCAGGGCTGGTCTGTAAATAAGAATTAATGGATTGAGATGGAATGTAGAAACGGTTGCGGTGAAGTAGAGAGGAGAGGAGAGTGAGTACTGACCGTATTTAGTCTAAGATTTGTTGAAAGGGTTAAGCATATACTAGAGTATATTAGTAGAGAATAATAGAGCAACGATCATTCTTGCCAAAGTGAACATATTAACTATAGTAATTATAGTGACCATAGTAATTATAGTGACCATAGTAATTATAGTAACCATAACTATACCCACCACCTAACAAAATACACAATTTTTCTCATCTCCTATATTCGCCCAACCATCATAACCGATTTCTCAACCAGACTAACCCCACCGCACCACTATCAATGAGTCGCACTCGTACTTGCACCACATCAAAGACGATCACTTCAACCCACACGTTTCACCTGCAGTGCGACCGTTGTCTGGGATAAATACAACCCTACCCGTGGCCCCCATTCGTTTCCCCGATCTCGTTACCGCCGGTTTTCCACCCACCGCCCAGCTCTGACCTGGGCCACAAACCCGTACATCCCGTATCATAAGGCGTAGCACGAAAAAATTATCCGGTGCCATGTTCAGGCGCTCTATCCCAAAACTACTACAAAGGATGTCGACCGAAGCAAACGCCCCCGCCGCTGCCGCCGCTGCTGCCACCACAACCAGCGTGCCAAAAAGCACTGCCAACGCCCAAAAACCGGCCAAGCAGTCGAAGAAGGCCAAGAAACAGGAATTTCTCTTGAAAACCCCAAAGGGTACCAAGGACTGGGCCGACAAGGACATGGTGTTGCGTGAAGCGATTTTCTCCACCCTTGGCGACTTGTTCAAGAAACATGGAGGACAGGCGCTCGATACGCCGGTATTTGAACTCAGAGAAATCTTGACGGGAAAGTACGGTGAGGACTCCAAGTTGATCTACAACTTGCAGGACCAAGGCGGAGAGTTGACGTCTTTGAGATACGACTTGACGGTTCCGTTTGCCCGTTTCGTTGCGGCCAACAGCATCAGCGCCATCAAGAGATTCCACATTGCCAAGGTGTACCGCAGAGACCAGCCAGCAATGACCAAGGGAAGAATGAGAGAGTTCTACCAGTGCGACTTTGATATTGCCGGCATCTACGACGCCATGGTTCCGGACGCCGAGGTGTTGGCCATTTTGGTGGAAGGGTTGACGTCGTTGGGTATCCAGGAGTTCAAGATCAAGTTGAACCACCGTAAGGTATTGGACGGGATTTTCCAGGCGTGCGGCGTCAAGGACGAGGACGTGAGAAAAATCTCGTCTGCGGTGGACAAGTTGGACAAGTTGCCGTGGGAGGCGGTCAAGAAGGAGATGACCGAGGAAAAGGGCCAGTCGGACGAGGTGGCGGACCGCATCGGCGAGTTCGTCAAGGTCAAGGGCTCGCTCGCCCACACGTTGGCGTTCTTGAAGTCGTCTGAGTTGTTGGCGGCCAACGAAAGCGCCCAGAAGGGTATCAGCGACATGGCGGAGTTGGCGGACTACGTGGAGGCGTTGGGTGTGGCCGACCACTTGTCGTTTGACTTGTCGCTTGCCCGTGGGTTGGACTACTACACCGGATTGATTTACGAGGCGGTGACCGAGGCGTCTGCGCCGCCCACCAATGCGGAGGAGTTGAAGGCTCGCGCCAAGAAGGCCAACAAGGACGAGGATGCCAGTGAGTACGTGGGTGTGGGTTCGATTGCTGCGGGTGGACGTTACGACAACTTGGTGGGCATGTTCTCCAACGGCAAGACCATTCCATGTGTGGGTGTGTCTTTCGGTGTGGAGAGAATTTTCTCCATCCTCAAGGCCAGAGCAGCCAAGGAGTGGGACAACCTCTCCGCCACCCACACCGACGTTTACATCATGGCGTTTGGCGGTGGTGCGGACTGGAACGGGTTCTTGAAGGAGAGAATGACGGTGGCACGCCAGTTGTGGGCCGCGGGAATCAATGCCGAGTACGTGTACAAGGTGAAGGCTAACCCCAGAAAGCAATTTGATGCTGCGGACAAGGCCAAGGCCAAGTTGGCGGTGATTTTGGGCAAGGAGGAGTATCCCGAGGGCAAGTTGAGGGTCAAGGTGTTGGGTCAGGGCGACGACAGCAACGACGGAGAAGTTGTGGCGGCGGACCAGATCGTGGAGGTGGTGCAGAAGAAGTTGGCCGAGGCCTATGTGGACGGAGTGACCGACATTTCCCGGTTGGTGAAGAACTTGTAATTAGATAATAATAGGAAGCTGGTAGGGAAGAGTAGGGTGAGAGAGAGAGAGAGAGAGAGAGAGAGAGAGAGAGAGAGAGAGAGAGAGAGAGAGAGAGAGAGAGAGAGAGAGAGAGAGAGAGAGAGACCGCATCTACTCGATTCTACGACAATTAACCTATAAAATCCATCCGTGCATACTTTACATAACCTTTTCTTCGTCGCCCTGGTTACGGTCCAAGCCTCCGATTTTCAGCCCGTGGCGCTCCGACCCCGGTCTCTTCACACGGCACCACAAGTTGTTGACATCGTGGAAGCAAAAGTTCCAGATCACCGCACACCACGAGTCCACCTGAGGCAACGGGTCGTAGAATTCCGCCGCGATGCGGCGGAGCTCCGGCAACTTGGTCCACGCCACATACGGGAAGTCATGGTGCTCGTTGTGGTAGCCCACATTCCATGTGAACAAGTTCAACGCGCCGTAGTAGGAGTAGGTTTCCGCCGGAACAAGATCGCCCGGCACGTTGGTCTTGGCCTGCAGCTTCTTTGTCCGTGGAACATTGTTCTTGTCCAACACATAGTGCTCGGCAATAAAGTGGCCCGCGCATGGGTGCAACGAGCCTGCCAAGAACGACGACATGATGAAGTACAAGAACAGGTTCCAACCCCACGCCTTGACCATGGCCACGTCCACCGCCGCCTGCACCACCACGTTCATGAGATGGGTGGAGGTGAACTTGATCTGGGTGATGAACATGGGGCGCAACGCATAGAAGAAGATCTGGAACGTGGCAAAGAACACCTTGCCCAAAACGTTCAGGAGAACCACGCTTTCAAACGGGGTGGGCAAGTCGGTGTCCAAGAACTCATCGCCCATGAATTTGTGGTGGAGCTGATGGTAGGGCTGGAACGACGCCGAGTAGGGAATGCCAATGGGCAAATTGGTGAAGATGGCAAACAACTTGTTGTGGAAGGGCTTCTTGAACAAGAGGTTATGCGACAACTCGTGGATTGCAAGGAAAATCGCCTGGTTCGACGTGGCGCCAATGACGTATGCCATCGCGAAGAACTTCCACGACAATGGGTAGGTGTCACGCAAGTAGTAAGCGACAGAGAACTGGAGCGCCACCACAAACGCCACGTACCACTTGGTTTTGGGCTCAAACCCGGTCAACTTGGACACCTCGGGGTATTTGGCCATGATGGCTCTTCTTCGGGCCATGTGGGGTTCCGAATCGGTGGTCCAATAGTATTCGTTGAGGATTTCGATTTCCGAGTCTGCGGGGGGAGCATCGCATTTGTACGACTCTTTTGAGACCCGATGGGTGATGGTGCCCATTTTTTATTTCGTGACGAAGGAGAGGTGGGGGAGTGAAGAAAAGGTGCTTAACCGAAGTGGTGAAAAACGGCGCGATCTGTAGTGGCTTAGTAGATCCGGGAGTGCACACAGATAGGGCCCCGACGGGGACGTGGTGTGAGGTTCCTCCTATTCATTGCCTGATCCCCACAGGCCTGGCTATGCACTGTCGTACCCGTAGTAAACACAAACAATGGCGTGCTTACGCTTCGGCAAAAATTCACAACACAACTAGACGTGTACTTATCTACTGACTCTGCGTTAGCCTTGGTACTGCGGGTAAGGCTGGTACTGCTGGTATTGGCCCTGGCCATCGCTCCTGTTTCCCTGCGGGTCGTATTGCCAAGGTACAGGTGGGTAAAACGGTTGGTTTGGATGTGCCATGTGCTGTCCCACTGGCTGTCCCATGTGCTGTCCCACTGGCTGTCCCATGTGTTGGCCCATGGGAATATTTTGGCCCACGGGTAGCGGTTGTCCTCCGGGTAGAGGCTGTCCCATTGGTGCAATCGGCTGTCCCATTTGGCCAAATGGAGAATAGTATGGATATCCCGCGGGAGGGGCAAAGTAGCTTGGGGGTTTGTAGGCAAAAGCCGGAGCTGCTTGTGGGGGGAAATTCTCCATTGGTATCGACGGCCCCGCCATAGGTTGCGGTGGCATTTGTAATGGCATCTGGTACGGTTGAACTGGGGGAGTGAACGGCGTAGGTTCCTTTTCTGAATGAGGATAGGAATCCTTGACCGATTTAACTGGTGTGGCGACCGACCCGGCCGGCGATTCTTGCGATTCTTTGTCGTTTTCGCTCAAAATGGAATTCACCATGTCGGCAAGACCTCCCTCGGTGCTTATGTCCGGGGTGGAGTTGTTTTCGAACCCTGACGCATGGCCAAGAATCATCAGTTCAATCTCATCAAGCGAAGCAGCAACCTTAGGAGCATCAAGAGGAACTGTAGGCGCGTATGCCTCCGAACTTTTGGTATTTCTTCTCCGGCTCGGCTTTTGACTCTTCTTTTCTTTCCCTTTCTTCTCCTTCTCCTTCTTCTCCTTCCTGCGCCCTTCCTTTTCGTTGTCCACATTCTTGCTGAATACACTTTTTTGTGTCTGCGTAGCGGGCACATCAACTTTCTCAAGAGAAAATGTCTGTGCTTCTCCATCCACAATAAATCGATCAGGGAAAATGGTTTTCGAAACAAACACTATAGCCTGAAGACGCAAGGTATTTTCGAGACGGTTACACTCGTCAACTATGGCCTGGTGCCGGTTTCCACCATCAAGTTCCGAATCCTTGTTGATTCTTTGCACTGCGGCATTATCAAGGAAGTTGGGAATATCTTTCAAGTCGGTGGGACATGTTCCGAGAAGCAAGTTCACATCGCCACTCTTAAGCAAGTGGTCATCGTCGAAATCGTGGAATTTGCACCCGATAGGCAGGAATTGCTTGAACTTCACGTCTTCGGCAAATAGGTAGAACCGGAAAGGTTTTTTGGAATTAGGAAATGCTAGCAAAATATTAGCTTTCGTATCTTCGTCAGAGTCAAGGAAGGAGCTGATTGTCCCATACAATGCCAGAACAATGTCCTCCTTGCCAAACTTAAGAATAGATGGCAGCTCGGCACAGAACGCAAGTACAAATCTCACATTTTTAAGAATGCCAGCGTCATCGCGAGTTTCAGGAGACCATCTGGAAACATGCTTAAGGTAATTGACGATAAAACGATGCAAAAGAGAGCCACACTTTGTTGTGGCTTCATCGAAATCTTCTGATTCTGCAATGAGGTAGAAACACATCATGACCGTAAGGGTATCCGTGACGTTCTCGCTGTCCCTCACAAAAGGTCTTGGAGTGGAGTGAAAAAAAATGTTCGTGATCAAGTCAACGCAAGTCTTATCACAATACAATGGTTTCTTGTATGCATCGGGGTAAAAGAGGTGGCCCATGATCCTCAATAGGACGATTTGAAGATCCAGGGTGGATATATCGTCAGACGGTTTTTTTATAACCGTAGCATATTCAGCCTCCAACCACGGTTTACGAAAGATGGTAGCCATGTTGTATTTGCCAATGGTATTGTTTCGATCCAGAGTGAATTGAGACCGCAAAAACCAAACCACTGCGTTGGGTTTCTCATTAAGCGAATTGTAAATGACACCAATATGGTTATACGCTTCGCACATTTGCGGGAATAATTGAATGCACTTAGAGTAATAAAGGAGTGGCTTCACGTATGCATTTTTAGCTCTTGCGTCAGGTACCTTCTTGGCAAACTTTTGATAGTGCGTATACGATTTGTTTGGTTGCACATAGGTGGCATCTATTTGTGCCGAGTGTCTGGAGATATTTCCAAGCCCCAAGAGACATTGGTAGAGTACAAGCATTGTGCTTGCCATGAAATCTGTGCTTGGGGGTGAAATTCCCTTTTGGTTCATCGGGATTTCCAAGTCATGGAAAAGAGATGCTGTGATGACCGGGTTAGAAAACGCATTCATCACGTATTCAAGTACCTTCTTGTAGAAAGACACAACACACTTGACAAATTTGACAAAGAACTCATTCAATTTCCTCATTTCCACCGCCTTGAATTGCTTCTTTGGATTCTTGGTCGATTGGAGCAGAAGACTCAAAAGTTCCGCATGTTGGCGCTGATAGAACTTGACGATTGGGTGGAGAAATTGGGCCCACAAGATCTGGAGAAGCTTGGTCAGGTTGAATTCAGAAACTTTCATTTGTCCGTTCTGCAAAACGGCTGCTGATGCATAAAGCAGTTCGATATCTGTTTGGATCCATTTATAAAATTTGCTTTGTACCACTGCAGTGAAGCCTAGGAGCATTGGTTGGTCGACATACTTTTTCGACAAAAAGTTGGAAAGTTGTGACTTGTGAAGTTCCAAATCGGACTTAATGACAGACATAGTTAACAGATTCTTTCGGACAATCTGGTCATTATTGTCAACCTAGGTACAATGATTGTTTTAAGCCGGAAAAAAACTGAAGCATTTTCAGATCGCGGCCCGCACGACACAAACACCACTCCACGCTTCACATGATCAGTTTGGAACTAAAATGTTATAGTAGATAAGGGATAAACCCGTGGAACCAGACCGGATCTTTTGATCAATTTAGGAACCCAAATGTAGAAGCCTAATAAAAAAAAAAAAATTAGGAATTCAATCCATGACAGTGTCCATGAGTCCCTCGAGAGACGAATTACAACCAGAGAGGGTGAATTGTCCACGCTTGCACGAATGTGATAAACAAAAACATTTCAACTTGATATGCTGTTTTCTATAACCCAGATTTTCTCTTCAAAAGAAGCAATGGAGGTCACTATTTTCCTCTCCGCCTCTGCGCTCACGTGCCGCGGTGGCGGTGGCGGTGACTATCCGCGTACTTAAACTTCACCTTATCTGGTTGCCCTTGATAGCCTTCCGTACAATGTCAGACGATTCATCCCCAGTCCAAGTTTATGTCTATGACCTTTCACGAGGTCTTGCTGCCACATACTCGCCGATGTTTCTAGGGATCCAACTAGATGCGATCTACCATACTTCAGTTGTGGTTCGTGGCAAGGAATACTATATTGACCAGGGCATCAAAGTGTGCGATCGTCCTGGAACCACCAAATACGGCACTCCGCGGGAAATCCTAGAGGTTGGGGAAACATTTATTCCCCAGGAAATATTCGACGAGTTTCTCGACGATCTTCGAAACCACGAGGACAAAAAGTACCACGCGCTGCTGTACGATTTGTTTGACAACAACTGTAACCACTTTACCGACGTGGTGATTGAGTTTTTGGCCGGATCCAATTTGGAAAAACGCATTTTGGGACTTCCGCAACAGGTGCTAAACACGCCAAACGGACAAATGCTAAAAGCAATTTTGGCCGGAAGTATGTAAGTACTAAAGAGGAGGAGTGATATCACGAGTTAACGAAAAATATAGAAAATGCAAGCCTCAGTTGACGCGGTCCGTACTGTAAGTCATTGAGGCTCAATACACTATTATGAGGTTGAAACTCGAAATATTTTATTTTTGCGCCAGGTTAGCTCTCAGGTTTACGTTTCACCAAATTCAATCGTGCGAATATGATACCGCATTCCTTCCTTTTTTATGTGTGCGCGCGGTGGCTTTATTAATTAATGGCTGCAAATTTGAAACAGGAGCGCTTGGGTATAAAAATTGGGGGTATCTCACCTCTTTCATTAAATCTTCTGACATTTTTTTTTCTTTCTTTCTTGCAAAGCTCTTTTCATTAACTCTTTTGTACAAGAGGAAATACCCTTTGATGAACCCTGCCGTTGACTTTAACGTTGGATACAACAGATTGAGTTCTGGTAGCATCGCTGCAACTGTTTCGAGTGGTTATACTGGAATCAACACCGAAGACACAGACCCTGAATTAACTTATCTGAGTGCGATGTATTCTGGACACTACGATAATTTGGAAGGGAAGAGCTACGGCCAGCACCTCCAGAACTCCAGCCCCATGTGGCCGGCAATCGCCGCCAACGACAACCAGCACCAGTTCCAGTTGCCCAGTTTTATGAACCCGCCCACGTATCAATCCAGAGAGAATGCACAAGGAATGAACTCTTCCATGCCACTGGGCAATCTCGGAACTGGAATGACAATATCCGGCGGGATGCGCCAAGAAAACGCCCTGAACAATCGACACATGATGGAAGGCAATACGTCTAATTCGATCATTTCACCAAAACCCATCAGTGGCTATACCATGGGCGATTCCAAGCTTGTGCCAATGTCGGCAAAAAAACAATTTTCATTGAATGTTCACGCACCCAGCTACAACCCTATCAACAGCACATCGATGACCATCGGTAAACAAGGCATGTGCATGAGGAAAGATGTTCCAGGAATGTCGCCAAAGCAGATCACCCCAGTGGATCACACGGACGCATCTGACAATAAGACGATGGAATCGTTGAGAATGGAGATTTTATTCAAGAACCAGGCGAACACACTTTTGACCGAGAAAATCAAAGCGCTCAAGATAGACCAGAAGAGCACCGATTCTGACAGTAGGCACGACGGCCTGGTGAAAATGCCCAATAACTATTACCAATTGTTTAGAGATCTCACCCGTACGTTGAGCGAAAGGACCCAAGAATTAGAAGAGACAAAATCCAGACTCGAGGCAATAGTGGTGGGGTTGGTGATGAGTAAGGGATCCACGGCCACCGCCACCGGTTCGTTTGATGGGCAAGAGCTTGCGCACCGTATCACCAACAAGATGGAGGTTTTGCAAGCAGAAAACGAGGCGTTGTTGAAAATGATAAGCTACAGCAACAAACAGAGTTTGCTTATTGAGATCGGGTTGTTGAAAAACGAAAACAATCTTTTGCGGCAAAAAGTGGAGAAGGCCGAAGGTAAAGCATGAGTATGTACCTTAATGTAACCGTGAGAAATTGTTCGCAGGCATTTGTACTACGGCGACATGGGCGAGAAGAGCACCAGGGAATGGGAGCGCGATCACAAGAGGGTCGAGCGACTTATTCGACAGGAGGAAAGAAGCCAGAAGGAATTGTTAGCGCAAGTGGTCCGATACGAAAAACAACTCGGAGAAATTTGCCAGTGGTTTTGTGGTTCCACACCGCGGGAACTCCACAGAATGGCTGCGAGGGTTGAAGAGGAGGTGGCGCAGAACCACCGAATAAAAGCGAGCCTTGGAAAAGCATATGAAAACATGAACGTGATGAAGAAAGTGCAAGTTCGGATGGAACCAAGGCCGAGTCTTTCGGAGGACCAGAGGAGACGGGAGATCGAGCGGGTTCTCTGCAAATTGTATAAGACCGAGTCGATACTTGTCAAGCGAATGGAGAAAGTAAGCGGGATGTGCGAGGAATACACCGAGCCAACAAGAAGGAAAGTCGCCCGAGAATAAACAGAGGCTGAGAATAAACCCGGGTCGAATATACCAATCTGAGAATTTACTAGCTTGAGACCCAGTATTAGAATTTATCAGTCTGAATACCCCAGTCTGAATACACCAGTCTCAATACACCCGTCTCAATACACCAGTCTCAATACACCAGTCAGAGAATAGCACGCATACATGGCAATAAATAAAGAGAAAGAACATTCCAATGAGGATTCCAAAAATCGAGGATACTTATTCTAGTGAAGCAAACCAGCAGCAAACCAACAGCATCTCGCGCCAAACAGCCATCAAACCCCAAGGAACTCGCGCCACGTGGCCCAGGTGTCCATTTCCGTGTCGTAGATGTACGCCATGGAGTGTCTCAACGACGACTGCAAGTACTGCGGCTGGTAGTCGTAGAGGAACATCACCAACGCCCATGTTCCCACGGCAAAGTACTTCCACGACTTGTCGTAGATGTTGTTTTTCAACCGGCGAGCCTGGATGTCGCTCAAGTCGTCGTATCGCACCGTCTTGCCGCGGATACTGAACGTGGGCTGGCGACATTGCAAGAACAAGTCAAGAAGCACCTTGCACAGTGCCATCAACACCCGCGAAAAACAGTAAAGCGTGATTTGGTGGGTGATGCCCGGGTTGAATGCGGAGAAATGCTGCGAGTACACGGCCCAGCCGCCCACCGCACCGGCAATGAGCTTGACCAAGCGGGTGTTGGACCCCAAAAGGGAATCCTGCGCCAAAATGTTGACCACTACCTTATAGATGGCGGCGTACACCGCCAACACAAACGAGTGTTCTCTGGTGGCCTTGAGCACCAGTTTTAACCGAGGTCCGAGGGGGCCGGAGCGGTAGAGCAAGTTGATGACCAACGCATGGGAAAACCGGAGTTTTCCGCCGTAGACAATTCCGTTTCGCGACGAACGGGCCGCTTCAAGGAGCGGGCGGTATACTGGGTTGGAAAGAACAGTCATGAGGAGGAGTCTGGAGAAGGCCGACTGCGATTCAATGTGGAGTACCGGCCTGCAGGTAGATGGGCCGAGGGAGTGCGGTGACGAAGGCGGAAGGTTGGTGCCGGGTGGGAGGAGATGCGGATGCGAAGGTAAGAGAAGGGAAGGAAAGAGAAGGGAGAGTAGTTTTGGCGAGGAAATTTGAAATTCGGGTGGAGTGGGGTGGACGGTATGGAGGAGGCTGGCCTGTGACATTGGCAGTGTGTGCAGGTCCGGTGAGTATTGTGGACGAGTTATGGAGTGGAAGAGTTATGGGGTGGAAGAGTACAGTGGAAGATTATAGAAGGAATGGAAGTGTGGAGTCTGCAATGGAATGGTGGAATAAATGTGGAATTGAATGTGGAAATTTGGATTCTGAAATGTGGAATTCTGCACTGAATTTCGTGCTTGTTTTAGCTCGGCAGTCGCATTGGGCACAATCCTCACGCCTTATGCCTGCGGTTCCTGTAACCAACTCCATATTACTCTCGTTTTCTTTCCAATATCTTTATCTTGACCATATTCCGTTCTTTCTCTTCCCAATTTCTTTTTCCCTCTTCCGCTTCCCCTTTCTCTTTCTCTTCCCCTTCCCCATCGTCGTTTGCACCCATGAAATGCGACATTGTCCAACCCTAACCTTCTACATCCACCATCCAAACGCCAAACGCCAAAATCCCCCTTCAATCTCAGTCCCCCCCCCCCTCAACATTCCCCCAAAGCCCATTCTCCGCCTGTCCTTTCTCCTCTCGGCTCTTCCCAGTCACACCGCCTATTGGCGTTGATGCAGGTGCGATTTTTTTTCGTGCGACTAGGTGATAATTTTTTTTTCCACCACCTTTTTTTATTTCGGTCAGTCACCCTCCACATCTACTCGTTGTGTATCTGTGAAGCAGCATTCTCTCGCCTCGCATCCCCCTCTGCATTTAGTGCCCCCGTTAATTGTCTGCACTATTCCCCCTGAACTCGCCTGAACGCTAGTATCATCCAGCCGTTGTCTAACCGCTGATCCAAATCCCGAGCCACGTCCCACAGCCGTTTTTTGTGTCGCTTCTGACCGTCTCGTGTGTGAATACCGTTTGTCCGCCTCAGTTTCTCTGTTTGGTCGACCTTTTCAGACTCCTGAAAAATTTTCCACATGGCATCCACCGTTTCATACGCCAACATTGCCGCCAACGGCACCGTGGCCAAACCCGACAGCCCTGTAGCCGAACAGGATGCTGCCCCTCTAGCCGCCAGCGTGCTGCTAGAGACTGACACGCCGGCGGAATCGGCCGATCTTCCTGTTGCGGAAGAGGCTGAACTGGCCGAGCCTACCAAACAGGAGAAGAAGGTGTTGGCGCCCGCGCCCGTGCCCTCCAAGTCCGCGTGGGGCGCCGCTCCAGTGGCCGCCGCTGCGTCTGTTGACGAACACAAGTGGCCCACGCCCGACAAGGTGGCGCAATTGCAAAGCCAGAACCCCGTGGCCAAGTCTGCCGCGTCGCGCTTCATCAAGCCCAACAAGTGGGTGCCAATTCCTGCCAAGGTGGTGTTGCCCAGCCCCAAGAGCGCACAGTACCAGAATGGCACCGGTGCGGCCAAAAACAAGCGCAAGAACAAAACCGCCAGAAAGAAGCCGGCCGCGGATGACAAGAAGGACGACAAGTCCGACGCGCTCGTAGACGGCGACGACGCAGAGCTTGCGGCGCCCACGGACGCTAACGGTGACCCCCAGCATGCCTACAACTACGATGCGTACAACAAACAGCGCGTTGCCGCGGGCCAGACCCAGAAGAACGCCAAACGCTACCCTGGTGGCAACGCCAGGGGCGCTGCGGGCCAACAACCGCAGGCGCGCCAAGGGTTCTATCCCCAGTTTGTTCCCGGCCAATATCCGAACTACAACGGCTCGGCTAGACCATACAAGCCCGACGGATACAGAAGAAACAGCGGCAATGGCACCGCCGCTCCCTATGCCAACGGCTTCCACCCCATGGGCTCGTTCTCGCAGGTGCCACACCACCCGCAGGCGATCATGGCGCAGGGCATGCCGTACGGCGCGCCCTTGCCGGTGTTCATTCCTCCTCCCATCAGCCCCAAGCAAGACCCACTGCATGCATTGACGCAGCAGATCGACTACTACTTCTCGTTGGACAACTTGATCCGCGACGTGTTCTTGAGAAAGAACATGGGCACCGAAGGCTGGGTGGACTTGGACTTGATCTTGAACTTCAAGCGAGTCAAGATCATCGTCAATGGCATTCAGAACTCCATCGACGAGGCGGACGAGGCCCAGAAGAACCTTCTTTTGGATGCGGCCATCTTGAAGGCGGTGCAGCTGTGTGTGAACTTGGAGATTGGCTACTTGAACGGCAAGGACGACGCCACCGCCACCGCCACCGAGGTGCAGTTGAGGGTCAAGGCCAACTTCGAGCAATGGTTGTTGTCTAACATGTGAGGAGCCTTTGCGTGATGCATCCGGGAACCGCGTGTCATTCTTTCATTCCCATAACTTATTTGTCTTCCTTGACGCCTTTAATCGTTGCTTTGCATGTACATATCTTCTTCTGCAACACCCATAAGGAGAGAAGAAGTGCCGGCAGGCTCGTGCCCTGCGGCGGAACCGATGCGTGTCCCGAAAAATTGTTGAATAAAAACCGCCAAAAAAATACCACAAAATCTGGAAACGAGAGATTTCGAAAATTGAAAAACAGAAAAAAAAAATTGATTCTTCCCCCACAAGTTAGCATACGTTCTTAAGCTTTTTTTAGTTGTTAAACAGATCCATCTATAATACCACACTTTTTTTTTATAGAGTCAATCTTTAAGGTTCGTGTAATTCATCAGTCATTATACATGCAGACCCAGAGACCCTGAGTCCACGTCATGCTCCTTCTTGGGGGCTTCATCCGGCACTTGCAAGCTCCGGATGATGAATTCCTCAGCCACCGCTCCGTCAAGATATTCCAAGTCCTCCTTTGGAATGATCCGAGGCCACACCCATTCGGCACACACCGCAAAAAACATAAGCACTCCGGGAAACCCCACCGCGGCCTTGGTCAACGTGATCACGAACTCCGCCAACCCAGCAAATACCTGGAGCGCCAAGTAGAGGTAAAACCACTTGCGTCTGTGCGGCGGGATTGCATTCAAGTCCCTCCATAATTGCGGGCACAGCGGGTCGTGGATGATGTAGTCGGCATCCACAAAGAGAAACCTGATACTGTTGACCACCGGGCCGCCGTGTAAGCCGTTGATGCCCATGATCAAAAACAACCCCGCAAGCACCGCCTGGGGGATAAGACCAAGCACCACCAAAAACGGCGGAGACATCATCACAAACGTCATGGCGCCTTGGAGCGTATTGGTCAAACGTTGTTCCACTACCGACAAGGGCTTGCCTGTGTCCGGGTCATGCACCACTAACGATGCGGTGTGCAACGGGGCCTGGGGAATCAAGCCGTTGGGGGCGGGAATGCCAATGATGCCTGCGACGCCGGTGGTGAGACCCAAGAGCATAAAGTCCCAGTGGAAAGACGCGGGTTTCTTCAACGGGTATTCGCGCAGCTGGCACATGAGCGACGACACGTTGTGGTCAAAATAGAACAAAAACGTCAACAAGATGGCGTATGGAATGGCCAAGAACACGTCGCCCACCGCGATGTGGTGTGGGGGCCAGAAGTAGATGAACCAGCCATGGGCCCGTTCCGCCCCGTGCAACGTGGGCTGGAATGCGTTTGTGGTGGGCAAGCGGGCCAAGGTCACCAGGTCCAAGTAGCCGCCAAAGTGGACAAAGCCGCTGAAAAACACGACCGCGAGCGGAACACTGTAATCCAACACGAACTTGCGGGTCCACGGGCGGAAATAGTGGAGCTGGGTACCGAACACGGATGCGCCTAGGCCAAACACCACCATAAGAAGAGCAATGACCACGGAGCAGAAACCGGCCGCCACGCCGGTGTCGGTGAACTGTCGGCTGAGAATCTGCACCGCCTTCTGGCAGTAGACAATGCAGATGAAGAAGCCAAACACCTCGCAGGAGAAGGTGGAGATGATCTTGAGCAACGACACCCAGTTGAGCAACGCCACCGCCACGTGCATCGCCATCAGCCACAAGTAGATCCAGCACATAAACGCAAAGTACGGCGTGCCCCGAGGCGTCATCAACTCGTACACCGTATAGCTGAAGATGGAGATGGGCCCGGTCACACCCACCACACAGAGCGGCTGGCCCGCAAAAAGCCCGAACACCACACCCGCAATGGCCGAGCTCATGAGCACTTCGTTGACACCGTACAGGTTGTGGGTCCGGTCAAACATGTCCTGGGCAAACGCGATGGCCGGAAGTAGGTTGGTGAAGAAGATGTAGACGGTGGACGGAATCACGCGGTAGTTGTAGGCGTCGGAGAAATCCGAGCGGTAATGGGGCCAGCGGTTGCGAATGTCGCGCATCACACCGCTTCCGAGGCGGCGGAACCAAGCCATGGCCAGTAGTAGATAAGGTAGTAGGTGTATTGCGATACCTAGCGTATGCCGGAGATGATGGAGAGACGAACTGAACGAGGGGCAGAAAGGCAGAAAGCAGAAGGGGAAGAAAGCAGAAGGGGAAGAAAGCAGGAGGGGAAGAAAAGAAGTGCTTGAGATGGAAAAAAAAAGCCTAGGAAATAGTAGATCTGGGAGGGGACCGTGGGTGCAATATTTAAATCAGCAATTTGTGTGATGCAGGTTCAGCCCTGCCACACTCTAAAGTCGGCGCGAACACGAGTCACCGTTCATGCGGCTGAGGTTTTGGGCCCTTGGAGTGTACGTAACTTTTCGGTGAAAACCAACGTCTGTTGTCAATAGGAGAGGAGAGTGAGGTACAAGGCACGGAGTAATTTGGAGTGATGTGGAGTAATGTGGAGTAATAGAGCATTGTGGGAACTGGAGGCTTGTGGTTAATCTGCGAGTCAAGGCGAGAACCGCGGTAGGTCCTCTCCTACAACCGCAAACCTGGTCGAGCCACAGCAGTATAGGTTGTTTATGGGATTTTGGTGATTTAAAAAGGCTCGAGAGTATGGTAAGCAGCTCCTCGGACCATGTGCGCAATTGACTTGTCGCACTGTTTTGTACTAGTCCTCAGTGATTGCACTTCCAGGTCACGATTGCACTATTGGTCCTTGGACAATATGGAATCGGTTCCATTACTGAAATCCGGCAAACGCATAAATATGAGAACGGTATGTAACGGTAAATCCGCGCGGGTTTTGTTTCGAGTAATCCAACTTGTAATCGAACTTCGAAGAAAAATGTCAGGTCCTG
Source organism: Clavispora fructus (assembly GCA_003707795.2). Taxonomy (NCBI): domain Eukaryota; kingdom Fungi; phylum Ascomycota; class Pichiomycetes; order Serinales; family Metschnikowiaceae; genus Clavispora; species Clavispora fructus. Next base: position 63,207 of record PPLK02000034.1, read on the forward strand.
GAATCACGGCACTGAACTTGTCGCACTGTTCAACATACATAATACCCGGCGTGGTGCCTACTCCTGCTTCTTTCTCACCACAAGGTCCCTTGGCCCAGTTGGTTAAGGCGTGGTGCTAATAACGCCAAGATCAGCAGTTCGATCCTGCTAGGGACCATTTCTTTTTGTTTTTCCTCGACAGCGTGTGTCTCTCTGTCTGGTCCGACAACACCATCTGGGAACACATCAAAGGTCCCTTGGCCCAGTTGGTTAAGGCGTGGTGCTAATAACGCCAAGATCAGCAGTTCGATCCTGCTAGGGACCACTTCTTTTTTGTTTTTGCACGACATTCCTGTTCAACTCTTTCGTCCAGGTTTTGTCTTTCCTTTTGCTCTTCATCCCGTTTCTTTCCATGTTGATTGTTCATCTTGGCGCGGGAAGCCATTCGCGCTCCATGGACCACAAATACCGCCGACTTCTACGGCGCGCACTTGACCTTCCGTTTCAGGGCGCTGCCCGGCGCGTGGAGCACAGCGCATTGACCAATACTGGGTACGGTGCAGCGCTCGACGCTCACGGCGCGGTTTCGTGTGATGCCACGGTGGTGGAAGCGGTGGATGGCCGCATCGAGAGCGCGCTCTCGCTTTTGGCGGTGGGCGACAACCCGAGTCCGACCGAGGCGTGTCTCGAGGCGATGCGAGAGATGGACCGTGAGTGGGCCCCGGATGGGGCGCGCGCTCGCATGGGACTTCTGAAACCTGCGGTGGTGATTTCGCGCGAGCCAGAGGAACACCGCGCGGCGGCGCTCGTGCTGGCGGGCGCGCGCGCGCTCTACAAGAGGTACGACGCGGTGTTCCAGTTGGAGTCCAGGGAAGCACTGGGGGAAACCCTCCACCGTTTGGATGGAGGCAAATCGCCCGGAGAAAACCCATCGCGAGAACCTGAAGCCACTTCAGAAAATCACCGGCAGGCTCCAGCCCCACAAACTCTTTCAGACCTCCAGTGTGACCGCGACAGGCTCGGGTTCGGCGTTCTGGACACCGTGGGCTACATCGAGGTGACCGCGCGCACAAAGGTGGCCGCATCGCTGGGCGGGATGTGGCTCCGCCCGCGCGGACGGGTCAGCTGCGCAGGGGTTCCGGGCGCAGGCGCGGCGTACGCCAGCGCGGGCGCGGTCGAGGTGAGTTGTGTGTGCAGCGGCAACGGCGACGATATTGTGCGCATGGGGCTCGCGGCGTACGTGTGCGACGAACTTGTGCGCGCGGTCGGGCAAACTGGCGACGGCGAAGAAAATGCGCATGGGGTATCGCTTGCACCGCTTCTCGTGTCGATTGTGCAAAAAAGGGCGGCGTCGGTGCGTCTCGGCGCCTCGCACAACAACAAGCCGGTGTGCTACGTCGGCGTGCTTGCGTGTGTACGTGCGGGAAATGCACCGCCTCTGCTTGTGTTCTGCCATTCCACCGAATCGTTTTACTTCGGGTTTCGCGCGCGCCGCCCCCATGTGGTGTTGAGCCGACAGCGCGCGGTTGGAACGTTTGTGAGCGGCGAATATATTCTCCGTCTGGACGAGGAAATGGAATAGCCAATGCGCGACTATTTTGACCGACTGTACGGCCATAGATTTGGCCGCCTGGCTCGCTATTATTCCCGACGTCTATTATTCCCAGTTTGCACCCGACATCTATTATTCCCGATTTGCCCTCACTTGGCTCCACGCAGAACCGCCCGTAGGCTCGATTCGAGCCGTTCGAGCAACACCTCATCTGAGCCACGGGGGCTTTCGTCTCGGAAGTTGCCCAATTGGTACGGGTAGGTGTGTCGGTGCCGTTTGCGAACTCCTAGATCTGCGCATGGGCTGGCTCCTAGCTCAACAAGCGTCGGTCCAGATATTGGATTTCCCAAAATTCACGTAATTTCCACTGGATTTACCCTATCCACGATCTGTCTTTTCTTACTAACCCCAGATCTCTTGTGTTCTAGGTGGCAGATACGTGGTGTGGCTTGATATACGAAACCGCCATGCACTTTCATGCGAGTTCTTCTAGTTATGCAGGCACACTTCGGGCCAAATTGAATTCGGGTTAATTAACAGATACGAAAAGTTTGAAATAGAACCAGTATCGGCCATGTTGGTGCCTTTTGCTTGAATTTCCCGATCGACTCTATCGGCTAAATTTCACTTTCTCTCGCTCCACCATGACTACTGTTAGAATTTCCCGCACAACTGGCTTTATTGTATTGCAAACGAAGCAGCAGTTGGAAAAGATACTCTGTTGTTGGTTCGGTGAGATCAACTGAAAAGGAGCTCAAGAGATTGCTGCAAAAATCTCTCCTCGAGATTTTCGGTTGGTGCCGAAAATCCGTTCAGCGACTTGAAATACTCCCTCAAGCCACTCATTCCTACCGCCTCGCCTGTCAAATTTGGCGCAAAGGACATTAGGAAAAAGATCTCAAATCCTGCTGTGAACGAAACTAAAAAGTGTTTTGATGGCACACTTACGATCCTCATATAAAAAAATGTGGTTACATCGTCGTTTGTGACGTTGACTAATGGTCTCGATCGTGATTGATGAAAGATCTTGGAACGTCCTTGACATGACTGGTTTGGCCAATGGTCTTGTCGCTTACTTGGGTTCCAAGAAGTTTGCGGTGAAGGCGGCATGGGAGTTCGTTGAAACCAGGAAGCCTCACTTGCCCTTCCTGTTGTCCACCCGCCGATGCTTTTGATCCGCAAACGAGTTGATTAAAAAGAATTTGAACGTTTCCGCTGAAATCATCAACGCTATCATGAAGTTGACTTCGTCTGATGCTACCCCAACCCATTGTCCGACTGGGCAGCTGATTTCAGGGATAGCTGCCCATATTCTTACTTTCGAAGAGACATCCCAAGGGCAAGAGATTGCTCTTGAGCTCGGATTTGACCAAAAACCATCTTGGATAGTATCCATACGGACTATCCTGATACAGCAAGAACTACCCGGTTGGTGTTCTCGGTCCGACCAGTAATTGCCGCCAAGGCCACAGGATTCCGGAACCAGAGACATTTCGGTTTCGAGTTGAAGTCCGTAGGAGGCATAATAACTGGGCAGATCTTTGTGAACAGGGCTTAACAATGCAATTAATTGGCATGATGTACTGCCGTAGAATTCATAATAAGCGTCTTAAATTAGAGTGCGCATAGCCTCTATGTTCTTGAAACTCTAGTTACTCATGATCAACGTACTGAACCGGATATGTCGAGCTCCTACACTACATTTGCTTATTAAGACTTGTATTCATCAACAATCTCTTTAATACAGGGTTAGAAGGGGAGTGTGCTTGGATTAACGAGAGGTGGCGTGGACCTTTTGGAAAGCACCCTTTTGACCGAGCTTGGAAACCTTAGAGGCGGCACCGGAGGCAGCGAGGGTGGCCTTCTCAGCCTTTCTCTCAGCCTTCTTAGCCTTGGCAGCTTCCTTGGCAGCAGCCAATCTTTGCTCTCTGGTAGCCTTTCTCTCAGCTGGCTTTTGGTTTCTCTTTTCCTTGATGAATTCCAAAGAAGCACCGACAATTGGTCTTTGGTGCTTGACGGCTCTTCTGGTTCTCTTCTTAGAGGACTCCTCGGAGATACCCTTCTTGTGGTGTCTTCTGTACAAGACGGTCCAAGAAACTCTTCTTGGGTTCTTTCTTTGTTGGAACAAAGAAGCGGACTTAGAGGATTGGAATCTGAAGACCTTGGAGTCACCTCTGACAAACAAGGTACCTCTACCTGGGTAAATCTTAGAACCGGAGAAGGAGTCGATTTCGATCTTCATTGTGCTAACTTTGTTAGTAAAAATGTTGAGGCAAACGGACAAATTTCCCAGAAAAGGACGAGCATTTATATATCACCATGGATGGTCGATAGGATTGGAATGATTATGGAATCAGGGACAGCTGAAGGTAATATATTTCCGGAAAATTTGATGGCTTCCTTCACACATACCAAGTGGGTTGATCTAGAAAGAGAGTGGCAGTAGCAGTTGAAGAAGAAAATTTTCACCGCCTGAGACCCCCAGTGCATGTGCAGGAGGCAGATTGCGGCGCGACATTAATTCATGTCGGCCGCCCAGTCGAATCGCACGTCACGTGCAATGTCGTCCCACGGTCCTCCCGTGGGTGTTCTGCCGTGGTTCATCGCTAATAGGAATATTGAGAGTGGCAATGTCATTGGTATCAGGAAGTATTAGTGTGGTGGGGGTGACAACTACGGTGGCCTAATTTTCGCTTGTTTACGGTTTTGCGTGGGAGGTCGGGTGCCAAATGCGATTGGGTGCCAAAATACGAAGTGGCAGCAGCATTCAGGAAACGCCCGGGAGTAATACCATTGATATTTGTGAAACAATCTATTCTCCATCAAGTGGGACTACCGTCCTTTTGGGTTTATTGACCCAAATTGGCGACGAATGCCCTGTTCAAACACCCCGGGGTTGCGACATTTATTCCTGTACTGAACCCCACAGTCGTTGCCAGTCTGCATCACGTGTGTCTCTGTGACTGCGGTTCTGGTGGTGCACCAGCCTCTTCGCGATAAATTTTCACCAACCCGTATTTGCTTTTCTTCTCTTCATCCCGACCGGAGTGTAATACATATTAATCACAGAGATGGTCAGTATACATTTCTAGGCGCTAATGCCTATGGAACACGGCTGGGCCGTTTCCCAACATTTTCAATTCCTCTACTAACATTCGAAGGCCCCAAAATCTAAGACTACTGAAAACATCAACGCCAAGCTTGGTTTGGTCGTTAAGTCCGGTAAGTACAGCTTGGGCTACAAGTCCACTGTCAAGGCCTTGAGAAACGGTAAGGCTAAGTTGATCATCATCGCCGGTAACACCCCAGTCTTGAGAAAGTCTGAGTTGGAGTACTACGCCATGTTGTCTAAGACTCAAGTCTACTACTTCAACGGTGGTAACAACGAGTTGGGTACCGTTTGCGGTAAGTTGTTCAGAGTTGGTACCATGGCCATTTTGGACGTCGGTGACTCTGACATCTTGTCTGCTCTCTAAGTGCTTGGCTTTAAATACCTTGTATAATAGAAGCGTCTACCAAACATAATGTAAAATGATCGTAACGTAGGAAGTGTTCTTAAGACCCTGGTTTAACAGTGAAAGGTAAGTGTGATAATCAGTACAGACCAGACTGAACTACTGGCCATCGAACTACTGGCCATTGAACTACTAACCATTGAACGAAGCTATTCCTTGTAGGCTGAGCTATGCGAATATTCAATTCCTAGTTAACCTATTCGCCTCCACTCGACCATGTTCGCGTATTCACACATCGTTGTTTCCCAAAATCGACTCCACCGGGCGTTATGCCTCTATTCTTCTTCCCTACCAGTCATGCCTGGCGCTTGTTCAACTCCGCCTCCAAGTGGCGGATCTCCGCCTCCTCTCGCTCGATCAACTCCTCGACCCCTCGTTTCTGCGCCGACACGTTCCCCCGCCGCGGCAGAAGCTCGTTCAAGCTGTCGTTGTAGATCTCCAACTGCCTCTTCTGCTCCGCCACATGCAGCTCTAAATCCTGGGTTTCGTCGAGCAACTTATTGTACTCCGTTCGGAGTGAAGCCACCTTCTCGCGGATGGTGCCAGCGCCCTCGATTCCCGCGTACTGCTCTGCAACCGTAGCCACGGTGTGGCAGATGGTATTGAAGTCCTCGCTTTCTGCAACCGCCTGCGGCACAAGCCGGAAAGAGGATCCCGCCCGTTTGCGCGGCGACAGCGACTCGTCAGTGGCGGTGTCGAGCTCCAGCAGCGGTTCCGGTATCACTTTGGGCATCTTAACCGCCGACTCGTTCCAATCTAGGAAACTCTGGTCGGCGTAGAGGGACTTGCCATCAATTCGCGACGGCTTGAGGTCCACGAACCGGGGGTTTTCCTTTTGTGGTTTCCGTACTCGGCCCGGCAGAGCGGCGGTGGATCCGCCGGTAATCTTATATAGGCTTTGTTCCGGAACCAACGCGTCGCGGATCAAGGTGGTGACCTCTGGTTTGGTGATGATGGCATTTGTAAATATTCCCGGGGGAGCAAACTCAAGCGAGGTGATTTTCTCGCACAGGGCGGCGATGGTATCAAGTACCTTTTCTGTTCGAGACATGGGGATGTAGTTACGCGGGTAGTTGTTGATGTTTATACCCGGCGCACATGCAGGTGTTTGGGTCTGAGGGCCACACTGCATACGAGGTATAGGGTCAATCCCAGGAATAGGGACAGATCGAATGTTTTGTGTCGGTGGGATTTGGATCAGATAAGGCTGGAGGCGGAATTGTTTGGCGATTGTTTGGTGAATGTTTGACCGTGGTGGTGCATTAAGTTGTTTTCTTTTCTTTTTCGGTCGATTTGTATTGATGGCCATTGTCCTTTGTCCTCTCAGTTTACACGATTTCGCACTTTTGTCACTAACCTTTCAATTTATCAAAGGTTCACAGTAGCATCAAAAATACACAGCAAGATCTGACGGTCCATTTACCCATCAACATCAATTACAAACCACTCTAAAGTGAAGCTATGTCAAATCTCCGTTTCTAACTCCAGTACACTGTTCCCATCCACTGGCCTCTGTCTCACCCACTATTCTCACCCACTCTCCTTCTCCCTGCACAAACCTCACCATCACCATTTCTTCTTCATGACAGTGGATCTTGACAAATATGCACGGCCCGGCCGGGACTTCTATCTAGCGTTGGGTCTAGAAGGTTCGGCCAACAAGCTTGGCGTCGGGGTCATCAAACATCCGTTGGGCCAGCTCACATCAGACGCTCCAGCAGAAGTTCTCTCCAACATCAGAGACACATACATCACGCCTCCGGGTGAAGGGTTCTTGCCCCGTGACACGGCTCGGCACCACCGAAACTGGGTGGTTCGCACCATCAAGGCTGCTTTGGCCGAAGCAGGAGTCCGTGGCCTGGAGTTGGACTGTATTTGCTTCACCCAGGGTCCAGGCATGGGTGCACCATTGCAGAGTGTGGTGATTGCGGCCCGAACGCTTTCTTTGCTCTGGGATTTGCCGTTGGTCGGTGTCAACCACTGTGTTGGTCACATTGAGATGGGCCGCGAGATAACGGGGGCTGAAAACCCCGTGGTTCTCTACGTAAGTGGAGGAAACACCCAGGTGATCGCATATTCCAAGCAGCGGTACCGCATTTTCGGCGAGACACTTGATATCGCCATTGGAAACTGTTTGGATCGGTTTGCACGCACGTTGAAGATCCCCAACGAACCGGCCCCGGGCTACAACATCGAGCAGATGGCTAAGAAGGGTAAGCATCTTGTGTCGTTGCCGTACACTGTGAAGGGCATGGATTTGTCCATGTCAGGAATCTTAGCATTCATCGACGGCGTGGCAAAAGACCTCTTTAGTGAAAAGGGAAAGAAGCTTGTCGATGCTGACACGGGCGAGCCCATCACTGCGGAGGATTTGTGCTTTTCGCTTCAGGAAACATTATTTTCCATGTTGGTGGAAATCACCGAGCGGGCCATGGCCCACGTCCAAAGCAACCAGGTGCTCATTGTTGGCGGGGTGGGTTCCAATGTCAGGCTACAAGAGATGATGGCATTGATGGTGAAGGATAGAAAGAACGGGTCGGTGTATGCCACCGACGAGAGGTTCTGTATTGACAACGGTATCATGATTGCTCACGCCGGGTTATTGGCGTATCGCATGGGCCAAACCAACAAGTTGGAGGATACTGTGTGCACCCAGCGCTTCAGGACCGATGAAGTGTTTGTGGAGTGGAGAGAAGACTAACCGTACTAGAATAATACAAGGAGATAACAAGTCTTCGGACAAGTAGATGGCTCGGGCGGCGGGAACTTCTCGTCCCTTTGTGTGGCCAAAGAAAAATCGGCTTTTAAAAGGCTTTCTCTTCGTAAACGGATGAAGGTCAGATACGGGTCGAACATCAAAAGGGCGAGACAGTGATGTGGCCAGTGATATCTGCAGAGAAGAAAAAGAATCGCAAGAGGGTTTCGTGGTCTAGTTGGTCATGGCATCTGCTTAACACGCAGAACGTCCCCAGTTCGATCCTGGGCGAAATCATCTTATTTTTTTCTTTTTGCACCTTCTTTTACTCATCTCTAGTGCATATCCGTTTTATTAATGTCGTTTAGCGTTCCTAAGGATGTATGGTTCTATTATCTATTCCAATCTATATGCTATCTTTTCACTTTCTGCGGCCCAATACAGAAAGCTGCCCCACGCCTTCATCATACACATAGCCATTCTGGTTGAGTAACTTAATGACTGAAGGACGCAATTTAGCCCCTCCCGTAGAATGAAGTCCTCTTCCCGTAACAATGTTGAAAGGCTCCATGAACGCAACTTTGGTGCCATGCCGGTCAATCAAACCCTGGTGTTCACGTGCAGACAATTCTGCCTGCCACCAGTCCTCGAGTGCTTTCCTGGTCAACGGAATAGCCTCGGCTACCGTGAGACCGTGCAAATCGAGATTTTCCGGTATTACCGGGGAAGGCGACTTTACGCTGGCGCGAGACGCGGGAAATGCCAGTTTTCGAGACACTTTGGTCACCGTGGTAAACTGGACCGGTTTGCGTTTCAAAATGTCCGACGCTTTGACCGTGATCGGCGGACATTCTATCGGAACATAGCCCAATGCTGCATTGTAGGTGATGTCGGGATCGTCGACAAAAAGCTCTGCCGCTGCCACCGTTTTGTCCAAATCACCGGCAAAAAACGTCAACAGCCGCAGAAGAAAGTCGTAGTTCAACTTTTTGAGCTCAGAATTGGCAAATATCGTCTCGCGTAGTTGTCGGACCCGATCGGGATCTACCGCAACCGATTCCTGGGTCTGAGCCGTGGGTTTCCGGTCCTGAAGACGAGATACCCACACTTTTCGGGCGCGTTTGTGGTTGGAAATTATGTCGGCAATTGCTAGTAGCGGGTCCTGGTTGTGTTTTTCCAAGTATGGCCGCACATCACTAAGTGGAAGCCCGCATACGTGGGCTGCATCCACCGGAGCATTTTCATGCATAAGAGCGTCAAATGTGGCAAGAAAATCTTCGCCGCATTGATAAAACGACTCTGACACCTGTTTTATCGGGACCTGCGGAAGGAGTTCCGAGAGTTTTACCACTGCCTCCGAGTACTTGCGACTTGGCGGTGGAGCCGATTGTTCTCGAAGAAGTTCTTCAATCACGGAGTCGAGGCCGTCCAGACAGAAAAGACGGGCTGCGAGGTCGCTTCTGGCGTAAGAAGGAAAGAGGTCCGATAGTGTTTCGAGCTGATTGGAGGGCAGCGACATGGCGACATTGTGAGAATCTGCAGAGTGCGATTGTGTATCAGTGCGATTGCGATTAGCGTGCGACTACTATGCTCATGCCTAGGGACATTTATTCCTAACCTTGTTTTCCCCTTATAGATTTTTTTTCTTCTTTTTTTGGTGGCTTTCCCATGGTATAGTCTCTGAATGACAGTTTCTGAATTGCGGCCGAAGTCCCTTTGCTCCCTCTTTCTTCCACTGCTTATCTAGACTCCTCTTTGGTCTCACACAGACTTACACTATTTTCTCTTCCCCTTCGAGCACGGTTAGTCAAGATGATTGCTTTGATGGCAGAAAAGAATTTGGTCATTTCTGGCTCGCTAGACGCACTCAATTGCACCGATTTTGTCTTGGTGATAAGCATCAAACACCATTTTCGGCCCCGAATCGGATCCACCTCAACTATATCCACAAGATCGTCCACACTTAGGGCGCGCAAAACCCGCTCTGTTTTGTCGGCCGACTTGCAGATGTAAAGGTTCCTGTTAGTGACTATGAGGTAGTACTTTTTCCATTGGTTGTATCGGCTGCGGTGTCGCTGGATCTCTCCTTCCTCCACCAAATACTCGCCCGCTTCTTGCTCGGCCGAGATCTCTGCCAAACTGGTATTTAGCTCCTCTCCAATCTCCTCGTCGTTGGAGTATTGGTCGTCGTAGAAAAACTCGTCGAGCGCCAGACACCATTCGGCATAATCGCCTGGGGTTTCTGCTCGTAAGTGGAAAACCCGTTTGCTGGTGTAAATGGAAAAGTCGTATTTCCGGGAATTGGCCACGCGGGCATAGGAAAGAATATCTTCTCGAGGAATGACTTTGCGGGGTTTGTGTTCGGACGAGCTTTTATAGTAGCTGAGCTGGCAGTGACGGAGCACAACCCACCTTCGGTTCCATTGGTGGGTGGTGCGGGACTTTTTTAGCACCCACGCCAGATGTAGAAGCCTGTTGTTGTCCATAGTGAAGATTGAATGAATGGGATAAGGAAGATGCAGAGGCGGGTCAGAGAAAGCCGTGCCGCCGAAGGTTAAACGTCATACTCGTCTCTACAGACAATGTAATGCATACGGGAAAAAAATACCCACTGGTACGAGCTGAGAAAATTAGGAGACATTTTCTAACCAGAGTCACGAATTACGGTCGTTCCACCAAAGCAAGCACGGTCGGGCGGTACATTCACGTTTAATGGTCACACAGTAGTATACACGGCTACGCCTGGCTCTCCATGGCAGCCTTAATGACACCCACCACCGCACTGGTTTGGATCTTGTCGTTTCCACCCTTGGAAATGCCGTACTCAATATCCGACAAACCCTTCAAGATTTGGATTCTTGTTTGCGGCTTCAAGTCGTACTTGGCCAAGATATCGACAAAGCCCTGCACTAGATCCACCAACGCCAAGCCCTTGGTCTTCTTGTACCGGTCAAACGTCAAAATGCACGTGGTCCAGTCGTCCTTCAACACCAGATCCAAGACCGCCTCAATGTCTTGGGGATGCGGAGCACCGATGCACTCGTAGATCATGTCAATGTCTATACGGTCCTCGGGGCTGTCCAACGCCGCTTTGCATGCCTGCAACACATTGAGCGCCCGTCTCATGTCACCTTTCGACAAGGTGAGAAGCGCCAGCTCGGCCTCGGGCGTGATGCTCAACTTCTCGTGGGAAATGACGTTGTGCACGCGATCTCGGATCGCCTCCTCGGAGATGGGGTTGAACCGGAACCGGGTGCATCTGGAGAGCAACGCCGGGTTCAATTTGTGGGAGTAGTTGGCCAAAATACAGAACCGGGTATTTTTCGTGTAGCGCTCGATGATGCGGCGCAAAGAGTTCTGCGCCACTGCCGTCATGGCGTCGGCCTCGTCCAAAATGATGAGCTTGAACCCCCGGCTGAAGATCTGCATCGTACTGGCAAAGTCTTTGATTCGGTTTCTCACCACATCGATACCTCTGTCGTCGGAGGCATTCAACTCCAACACCATGCTTTTGTAATTGGGGCCATAGATCTCCTTGGCCAAGGCGGTGATGGTAGACGTTTTTCCTGTTCCGGGAGGACCGTAGAAGAGAAGATGGGGCAATTTCCCTTCGTGGACAAACTTGCGGACGGTTCCCACGATATCTTCCTGGCCATACACCTCGTCAAGCGACGACGGTCTGTATTTTTCGACCCTGCGAGTTAGTACGGGTTAGAGTATTCGTTTTTTTTGCGTACGTACCAAGGCAAGTTCTCTTTATTAGACATGTGGAGATCGTGGAAAAAGCCATACGCGTTTGGTGAAGTTAATGGAGGGCGGGGCGCACGTGACCCGAGGCGATTAGAATTGGGTGCAACGACCAGTGGGAGGAAAGTTCGCCGGCACTAGGGCAACTGTTGAATACGGCTAGTCTAGAACAAGGAACAAGGCCCTTTTTGGCTTATGGCGGCCGTGGTTCTTGGGGTCGTGGTTCTGGTGGTGGAAACTCAGGAACGCGCGTGCGGAAATCGAACCAAGGAAGCAGCGACACCGGCAGGTATGGGAAAAGGCCAAAGGCGATGGAATCTGGCTTGGTTTCTGCGGGGTTGGGTCGAAGTGTCGGTAGTTGTGTTCGTGGGGATGTGTTTTGTTTGAAAACCAAAAAAAAAATGGTAAATCTCTTTGTATAGCGTGTCATCTTTATGCAAGGACAATGCTAATCTTCTCTGTATTGTTAAAATTGACAGATGTACTATTGCGAGCAATAGTACGAACAGTTCCGCGCGAAGCTCGCTATGTGCGTACAGGAAGAAGGAGGAAACCAGTGGCATATGCTACGAATAATATTGGACCTGAAGGCTGACCTCATAACTTAGAATATTCCCCATTTCGTGGGAATATTTGATTTTTATTTATTAACAATATTTCCCATTGTTTTCCGTTATTGACAGTATTCACCGTGGTTTCGAGTTACTGACAATATTCACATCGGTTTCCCGTAATAATATTATTTACCATGGATTCGTATTGACACTATTAACGGTTTCCTGTTACAATATTCACTATGGTTCCGTATTGACCATATTCATGGATTTCTGTTACAATATTCACGGATTTCCGTTACAATATTTGCAGATCTCCGTTACAATATTGACCATGGTTTCCCGTTCCAATATCCACGGCTCCCGTTATAACATCCACGGCTCCAGTTACAATATCCACCATGGTCTCGTCTTAAAAATATTCCCAAGAACATCTGTCCCGATGTCCAGTGTATCTATATACTACACAAGCATCATCACCGCCGCCACAGACACCAAAAACACCCGCATCGCGAGCTTGACCGTAGCTCCATGGCTCACCACAATATCCGCTCCCATATAGTTGCACAGCGAGTAGTTGGCCCCCAAGTCCCAATAGTACGACCGACTGATGGAAGAGTTCCCCGTAGGACAAGAGAAGCCAAGCACCGCAGGGCAGTCCCGCACGATGGCGTTGCACACATTCACACACGGCATCACCTCGTAGTAGGTCAAATTTGGCACCACGTAGTCGTTGACAAAGTCATTGCGCGAGTCGCCCGGAGCCCGTTCCACAAGCCCTTCGAGGTCGCGGGTGGTGCACCGTGGAATGGTCACGGCACAGAGCCAGTTCTTGTACAGCGTGACGCAGTCGTCGCAAGTGCGGATAGGCGAGTAGATGGCGTCCTTGGTGGTGTTGCACGCCACCTGCTGGATGGCTTTGGAGAAGTTTGTGTAGAGGCTCGCCGCGTGGTCGTCGTACAACAGCCCGAGCGATTCCTTGTCCAGGTATTCGTCCAACGACAGCGCCGGCACCGAGTACGCCACCTCGCCACAAAAGTCCAAGTCGTACACCAACGAACACGCACTCGAGCTCATGGTTTCGAACTCAAACACGCTATACACGATGCCCCCCAGGTAGCTCTGGTTCACGTCCAACAGCAAGTAGCCGATGTAGCGCGAGCTGGCGTTGAGCCCGGTCACATAGAACTGCTGGCGCAACGTACCGCCGCGCGTGGTGTAGGAGGTGGAGAAGTTGCTGTGGGACGTGAGGAGCGCGGGCCCGTTGCGCACCGCACACCAGCTGCTGTTCAAGGTGCTGAAGTAGTCGCGGTAGTCCGAAGTGTACACGTAGAGCTGGTAGCCCGAATGGGTGTAGTTGGACATGGACTCGTCCCTGGGCCCGGTCAAGTTGCCCGTGACAATCAACGCGCTGTGGTCGTCGGTGTCAACCACCTGGGCAAACGGGTCCGAGTCCCACTGGAACACCAAGTCCGACTGCGACACCCCAATCTCGTACGTCCACTCCGCGGTCTGGTTGGTGCTCTCCGGCGCACTCACCACCAAGTAGAGGTTCAGGTATTCGCTGAGCTTGGTGGCGCCTGTGGTGGGCACCTCGGCCAAGCCCTGGAAGTACCCGTTGGAGAAGTGCACCATCTGCGAAACGTCGAGATCGTCAAAAATCAGCGAGTTGAAAGAGTAGTACACGGTCAAGCTCTGGTTGGCCGACGCAGCTAGGTCGTCAGGCTGCAGACAGATATTTCCTGTGAGGAAGATCAAGAGCTCGTACGCCGACCCGACACCGTTGGTGGTGTTGACGTTGAACACAAACTGCTGGGTTTCGCTTTGGGTGATGGTGTATGACAAGGGCATATAGTCCCAAAGGGTTTGCGCGTCGCGTTGGGCAAACGGGAGCGAAATTTGGTCAGCAAGCGGCTGGAGAAAGTTGCCGGCCACTGAAACGGAAAGGATGGCCCATAGTAGGACCCAGTGGACGGAATACATGGAGTCAATGGAGTGAAGGAAATAAGCGGATGTAGATTATACGCTTCCTGTTCGGGCCGAAGTGAGATCAGTGGGTAATCCTGGAATGTGTCCAACACGGCGATTCGTGGGTTCGGTAATTGTCCGGATTGTGTGTCCGGATTGTGTGTCCGGATTGTGTGTCCGGATTGTGTGTTCGGTAATTGTCCGGATTGTGTGTCCGGATTGTGTGTTCAGATTGTGTGTTCAGATTGTCGATCTGGTTATAGGCGGGGCGCGGTTTCGTCTGTCGCACTTCTCGTGCACTCGTAGTCGCACTCATCTGGCAAATCATGCTCAGATGGCTTGAATGGGGACGGTTCTGTAACCGTAAGAGTGTGCGGTTGGAATTACATAGGGCTGAATATCCAGCTTACGATTTACATAGATTTTGAACGTGGCGCTGGACACCAATGATAATGTACATGAGGGTGCCTGCGTCACACAGGCTCATAGTACTACGAGTTATCGATAAATAGTATATTCTCTCCACCAGGCGACGCCGCTTGTATCCAGTCATACACCGCTCAACGTATATCACCGTCCACGTCTTTAAAAAAGCTTCCAGAACTTTTTCTTCTTCTTCTTCTTATCGGTGTTAGGTAACACCGGCTCCATACCACGGATATCAGGATGGGACTTGGATGGCTCCAAGTCCACTCTCCGCGAAGCGGATTCGTCATGCGACAAGTATTTCTTCAACTGTCCGCGCAGCTTGTGGCTAGGCGGCTTCTCCTCCTCCAAGAACTTCAACGTCAGCAGTTTGGGCGTCTGGGACGGCGACTGCGACAATGGCGACGTAACCAGCGACAGCTTGGGCGACGGCAGGTGCACCGAGATTTGCGGGAAACCCTCCTGTTTCTGTTGTGCGCTCTTCCTCAAGTTGCGCTTCAACTCCTCGTACGAAATGGCTCCAGTGGGAGGTTTCTTGGGCATCGCCGGCTCTACCGGCGCCAACATCGACTTGGTTTTGTATGGAACCGCGCAAAATGAGTTGGATCCAGTGATGGCACGCGCCAACACGGCACCCTGGCCCTTGAAGTCGGGGTTGACACCGCTGAGTTCCTCGCAGAACTGGAGCGACTTGTCAGAAATGGCTTTGGCGAAGTTGGCAAAGTAATGCAGGTCGATTTGCGCCGCGCCCAACTGGCGGAGCTTGGCATGTACGTCGTTTTTGTAGTCTTCGTAGAGGTCGGCGATCTCCTCGTACGAGTTGTACGACTCGGTCGATGACATGCTTCCGGCATCGGACGATTCGCTATGCAACGACTCGTCCGAGATAGAATGCAAGTCGTTAGCGTGCGCGTGCTTTCTCTCCAGCTCTTGAGTGCTAGCCACATCGGTTGGCTTGCCCTCGGAATTCAGGGAGTCCGCCTGGGAGTCCGCATCGGGCTCCGATTTGGGCTCTGATTTGAGAAAAGCGCCCGAATTATCCAGCGACGTCGAATCTGACGCGGCCAACGCGCTACCATGCTCTCGGATAACCGCACGGCGCAAGCGGCGCTCGAAAGGAGCCAAGTTCAGCGCCGGGACCACCAACACGGGAAGCGAGAAGTTCTTCACGAGCCGGTCGGTCAACCGAGACGAGTTCCACGACTTGAGCGGCGCGCTGTTGCGTGCATTGGTCTTAGACCCGGTGGCCACGATGTTGGGCTCATAAAGCTTGTACATGTCCTTCAACACGTCTTTGGTCTTGCCCTCGGAGATCTCCACCGTGATCTTGGCCACCACGTCCGGGTTTACCACACTCAAGCAGTAATCCATCACATCCGCCGTAATTGTCTTGATGAACTCCGGCCGCATGCGTTGGCGGAACCGCACGCGCGGCGTTTTCGCGTAGTACGGCTGCGGCGAGTGGTAGTTCGAGTATTTGCCCACGGCGCGTCCCAAACTGTGGCTGATCGCCGCCACCACGATCACGGTGTCGCCGTGTTCGAGGAAAGACCGGAGCACCCAGTCGAGGGCCACCCACGTGTGCTTCCGGCCGGAAATGTACACCAAAATCACCCGCCGGGGTAACACCGGCCGCATCCCACGCACTGCCAACTTCCCCAAGTACAAGTCTTCGAAATCCTTGTGGAGACGGGAAAAGGTGCATCCGTGGCGGGTGATGATGGGCGTGGTAGGGTACGCGATATGGTTGCGGGCGAAAAACGCACTCATTTCCACGCCCATGGGCGAAAGCATGCGGTTGGGCGATGCGGAGGGCGAGTGGACCAAATCCCGCTCACGGCCTCTTCCGCGGGGCAAAAAGTCGCCGAGAAAGTCGCCGTTATCCAGCAACCGCCGCGGGGAGTAGTAGGGGTCCTCGTCCAGGTCCTCGGCGTACTGGATGTTGATGGTGTCAAACGACACCCGCTGGTGGTAGTTGCGGTTGTCGGAAAGCGAAAACGGGAAGGTAATGTCGCGGTAGTCCTGGTTCAGGCGCTCGCGGAGCGCATCAAGCAACTCCTTGCTTTCTCTTTTTTCCGCCAAGTCGCACAGCGATCCTTTCTGGCGGAAACCGATCAAATCGGGCGACGTTATGTTGTGGTGCAACGGCGGACGGGCTTCTGTCATCAGTGGAAAGATTGTATCGGGGGATTGTATTAGGAGATTGTATCGGGAGATTGTCTCGGGAGGAATTCTAATCGGAAGGCTTAATCGGAGAACCAATCGGAACCAAGAAGAAGGGGATCGATCGTTTATGGGGTTCCAAACGAGAATAATGCGGCAGCGGCGCAATTAGTCAAGGTTTCAGACGAAGTCACAAAGTTCTCGCTCGTGCGACGAAACCACAATCTGACAGTGTAGTGGGACACCAGAAGAGGCAGTACAGGTAGACAACAGGAAAAACCTAGCCGCTTTTACCATCGCTAGATAATGTGGAGCGCCTGCAGGACACGAGATACCGCCTTGGATTCCGTTAGAGCGGGCACTGCAGGCGGCCGTTTGAGGCGGTTGAAAATTCCGTGGGGTGTTGGCTCGGAAGCGGCGCCTCGCGTTCTAAATTAAGTAGCAGATATATATTGGTTTTGTGGCGTGGGAGGTGGCGGTGGCCCTATTGCTCGCCCTACTGCTCGCTCAGGTGCGCCCGCGCTGTGCGCCAGCGGATCGGACACGATTCTATAAACTTTGCTTCCGGCTAGATCTGCAGGTTCCGCAGAATCAACCAAACTCCGGGCAGCCATCCCCGCCATAATTAGGTGGGGTGTGGGGGCAGATACCCGAGGTCACCCGAAGAGGAAGTCGCACCAGGGCCCAATCAGTCAAATCCCAGGGGCAGGACGGAAGCAGCGGAAGCAGGACGGAAGCAGAAAGGACATAAGCAGGTCATAAACAGAACATCAACAGAACATCAACAGGACATCAACAGGGCATAAACAGGGCATAAACAGGGCATAAACAGGACATCAACAGGAAAACCCTTTAGCTGCAACAAAAAATGGCGGAGACGTAATTCCATCTTGTCGAATCGCTCGATCTGCATCCATCATCACCGTGCCATAGACGGCCAGTGAGGGCCATTCCTTCGTGCAGGGAAGGTTCTGCGCATACATGCATTTCGCAAATACTGCAACACCCCACCACTCGCAGGACCAATCAACGATCGCCGCAGTGTCATATTTGATGCCCGGGGAACCGAGAGGTGAAACCGTGTCCCAGGAAGAGATTCGGAAACGCAAGTTCTCGACCAATAAAATCAAACCGTCTCATCGCGCGCCACGAATACCGACATGGCATCCTGCCGAACGGCAACCGGCTCGGATGGGGCGGTTAAAGACACAGCAGATGCAGAAGAGATAATTTTATCCGTGTTTCCGACTTCGCCATTTTCATTGTCATTGCTTGAGCTGATGGCAGGCTCAGTATTTACTGTAGATGTGAGCACCGTCCAGTTCTCGTAGTTGGGATTGTCGCTTGAGGTTGGTATCGCTGGCGCGAATGATGGGGCGGGAGAACGCTGAGACGACAAGGCAGATATGGATAGCGGTGTAGGTAAAGGCGCCGAGAGGGTTGGAAGGGGGACTGAGGCTGATGATGGTGGTGAATTATTCATTTGCGCGTGCCCCAACGGAGTATTATGAATAGATGGGGAAGGAACTGATGGTGCAGAATGACCTAATTTAGTAGTATGATTCAATGGAGGTTGATTCAGTGAAGGTTGATTCAGTGAAGGTTGGTTCAGTGGAGGTTGGTCCGGTGGAGGTTGATTCAGTAGAGATTGATTCAACGGAGTATGATTCAATGGAGTATGATTCAATGCAGTAGTACGATCCAATATACGAGTGTGTACTGGTGGAGCACGTTCCAGTGAAGGAGATCTTGCCGGATCAGCATTCACTAGAGCACGTACAGATGATGCGGTTATCAGGGTAGCACTAGGCGAGGACGATGCTGATGGAATAGACACCGAAGGTGTAGTAATAGGTGCATCGGGTGTTCCAGTTGCCAACGAAGGCTTGGTTATCGTGGTGGCGGGTACCGAAGCGGCTGGTATGATATTAGATTCCTCGTATAAAGGAACAGTAACGGCAGGCAAAGGAATTTTTGAACTGGGGACCTTAACACCGGATAAAGGTGTACTTAATTGAGGAACTGTAACACCGGACAAGGGAGTACTTAATGAAGGGGCCGGAAGTTGAACTCCAGCTGAAGAGGGTCGACTTAAGGACTGAGCCATTGGAGACTGAGCCATTGGAGACTGAGTCATTGGAGAAAGAGCCATTTGGGACTGAGCCATTTGAGACTGTGTGACTGGAGATCGGCTGACAGGAGTCTGGCCGGATGAAATATGAGCGATTGGGACCTGGCCCTTTGGGGCCCCAGTTATTGGCTCTTGTGCCATTCGAGGCTGTGCCATTGGAGACTGTGCCATTGGAACCAGTCCCGTTGGAACCAGTCCCGTTGGAACCAGTCCCGTTGGAACCAGTCCCGTTGGAACCAGTCCCGTTGGAACCAGTCCCGTTGGAGCCAGTCCCGTTGGAACCAGTCCCGTTGGAGCCAGTCCCGTTGGAGCCAGTCCCGTTGGAACCAGTCCCGTTGGAACCAGTCCCGTTGGAACCAGTCCCGTTGGAACCAGTCCCGTTGGAACCAGTCCCGTTGGAGCCAGTCCCGTTGGAGCCAGTCCCGTTGGAGCCAGTCCCGTTGGAGCCAGTCCCGTTGGAGCCAGTCCCGTTGGAACCAGTCCCGTTGGAGCCAGTCCCGTTGGAACCAGTCCCGTTGGAGCCAGTCCCGTTGGAATCAGTCCCATTGGAGCCAGTCCCATAGCCTGTATAGTCTCCAGTCCCGTAGGCTGTCCCATAGCCTGTGTAGAAGGCTGGCCATAGCCCATTTGGCCTGAAGTCTGGGACTGGGCCGCCGCCTCAGACGGCGTCTGGGCATACCCCGTTGCCGCAACCACGACCCTTTGACTCGGAAGAATCGGCGGCAGCGTCAAAAGCGGCATTTCT
Organism: Clavispora fructus; assembly: GCA_003707795.2. Classification (NCBI taxonomy): domain Eukaryota; kingdom Fungi; phylum Ascomycota; class Pichiomycetes; order Serinales; family Metschnikowiaceae; genus Clavispora; species Clavispora fructus. Next base: position 82,682 of record PPLK02000034.1, read on the forward strand.
TCCGGCGGGTTATCCGGAGCGTCTTCAATCATCGTGCGGAGGCCGCCGCGGGTGCGCGGCGACAGGCGAACCTCGGCGCGAGACTCCACCGGATCGCGGCGCACGCCCGGCTTGCGGCCGCGAAGTCCCTTCTTGCGCGGGCGCCCGCGCCGGTTGGGAGGCGGGGGCGGTGGATTTGCAGCCACCCCCGCACCGCCCTCTTCGTCCTCGGCGCGCAGCACTCCCGCACGCTCATCGTCCAGCACAGGTGTGTTGGGCCGGTCGTCGGCGGCACGGAAGTCCGCCCGCTCGCCCATGAGCCGCTTTTTGCGCACCAGCTGGAGCACTTTGAATGTGTCGCGCAAGAGCCGGAGCCTTTGCGCCACATTGACAACATCTACGGCCCATGCCCTTTCCGCTGCGGGATTGACGCCATCTTCAGCTGGGTAGTGTTGGAGCGCCCGGAGCGACTCCGCCACGGGCCGCACCACCACCTCACCGGTGGCGCCAAATTCGCGCAAGCCATTTTTTACTGCCTCGGGCATTTGTGACTTTGTTTTGTGCGGGCTGTAATTTTCCAGTCGCGGGCTATCCGACTCGTCAGGTTTTCGCTGCGGCGGATATTCGTGCGATTCAAACAGCAGTAGAAAAGCGGGTGTGGGTGGTCTGGATGGGGTGGTGGAACCATCTCGTTTGTAACTAAAGGTCACTACCTTTGTGGGCGAAGCGGTTTGCAGGCCACTGCTGACATCTGCCCATTTATCTGGATTATAGTGTAACACCACTGCGCTGGGATCCATTGGAGTAGGTGGTTGGTATGACCCGAATGATTATAGGGAAGAATAAATAACACAAGGGCGAGCCCAAGATGGGAGAGGCAAAACCAAAAGAGGCAAGTGAGCGTGTATGGAAATGCACACAAGGGAGGAATTCACAGAAAAGCGGTTGGGGGAACTTACCGCCAGTGGATATAAAGAGCTAATAAAGTGGATGCGATATGTTGGTGGTGCACAGTGCGAGACTGATGGGTGGAGTGCATACAGCGTCGATGATGGAAACTAGCGTAAAATCTAGACAGTGATTGAAGCAAAAAGACAACAGGCAGAATCTGGCCAAATGACGCAGATGAAGGGCTGGTGTGTTACGTGACGGGGAGATGGACAGGTTCAGGGCAAAAAAACACAAAATTGGAAAATTGTGCCGGTTTTACGCCTGAGGTGGAATAGAAAAGAATTGATGAGACTTCACATTGGGTCACTTGCGACGCGCGAACGGGCACCAATTCCATTGTACGATCTTTTACGACTTTGATTGCGGTTTCAAAATTACGAAAACAAAACAAAAAGAGAAACGGCTGCAACCGCAGATAGACTCCAGATAGACTCCAGATAGACTCTAGATATACTTCAAACGTCTTTCTTCCCCGTGAATCTGGGCGAGAAAGGCTTGTTTTGCCTGACGTTCGGCATTTCCCTGTGGTTCCTGCACCCACCGTGGAAATCCTCACCAGTACATCCAGCCCAGATTCAATACCCATTGCCAGATTCCACTAGCCCACACCAACACCCAAACTTGACCTATCCATGACTACCTCGGAAATCGCGCCGGTCGCGGAAAACGAGGCACTTGCCGCCACTGCCAGCCAAGTTCTGGCCCTAGTGGAGTCTTTTATCGAATTGGGCGTTCTCGTTCACGATAACCAGGGAACTCCACAGTCCAATTCGGCTCTTACTCACAAAACCAACCAGGTGATCAGCCAGCTCTCCGGACTCACAGACAGTCCGTTTACCCAACAGTATCCCATTCCCGTGGATGTGTTGACTTATATTGAAGACGGGAGAAACCCGGACATTTACACTCGGGAGTTTGTGGAGGTCACGGCCAAGCTGAACGCCCGACTCAAAGGAAAGATGGTGGGTTTTCTGCGGTTGTGCGACATTTTGGGCGATAAGCTCGTGGAGGAGTTTCCTCATTTGGCAAAAGGTGTGGCCGACATTAAGGCTCGCACCACCGAAGCGAATTAGGGATAGAAGGGAACTTGACTTTGCACCACCATTTTTGGTGTTCTGGATGCACTTGCATTTGGGAAATGTGGCGGAAACATAAATGGAAACTCTGTCTACGGACTATAAGTTGGTGCATCAGAAAACACCACTGCTTACAATTGCCAGTTCTTGCCCCGTGCTTATATTGCCGGAGCTTACATTGCTAGTGCTGACATTGCCAGTGCTTACAATGCCAGTTCTTCACTCAAGATATTGTCGGGCCATTCGAATTTAATAAGAGCTATGAAGATGCGATCTCATACTCAAAGTACTTGCCGATTCGAAACGACTCAGAAATGACCCAAACTTCGGTACGGTAATATTCACCAGAAACGGCACCATAGCATATCAGAAATGGCTTTTTTTTTGCCAGAAATGGCTATCCTAAGACTGGCTGGATATAGGATATTTACTCGAGGCAGTGTCTGGCGGAGGCAGTGCGTCATCCAGACGGTATTCCATCTTGCAGTGCAACATCTGGATTACACAAATTACCTATTCTGATCACAATAAAATCGATCACAATAAAACGTCGATATAATTTCAATACATTAGATCTGTAAAAGTCTGTAGACGAGGTAACAATGACTTCTATGTCGAGGACGGAGACGAGCGAGTTTATATTGCGACAGGTGTTATGCGACTACTACTGCGACAAATCTATGCGACTACCACTGAATCAGAATATCTTTAAGAAATACCAACAGAGCCCGAAGCTGATACTACTATCAGATACAAAAAGTGACCGGCATACATCAGGATGATAGAACCTTTCATGGGTCTTGTGGCCGACGAGATATCAAATCAGTTAGGGCATCGTGCAGATATAAGACTCCTGTATGGACCTGGTTGCAGTTGAAACAGGCCATCGAATTCAAGCACCAACGCGGTGGTATTTCGTGGGAGAGTTTACCGAGGTATGACAATCCGGATAATTCACATTATATCCTTTCGTTAACCTCCAACAATCGACAATCTTGTCATTTCCGTCATATTCGAGGATGCTGCATGTGATGCAGAGCACGATCTGCACATCTGACAGAAGTGAAATTTTCCGACTTCGCACATGTATATAAGCATGTTGCGTGAAAGGAAGAAAATCATCCGAGCGAGATATCTAAGAATGCAGTCGACTACTTCAAAAAATAGTCTTTTATTGTTTATAAAATCTTTGGTTAGAGGTGGCGATATCCCTTACCCGCTAAATAGTTAGTCAGAGCTTGCAGCTGAATTTACGACTCTGCACCCATAAAATTGGGTCAGACACACCTTATGAACTGACTCCGGCCTATCAGCAGCCAGCCGCAAAGACGACGTAAACGGTCAAAATAGGATAGTAGCGTGGGTATTGCCTATTTCATAGATGCGTCGACACTTATCGAAAGTTAGACAAACAAAGACTATACCAGCCGGCCAGAAGGGTAATTTCTCTAATGCTGGCTGGCGCGCCCAGTGCCGACAGGCGCATGATACTACTTTCGAGACATGCAGCCAGCACAAGAGCATGGGTTGAGGAGAAGAAATAGGCCAAGTTTTTGGGAACAAATATAAAGATGCAAAAAATATAGCAGTGGTTGAAATAGGTCTCGTGTGTGCCGTTGTAAGAAAATGCCAGGTTGATGTCGTCGAAATACGCTCATTTGGTCAAGGCGACCAATACGCACAGCGGCAAACTCGCGGCCTACAATGGAATATTTCTGTGCAAATGCGGCCTGCGCGCGTAATTGTGGAATAGCTTGCAGGACACATAAAATCCGCCCATGCCCTTTTAATAGAGCAGATTTCCTCCACCTGTTTATTTTCCCATCATCATGCTTACCGCCCGTTTCTTGCCCTTTGCGTTTGCCTTGTTTGGCGCGGCCACTGCTGCCCTTACCTCTGTGACCCAAGACTCCGATGTTACCGTCACCGTGACTTCCGACTACACCCAGATCGTCACTGTCAGCGAATTCATATATACTAATGCTGAGGGTTCTTTGACAACCCAATTCTTCACCCAAGGTGTTTCTGATGCCACTGTTGGTACTACCACTTCCACAACCACCGGTACTGCGTCCTCTTCGCCAGCTCCAACCACCACGGTTGCCATTCCAGATGGTACTTACTACACTTCTACATCGCAAGTCACCACCACTCTTGAAGACGGTTCCAGTGCTGTTGTGGAGTATGTTGTGTACTTGACCAACACCTGTGCTATTTAGAGTGATTTGGACAGGCTTCATTTTAATTCACTACCCTTTCTTTTACGGATATATACACTTTCATGGACATCTTGCATCGTAGCGTTATTCGGCTGGACCTTGTTTTATTGGTTGTAGGTTATAGAGCTGCGATGAATTGGATCTGCCGGCTAATTATTTGTGACGGTAGATTTCTATGTGATGAGAATGCTCCACACAATATGTTTGGATTGTTGACAAATGATGAGGGTAAGAATATCCGATCTTTTGGCGAACTGCCGAAACTGACAAGTTTGGGATTATAACTATGCAGATACTGTTTATGACATCAAATGATTCGTAGCGATATTCCGGCTCGATATTTTCCGTCTCGGCAGTTCCGTCTAGATAAGTTTCGTCTAGACAAATCCGTCTATACAGTTCGAGGCATTCCTACGGCAGTTCGTTTCAGGCAATTTCTCCGGTTGCTTAGAGTGGTTTCTTCGACAGTTCTTTCGTTTTTCATCGTGCGTTTTCTTTCTAGATATCGTTAATCTTAGATTTAGATGCTGCAGTTGTGACTCGCCAAACCCAGGAAGCAGCGCCTTTTCATCTCGACTACAGCGACAATGCTTTGCGCGATATTGCGACTCTGATACGCTTCAAATGTTTGTGGTTATTTGCTTCATCAGAACAAAAGATTCGAGAGATCTTCAAATACATTAAAAGAGATCAAGACACTTGATATGGAACATCTAGGCTGGGGCATTTGCCGTGTATACAGTACCCGGCACACTATCAGAAACGCGTTGGGAGCGAAGACGGTTTTGAGCAGCGCACGATAAATCAACGGAACAGTTGATGTCTCCTTGGCCTATGCAACATGCGGTGGTTGTGTTTGGCAATCTGTGCTTTAGAGGGTCAACGGGGAAGCAAAAGTGTAATTTTTAATTTGGGCTAAATTACGAGATCGATTTGCTGTTGTTATGGGTATCTGGATTTGTGGAGCATATCTTTGGTTATGTGTTTCCACTGGTTGTCTGGACACCCGGATATTTCTGCCGGATAGTTTCACTGGTTATCCGCATATCTGAATCTTTCTGCTGGTCATCTAGATTTCTGATACATCTCCTGGTTGTTCCGGTTTTTCGGTTATCTGACATCTCTTCTGCTGTCTCTGTTATGCCACGGCAATACTTCGACATTTGAATTCTAGTGCCACTCCAATCCTTGCCTAACAAACACGCGGAGGAAACAACCGAACCCAGACACCAGCGACCAAAACCAAACTTCCTAATTTCTCCCCCACAATCTCACGTCAACCTCGCAAAGATAGCCGGGACGACCACCGTATGGAGCGAGCGACAAAATGCCACCGAGAGACATTGCGAAACCGGCGCGGATGCGTCCTGTGTGAAGGAACCCCCACTACCATATCTATATTGAACTCCCCCACTTCTACGTCATGCCCCGGCTAAAACTTCCAAGCCCACTCGTCTGCTGCTTATTCCCGGGTCCCCTAGTCGCTGGCCCCGCCGCAATGGCGCACCCCGCCGTTTTGTTCCGGCGCCGGCACGTAAGCCCGGCGCCGCGGGCTCCAAACCAGGTGAAATGTGGGGCGCCCGACACCACTGCCGTATCCGGTAGCGGTTCCAGTATGGGCCTCACGCTACAGTCTCCGATATAAGAAACCCCGATCTGCGGTCAACCTCCGCCACAATCCACCATGCCTCAATTAGACGTCGAGGCGCTTATTGGCGAACTCACGCTCGAAGAGAAAATCTCGCTTCTTGCCGGCGCCAACTCATGGCAAACCGCCCAGATCGACCGGTTGAACATCCCCAAGGTCACGGTGTCGGACGGTCCCAACGGAGTCAGAGGTACGAGGTTTCTCGACTCCGTGCCTTCCAACTGCTTCCCCTGCGGCACCGCGTTGGCCTCCACCTTCAACAAGCAGTTGCTTTTCCGCGCGGGGAAGTTGATGGGAGACGAAGCGAAAATGAAAGGTGTGCACTGCATTTTGGGGCCCACGTGCAACATTGCCCGGGGCCCGCTTGGCGGGCGGGTGTTTGAGTCGTACTCCGAGGACCCGGCGTTGTCGGGCCACGTGGCGGCGGCCGTGGTCAAAGGCATCCAGAGCGAAAACGTGGTGGCATGTCTCAAGCACTTTGTGTGCAACGACCAGGAAACCGACAGAAAGGCGGTGGACACCATCGTCACGGAACGGGCGTTGCGCGAGGTGTACTTGAAGCCGTTCCAGCTCGCGGTGCGCGACGCCTGCCCCAAGTCCATCATGACGGCGTACAACAAGGTCAACGGCGAACATGTGTCGCAGTCGAAGAAATTGCTCCACGATGTGTTGCGGGCGGAGTGGGGCTGGGACGGCATGGTGATGCTGGACTGGTACGGCGTGTACTCCTCCAACGAGTCGCTCGACGCCGGGTTGAACTTGGAAATGCCCGGGCCGTCGCGGTTCCGCGAGCAGACCCAGACGGTGCACCAGGTGGTGTGCAACGTCACGCACCGGGACGTGATTGACGAGAACGCCCGCTGCGTGCTCAATTTTGTCAATGCGTGTCTCGAGTCGGGCGTGGACCCCGACCAGGACGAGTTGGAGAACACCGACCCCGCGGCCGCGGCGTTGTTGCGCCAGATTGCAGGCGAGTCGGCGGTTTTGTTGAAAAACGACAACTTGTTGCCGTTGTGCGCCACGGCGGCCCCCGGCAACGCCTCCATCGCCGTGATCGGTCCCAACGCCAAGGCCGAGAGAAACACCGGCGGCGGCTCCGCCTCTTTGCGCTCTCGCTACACCGTTTCGCCCTACGACGGCATAGTCAACAAGATCAAGGAAAAGGCCGGACAGCACGCCGTGGTGGTGGAACACACCTTGGGTGCGTACTTGGACAAGTCGTTGCCGGACATTGGAACGGTTGTGACCACGGCCGACGGCCAGAAGGGGCTCCAGGCCCGCTTCTACAAGCAGGCGCCCGGAACCCCGGGCCGCACGCCGTTTGACACGCGGGTGGTGACCAGCTCGCGTCTTTTCTTGAGTGACTACAAGCACCCCGCATTGGAGGACGGCGAGCAGTTGTTTTACGCGGACTTCGAGGGCTACTACACCGCGGCTGAGACCGCCACGTACCAGTTCGGGTGTTCTTGTCTCGGAACGGCGCAGATTTTCGTGGACGGCCAGCTTGTGGTGGACAACAAGACGAAGCAGGTGCGGGGCGATGCGTTCTTTTTGGGGATGGGCACTCGCGAGGAGCGGGCGTCGCTCCGCTTGGAAAAGGGGAAGAAATACAAGATCACGGTGGACTTCGGCACCAGACCCACCTCCACGCTCGCGCTGGAGTACCAAGAAGTGGGTGGAGTGTACTTTGGGGTGGAGATTGAAACCACGGACGAGAAGGCGTTGGCGGAAGCGGTGGAGCTCGCGAAAAGGACCGACAAGGTGGTTTTGGTCATTGGGTTGTCGCCCGATTGGGAGTCCGAGGGCTTTGACCGGCCCGAAATGGAAATTCCCGGCTGGACCAACCAGCTCGTGAAGGAGGTGGCTGCCGCGAACCCGAACGTTGTGGTGGTCAACCAGTCCGGTTCTCCCGTTTCGTTCCCGTGGGTCAACGACGTCAAGGCTTTGGTGCAAGCGTGGTACGGGGGAAATGAGTTGGGCAATGCCATTGCCGACGTGTTGTTTGGCGACATCAATCCCAGCGGAAAGCTTTCTTTGACGTTCCCGAAAACGTTGGAGCAGAACCCGTCGTTTTTGAACTACGGCTCTGTCGACGGCCGTGTATTGTATGGAGAAGATATTTTCGTGGGCTACAAGTACTACGAGAAGACCAAGGTGGATCCGTTGTTTGCGTTTGGCCACGGTCTTTCGTACACCTCGTTTGACTTTGGTACGGTGAACGTCAATGTTGACGGCGAAAATGTGGTGGTTTCGGTGGATGTGACCAACTCCGGCAAAGTGGACGGTGCCGAGGTGGTACAGGTGTACGTTCACCACGAAAGCCCCAAGGTGATTCGCCCGGTGAAGGAACTCAAGGACTTTGCCAAGGTTTTCTTGAAGGCGGGCGAAACCAAATCCGTGACCGTGTCGACTCCGTTGCTTGAGGCCACTTCCTACTGGGATTCATACAAGAACAAGTGGTTGTCCGAGAAGGGCGACTACCAGGTCCAAGTGGGGCCTGCTTCTGACCGTATTGTCGGCACTGCATATTTTGCAGTCGAGAAGAATACCTACTGGTTAGGTCTTTAAGTTCCATTGGTAGTGTCTGTAGAACAGGAGCTATCAGAATAGAAGCATAGAGATGATAAAGTGTAGTGATGGGATCAGGAATGGCGAGGGGATTGAATGCAACGATTCGAGTCCGCATAAAAAAGAGACCCCCGAAGGCGATATTATTCTGGTCAAAAAAGTTGAAAATCTGCTATTTCTGTTACACCACGCCAAAACATCAAACGGTTCGACTCTGAACTCCATATTTCGCACCCAATCGCGCTTCAGTGAAGTACACTCGAGATCCAAACGATCTAATCGAGAGTTCAGAGCATCGATTTTAATTTGTTTTCTTCCTTTTCTTCAGTTGTTTCTATCTAATGTTTCTCTAATTTTTCCTGTAATCATGATACTCTACGTTCGTCACTGCTGTTCAGGTCAGGCCAATGTCGCGCGACGAGATTATCTTCACACAGTGGAAATCCGGCACTCGCCCAGTGCACCATTTTGGCGATTTTGTAAACACTCCACCATCACCGTGCGAATATAACTACATCTTTTCCACCGGTTGTTTATTCCACAACAAGATGTCGTCTCCGGCCGATTTGTCTTTGGACACGACCAGTCTAGTGGACGAGTTTCAGCTCGACTCCAACGACATTTTTGCGCCCGAGCCGCTTTCGTCCAGCCCCATCAAGAGAAATCACCAGAATCGAGAACTTCCTCCACCGCTCGAGAAATGCTCCATTCCCGAGTTGAAGTGCGACCCGTTTTTGCCTCCGAACGAGTTATTTCAATTAACAACCCACCTCCGCAAGCCCCAGGACACCATGCTCCACCACAACAAGATCGCCAAACTCCTAAGCCAGCTCCAAGCCACAAACGACGATCTTGAGCTCGATGACCAACTACGAACTCGCGTATTCAAGGGGCGTTTTTCCAACAAAAACGCCTTGGACTCTTTTGACCTCCGCCTCGACTCGTTTCTTGCAGAAAAGGCGCCACTGGTTCCTCTTGACGATAATAAGGAGAACTCGGCGATCCCCGAGCCGCTGAAACGCAAAATACAGCAACCAACACGTGAAACCAAGCGTTTGCGGCGGCCTGCTCGCGTTCCAGTGCTCTCGGCGCTTCCTAATGTGATTAATGGCGCTGTTTCGCCCGTACGGTCACCTCAGAGGATATGTGTGCCCAAGCGCCAGGGAACACCACATAAGCCAGTGTTGAAGCCACTGAGCCAGCTTAACATCTACTTGGTCAACTCTCTGACGGGCATGATTAACGATGCCACTCAATTTGGTACGGAATTGAACGCTTCTAATTGTGAGGGCTTTCCGATGCCGGAAGACGTCAACGAAGTGGTGCAAATTCCCACCAACGAGAGTGTGCCTGCCAGTGCACAGCAGAAAATGGCTATTATCAAAGCATTTCACGGTACGCGCTTCCCCGGCGGTCTTAACGGCAGTCGAGGATTCTACTCCAAACAGGAATCGGACGAATATCGCCGAGGTGGCCGAACACTGGCAGCGAGAACCGAAACCCGCCGCGTTCATTGGGCCGAGGATTTGGAGTGGTGAAACAATAGAAGACAGTGTTACGTCACTGACATTTGGAAGGATTATACGGATATCTAGGTATTTCAATGTAGAGTAGATACAGGGTGGAGAGGTGAAATCGGCAGGGAAAGGAAATGGGTGGCCAACTGGAGGTGAAGATAGAGGCAAGTGAGGTGGAGGACTGTTTATACCCGATTCTAGCACTGAACCATAGGTGTTGACGCCTATGCGTTGGTTCTATAATGTCCAATCAAATAAAGATTCAGGAAACGACTGCAACGTTGTATTGTCACAGTGTAGTAGCATACAATTTTGGATTGCAGGTGGCGAGATGAGGGGACACCAAGATATTATGAGTCGTAAGACTACAAAATGCTATTGCTATTTCATCACCTTGAATGAGGCAACAACCATAGATTTATCTCTTCCATTCTTCGCAAACTATATTAGGAGCACGGGAATGGTTGCGCCGCGCGCTCAGAAAGGGGAATCGACTGCATAGTCACCACATTCAGTTCCGTCGTAAATGGATCCAGACGAACATCGGAATACACGCTCCACGTATATTGGGGTCTCGATCACGACACGTAACTGCAATACACATCTGGCGACATACATGACGCGACACATATGACGCGGCCCGTATTAGCGACACCATGTAGCTGCTGGAGCACGACATGCATCATTACACCCCAACATCCAGTGTCGGCCTGTGCGAGGCGCATGCGGCGCGCACACTTGTCAACATATACCTTCAACACCAGTCTTCTCCCCATTCTCCACCATGTCTACGTTTTTCGATGAAATGAAAAAGTCCTTTACCGAAGTGCCGGTTGCCGATTCCAAAATCGACACCGCTGCCTTCTTGGAAGCCTCCGCATCCCTTGTCAAGCTCTTCGACTTGTTGGGATCGTCCGCGTTCGCCGTGGTGCAGAAAGACATGACGGGTAACATCGAGAAGGTCCGGGCCAAGCTCTTAGAGGCGCCCAATGATGCTGCTACGTTACAAGAATTGGTTTTGTCCGAGGCGGGCACCAAGAACAAGAAGGCTACCCAGGGTCTTTTGTGGTTGAGCCGTGGATTGCAGTTTACTGCTGCTGCCATGAGAGAAACCGTTGATAACGCCGACAAGGAGTTGACCGTCACTTTCACCAACGCTTACTCCAAGACTTTGGCCCAATACCACGGTATGTTGGTCAAGCCAATCTTTAAGTTGGCCATGAAGGCTTGTCCCTACAGAAAAGACTTTTTCGAGAAGTTGGGTGCGGACCAAGCTAAGGTCACTGAGCAGTTGAAGGAGTGGTTGGAAGCGTTGGAGAAGATTGTTGCACTTATTGTCGATTTCTTTGCTCTGGGCAACTACGGCAAGGGTTTGTAAGGAGTGTCTTGCTGGCATACGACAATAGCTACTAGAGTATGTAATGAATTGTCAAGCATCAGAGTCGGAGTATGTAATTAATTGTCGTGGAAGATATGAATGATGTGTTGGCGATCGTTTAATATACTTGGATCGATTGCATGGATGATGGTTTGTGAGATTTGCGCTAGTCCGATTTACAGTACTTCACTATGGTGGATCTATATTTAATGTTAATGGATTTCGAGAGGCAGATATAATCTCATGTTAATGACGACTTCCCAAGGGAGATACCGATAAAAGTGCAACCGTCTGCCATTCTATGTCACTGCTCCATCGTTCATGTGTCTACCGATAACTTCTCATTCCCTGATTATATGTTCACAACATTCTATAACTCTCTCTCTCTCTCTCTCTCTCTCTTTACTGCTCCCCCAATTTCTTGGTCTCCTGCATCAACTCGTAGAGTTGGCCAACCTGCTCTGGCGACATTTTGTCCAAGTCTTGTTGCGACATTTTCCCTTCCATCCAGTTGCCTCCATCGATGCTCCGCAAGTAGTCCTGCCACTGAGTCAAAAACCCAACAATGTGGAGCGGGTTATCCGTTGTCTTATGGGCTTTGAATTCCGCCTTGACATACTCGTCGCCCAAAAACCGGAGCTCAGCGGGAAGCTTGGTGTAATGCGCTCTCAAAATCGCCCGGTAAAGTTTGAGCGGAGGTAAAAGTGGCTCCGCTTTGCGTTCGGGCCGCCGGGCTCGTATAAGTCTAACAACAGATGGTCTCATGGTTCTTGTCAGGATCAGTGGATGTAAGAAGCAGTTGGTGAGGATTTACGAGATGTATGGATGTAAGGATGTGGGAGGTGACAAGTTGGTTGAGTAAGTGGCTAAGTAGTGGAGTTGGAGATATCTGTTGACTGGAGAGGATCAAAATTGTAGCGCCATTACCGTGACACTTATCTAGGAAGTGACATTTTCAATGTACTCCCTTTCCCGCTTCTGCCGAAGCTATGTAGTGAGTCACGTGCATCGCCTTCTAACTTGTCCGGAACTCCAGCGGCGCTAACTACAATCCACACCATGCAACGGGCCGTTCTTTTGTTCGTGCTCTTTTTTGTTTTATTTTATGTTTTTCGATGGGATGATGAGATTGGAAATGATGTTCTGAAAGCATTAGTCCTCCAAACATACAAAAATACGTTGCTTCAAAACAGGAACGACTTATCCCAATCGGAGTATTATTTGGGTTACGGAAACTTGACTGGGCTCGAACTTTCGTACCAAGACAATTTGGACGACAGAAACGCTCTGCTATGGCCGTTTCACCATTTCTCCAAGGCTCAACCTTGGTCAGAAAACCAGAATTACAGCATTTTGCCCGATTCGGTAAGCACCAGAGTGAAGCTGTTTCTTGGTGTCGATCCGGTGGAGCCATTGGGCAAGGCGTACCATTTGAATATCTCCGGTCAGTTGTATGGAGAGTTCCGGGTGCAAACGGAAAACCGGCCTAAGCCATACTCACTCAGATTGCCGCAATACTTGTGGGATTACTATAATTACTTCCGTCAGGAACAGTATGAGAATGACAAGCAGCAGTACGAACTGGATCCGGAAAATAACCCGCGCCCCGAAGACTACAATGATGACACCCCAAAGATTGGGAACATCACCACCTACTCTGAAGGCGTGGTTTCATTGCGTATTGATTCATTGGAGCTTATGTACCCTGACTTGAATACGGCAAAGTATGGGTTGGGCGTGTATGAAGATGCCACGTTAGTGGTGATGTCACTTCTGGTCAAGAATCACACCGAGGCCGATACAAACTCATTTGATATGTTTGGGGTATATTTTCAAGACACGGGTGCACTTGTCGGGTTAACTCGGTCTGCCAAATTCCGGGGCAACTATGCTTTACCTCATTTCACTTTGGGCGAAACCAACTTCAACAAAACAAAGATGTTGATGTCGCGCCTAATAAATGCCACGAAAGTTGAAGAACAGATAACCTTGGACGATATCAAACGGAGTCTTTTTCTTTCTCAGCAGCTGTGTGAGCTTGTATCGTACTTTCAGTTTGAAAAAACTGGCTACACGCGCGACGAATTGCGGTATATCGATGACGAACTTCAAAACCCACGCGGTGTGCCTTTGCCTAGTCATTTACCTGAGTTGGAAATCTCTCAATCGATCATTTACTCTCCCGACTGTGGTATTGTATTCGAATCCACCCCAGACAAGCCGCTTTCGGGGAAAAAGTTTGAGGTAACCATGAAGCAAATCTATCACTTTTTTGTGCTTTTGATTATCGTGGAATTATTGAATCTCAACTTGTTCCGGAGACAAACCAACGTGAACCGCACCCCTAGTCGTTTGACAAACCTATCGAAGTATACCATTTTTCTACTTAGTGTCTATGACTCCATAGTGTGTCTTGTGTCTGTGCTGTACTTGTGGAACAGCCGCATCAGCCTTGTTTGCACTTGTCTCGGTTTGCTTAGTGGGATTCTATTCGTTGGTCTCGAGGTGCGTTATATGACTAGTATCACGTATATCCAGGCAAACGAAAGAGGAACAACGCTATGGGAAATGCTTCGGGGTTCAGGAGATGCGGCCGTGCAAGCAGAAACGCCAGAACCACAAACAGACGATGCGACCACACCCCCTCAACTACCTACAAGAAATACCACTGGTGCAGCAGATCCACAGACTACCACTCCTGAGAATAACTGGCTTTACTTTGATGAATCCAGTGTTTTGATTCGTTTCATTATGATCGGATTCGTGCTCTCATTGGTCTTTTTGAATTTTATGCTCTCTGCCACCCTCTGGAGGGTTTCTGTGCGGCGGTGTGTTGAATACATCGGGTTCTTGTTGATCAATTCCTATTGGGTACCGCAGTTTTTTCGCAACACGTTGAAGAATAGAAGAAAGACATTCGAGTGGGAGTTTGTGTTCGGATCGTCAATGGTGCGGCTTGTTCCGCTTGTATACTTATGCTTGGACAAGTCCAACCCTTTCTGCCATGCGTATAACCCAAAGTTGGTTGCCACTGTGGTAGTGTGGCTTTTGTTCCAGATCTTTATGCTTTACCTACAAAATATTTTGGGTGCAAGATTCTGGGTGAGTGAAAAGTGGCTCCCAGAGCAATATAACTACCACCCAGTAATGAATGTGGTGGATCTTGAACACGGATTTGCCTCTGATATCTTGGCTAGCATGAAACCTCACTCCGATGAAAGCGGCGTTTCATTGTGCGATTTAGATTGCCCTATTTGCATGTCGACTGTGACGATACCAGTTTTGGCAGGGCCAACGAGGAAACACTTGAAGCATCACCAGAAAATGATGAACGATGTTATGGTAACACCCTGTCATCACATCTTCCATACCCGGTGTTTGGAAGACTGGATGATCCACAAACTTCAGTGTCCTGTATGCCGTTGCCCGCTACCACCGGTCTAAATCTATATATCAATAATACAGAAAACACTGTGATTTGCGACATTTTATTTTAGTATGTACAGTGTTGGTCTAAATGTCGTGGGTTACATGGCCCGCATGCTATATTCCGAGTGGATGCAAAGAACGCAACCTCAATCGCCAAGAAATCTAAAAAAAGAATCACTCTCCAAATCTGGAACGATAAAATAAGCCAAGCAAATTCGATCCATACACATTCCCTAACCACAACACACTCGAGGCCGGTGAGATTGTTGCTCAGAATGTCCAACGCAACCTCAGGTTTACCAATGCATGTATGCTTTAATGATATGCGTCCTCGCGCATGCACGAGTTGGGACCCACATCACAGGCGAAGCGCACGGGACGAAGGGATTTCTGCTCGAATTAACTGGCCACGAGTCACAACTTGGAGGCTGCGTCTGTTATGGCGGGATTGTGTCGAAGAAACAGTGGAGGAGCTGGATCTTCTCCAAAAACCTGAAAATGACTGCAGTATAGGCCTATCAGGGCGTTTATCGACATCTTTGTCATTCTTCCGATGAGGTAGAAGGTGCATTTTGACTAGTACCGATCGAATATGGCGGGACACTGTGGAAAAAGGATATGATTATCAAACAATATAGGGATCACCGCCACGATTGAAAATATTGAGAAAGGTGATGTTGAGGAGAAATTGATTATTTATATCGCCAAGTTTTGAGTCGGATATGTTTCTCTGTTGTTTCAGAAACTGTCAAAGAAAACAACAGTTATTAGTGTAGTCCTCGAAATGCGCTTAGGAGGGGAAAACCGATTATATATATAGATATACATTCCTAGTTAACGCCGCATTACAGCTAGTCGTACACATGGGGATCAGCGCTTATAGCCGATGGGGGCGGTCGAGTGTGCTGAGAAATTCTAATCTTGGCGATTCCAGCGGATTTAACACCGCAAAACCGCGAATTGTGCATGATTAAATCCTTCAAACCAATGGACATCGCGGATATAACAAAAGGGAGGCGACTCACACAGTAAGTTACGACTCATACGGTAAGTTACGACCCCTCATGATTTACGCCATCATTTTATCTCCGCCGCACGAGCAAAATAATACATCTCATGAAATTTTGAAAAATCACTATATTTTCGGGAATGGAAGGTCATCGCCAGGCCAGGATTTCGGTTGCTCAGTATGTCCCGGTGACCGGTGTTATGTGCACCCCCATTATTCTTTCGTTGCGACGTGAGCACCCTATACGAGGAAAACAGACATGGTATATTTCTATCGACAATTTACAAGAACTCCATTTCTTCAACTTCATAATATCGATATTGTCTCGAGTCGATTAATGACATTGATGTTGCAGGGGTACATTACCAAATGGTGGCAACTGATGAATAGGTGGCAAGCTACCTTAAAGCCGTGCCATATGTAGCATCAGGGCTCGTAATATGCCGTTACGTTCTCTGCAAAGCGCTCATGTAACATGCAAACCGCTTTTCGTCCCCAACAATAAAGTTGGTTGGATCATTCACCACCTTTAGCGGCAATTTGCACAGGTTGCACAATTCAATCCAACGGTCGAACCATGATCCTGAATCCGGAACCTTGGGAGGGTCAAACTTGTGGTTGGCAAGGCTTTTGCAAACAAAATTGCGGACATGCTCAAGCTTCAAATTTGAGGATGCACCTGCAGCAGCCATCTTCTTGGCGCTGCGCTCGTATTGTGCAAAATCGTTCAAAGTGACCCGGAGCCGACGGAATTCGACCTCGGTTTTAACGTGACCAAAATCCATGGTTTGGAATTCGCTCGCGTGTGTGCGATAGAATTCTGTGTAGTATTGCTTTCGGACCTGGCTTTTGTGCTCTTGGAGAAACTGAAAATAGCGCAACTCAGGAGTTGGATACATCGCCTCCAGCGACCGTTTGTTGACCAAATTGCTATCTAAAACCCATTGATTGAATATGGATTCGCGTTGGGTTTCAGGAACGACGTAGAATGTCGGATCTTGAGCAAATTCCGCAAGTAGCTCTTCTTCCACCACAAACCACGGATCGTAGATCGAAATAGCACTTTTGTGTTTCTCCAAAAGTGCAATAAATTTGCTTGTATCCTCTGGTGAAACGGATTCGTCCGTAATAGAAAGGTCTAGCCCATCCGCCTCCGGTTCGTGGCTCTTGGTTTTTGTTTCGCCTTCAATGCTCAAATCAAGTGCATGGTTCGGATCGCTCTCGCTGTCAATGGCCAAATCAAATTCATTTTTGTCCTCGTGCTCGGTTTCATTTCCAGCTCCTTGATCTTCTTCTATTTCTGACTCGTCTTCCAGACTCGAATATCCAAGTGCAAGTCCTGTCAGGGTTTGTGGGGTATTTTCTTGTTGGCCATCAACATTTGATTCATTTAGCGTGTCACTATTATTGGAGTCTTTATCGTCGTCTGGAAGAAGACCACTTTCTCCCAATAGCTGCCGTAACATTTCATTTTCATCCTCATCCTCATCCTCTCCATTCACGTCATCATTACTTTCCTCCGATTGGGAATATATAATCTCTTGCTCTTCCAATTTTGTCTCCTTAGGATTTTCTGTTTTACGATCTTCTTTGATTCCGAATCCATTGGCCCTAGCAAACAATATCCCAAGATCATCGAAGTTGACGTTTGCGACAAATTTCTCTGGTGTTAGCCCAGTTTCATCTAGCTGCCATACTGATTTCTTGGTTGCAGTATCAAAATAAAAATGGCCCGCATTTTCCGTGATGATAATACACCAGCTGGTACTTGTGACCTCGTATACAAATAGTGGTTTGGACATTGGTGCTGTAGAGATATCGGTCTGCATGTGGAAAAAGGTGTTGATGGGTGTCGCGACATTTCCATGCGCAGGCCAACCTGACATGCAGAGGCACCACGGCATCTCCAGCTTAAGCGATATGCTCATCTGCAACGCAATTAAAAGCTACCACGCCTAAAGCGACATTTTCATTGGGAACAAAAAAAAATTAAGATGTTGATAAATGACCTGTAATTGATTATGTACAGTGTATGAATGAGGGCCAGGATCAAAGCTCAAAACGCCACTAACGCGATCCAAAGTCGCTAGGGTCCAGCAATATTACAACATTTCTTTGTTCGGAAATGATGTCAACTCACTAGCATGTCGACTGACATTTTGTGGCGACTCCCCGTTTCTTGTGCTTCTTCTTCAACGGCCGAATCTTCAAGTTTTGAATCTTCCGTTTTAAGCTGATCATTGTTCTTTTTGTACAGCTTTCGGATTCGGGACACGGCTAGTTCAGAGCCTTGATGGAGGTTTTTCGCATGGCGTAGAAGCAAATCTCTTCTGGAAAATGCTCGAGAGCACAAACCACACACAAAAGGTTTGAGTTTATTATGAGTCAGAAGAACATGACGTGATAAATGCTCTTCTCGCGTAAATGCTCGTTGACAACTTCCGCAGTTAAAGAGACGGGAATTTCCTTGGGCTGTTTTAGAACCAAAACCCTCAGCAGCAACTTGTTCTTCGTCGGACATCGTAAAACTTAGAGGAAAACTGATAGCACTGCAATATGACCGACCAATAGAAAACATTTAGATTGCAACAATGCGGAAGATTTTAAATTTTGTGGGATGGTATTTATAATCTTGATCGATAAACGTGCCAAGAAGGTGAAAATGCTATTGTTCAAAAGTCCGGAAAAAGCAATTGGCGAAACAATTACGAAATCGTATTTCAGTAAAGGTTTCAACGGATGTGTTAAGGGAAATAATAGGTAATGTCAAGAAAAAAACACAAAACAGATCAAAATGCCAACTGAAAAGAGAAAAGTTCTTGTTACTCCACGGGCTGAATCATTATCTTATACGTTCCCGAATTCCCCGCAGTGAATCTGCAATGCGCGGGTGCAAGATGTTGGGGTCGGACTTTAAGTACAGGTGCAACAAATTAAAAAATCGCCAATCACATTTAATTAAAACAACTATTAGAAGTGAAATGCAATGTTTCGGTTGAATATATCTTATCATTATACCTTGGAAATGTGGAATGAGCCATTTCCATACGGCTTTACATTCTCGTATGTCCGAGTCTGGTTTATGTACAGGTGGGTATAGTCAACTGCGAGGCGGGGAACGTCATTTGCTTGCCTATGGAACGTACACTTGCATGAGAAGTCAATTTTATTTTAGGAGCATGTTTTGTTTCGGACTATCAAAGTTGATTAATTGATGCGTATGTTCCTGAAGACGCTTTTGCATGGGAAGTCACAGATATGGACTGCATATTCGGACTGTTAGTGCGGGGGGCTGGTTAGTCGCAGACGGGACAATTACCTGATTCGGAGTCTATAGACAAGCCTGGCATGATTAGCTAAGAAAATGAAGCCGAAATGCAGAATGCATGTCTACGACTCGTATACAAAAATCTGTGGGTACTTTCTGCGTTCAGATAATGTCTCTCATTCCCCGCCCCGGGAGATATGTTCGGAAGGGTCCTTACCGATGAAATTTTGGGAAATCACTTAAACTAAAAATGTTTTATTTTCATTTAATGCTGCATACACCAGTATATTCTGTGAGAACGTGGTATAGATTATTTATACTAAAGACTTTCTGAAAAATGGCGAGTACATGTTCCAGATACGATTCGTAATGTTGATCGCCTGAGAGCCGGTTTCGGTGTTGCGTAATGTGAGTTCGTTGATATCGTGCAAAAACTCGTCCCTTAATCTCGACGGAATCACAGATGACGACATTAACGACAAGCTGACCACCTCCACGAATAATTTGCCGTCATTCACGAGCTTATCGCCTTGACCTTCTCCATTCACAAGCTTTTCAATTTGGTTCAAGCTCTTAAGACACAAGATGCGGCGGGAAACGACATCTTGTGATAAGGAAGTATCCTTCAGAAGTGCATTGTTTGCCTGGTATAAAATAAAAAGTGAGGGCAGAATCGAAAGAATTCCAAATAGAAGCTGTTGCAGCTTAAGAAGTTTGTCGATGCCATTGATGGCAATTCCTCCATCAACTTTTGTTTTCTGAACCTGGATGAGCATGGACCGGATTAACAGGCCCTGGATAATCAGTTTGTAAGGCGTACGGATTTCATTCTCGTATTGTGACATCATCATGGTTAAATCTCCACGTGAAACTGCAGTGTGTACTTGCTGGGGATCAACGCTGATGTTGTTGTCTCTGGCGAAATCAGAAACCATTCTTTCCAACGAGTCAAGATCCGATCTCAATGACTCCTTTGAGGTTATGGCCATAGTATCATCGTTGCGAAGAATAGCTAACATATCTGCCACAGGCTTCACGATCCAGTTTTTCCAGAATCCCACTGTGGTCTCCACCAAGTTGTGTTTAATCCAATCAATTATGTCAAACCTACTTTTCCACACAGACGCTGTGGTTGACGGACCGTACTTGAGCAACAAAAATAAAATGGGCCAGTAACGAGTAATAAATCCTGGTGGGGCAGTTGCCGACAATTCAGAACTGTCGCCAACGTATTCCATCACTGCATCAATAACCTGACTGACGTTGTTGTCGGTTCCCGGTAACAAACCAGCAAATATTTCCCGTTCCATTGGAAGACTGTTGATGATCTTTCCTAATTGCGCATAAAAAACATCCAACTGAGACTCGGTGCGCTTCACCTTATACTTGATTTCTTGGTCGATGCGGTGAAGTGGCATATACACCCACCGGAGCCGCGAGTTTCTCACGATAAAGTTAGTATTGAGCTGATCTACTGCTTCTGCAGCTGCCTTTCTGAGTGCCCTAGCGATTTCCGTAATGTTGCGAACCACAGCGTTGATGAAAAGCCGTGGAGATGCCAGAGTGGCACTGGAAAACTCGGGCTGAGCTGGAATATTTTGAAACGCTGCTAATCCTAAAGAGTAGATCCGAGCAGGCAGTGTTTGCACCATATAGCATATCTTACCGTAGGTAGACAGACGCAAATCCGTCCAGTAGCCCAAATTACCCTTTGCGGTTATTGTTTTGGTAACAATGGCATTAGCCAAGTGGTTAAACGTGATGAGAAGTGTGAACTCGTCAATAATGTGCACCAAAGACGACTCTGCTTCTGAAAATGGCACAGCATCAAGGCTGTCCGACTTTCTCAAGTGGGCCAAGCGGGTTTGAAACTGTTGTAACGACTTCAAAGAGAGTTCTGGAACCGCCACGCTTTTAGTTTTGTCCAAACGGGCAGAGTAGTAAAAGTCGGTAAATATTTCTTGTACAGAGTTTGGCTCCACTTCTGTACCCAAGTTCTCTGAGCTTGCGGATAGTAAATGGGTATTTGTAGATTCAACCAATTCCCGGTACTGCAAACCCAACTTGGCCGAGATGGTGTTTGTCTGACGAATCTGACGAAGCTCCAGCTTGGACAACCCTGGGGTAAGAAAGTTCATCACGAGCCGATTTCGAAATGACTATGATAGGAAATCCAGTGAAGCAATGCTCAATTGTTGGAATACGGGGTTGCAGGTTGTAGCAATGAAGAGTGTGTGCGAATATGCACAACCTGGGGCACGATCAGCGGTGGGGATGTAAGCCGGGAATCTGGCTCGCGGAAACTATTTTGTATGTACCATGTGTCTCTATGTGTGACGCTGTTCTCCATGCGTACCGCTGTTCCCCGTGCGTGTCGCCATTGCGGGTCAATATGTGTGTCGCTGACGATGTCGCGGAGTCATGATCCAAGTCCCACAAGAGACATGTGGACGGGCAGCCATGTCGCGCCTTCTGCGTACTTTAATCCCACGCATCCGTGTCGCCGTGCTTCATGCATCACTCCTCTCCTCCGCGTCTGCCTACATCTTTCTCTAGCAATCACTTCACTACTTACTCTTCGTCGGCCTTGTCTAGCACCCCCAGGATCTTGATCAACGCATCGATCTCCTCCTCAGACCAAATCTTTCTCACCACTCCGTTCTTGCCCTTACTTAATGTGGCAAACTCCAACTTCTCGCTGTTCAAGTTGGCACTGTCCATGGTCTTGGAAAGCACCTTCACCGCCAACTCGCACGCGTCCTTCAACAGCAAATCGTCCTTATAGTCTTTCTTCAACAACGTTTGCGCTGCCGAGTTGTTGGCACCAATGGACGTGGCCTTCCAGCCGCTGTAGTTACCCGAAGGGTTGGAGGTGTACAATTGGAACTGGTAGCGGTCGTCGTAACCCGCGTAAATGAAACTCACGCCAAACGGACGCAACCCACCGTGCTGCGTGTAGCCCTGCTTCACATCGCACACCCGCTTTATAAGGAGTTCACATGGGATGTCCTCGTTGTATGTTTTCAAGTACTGTTGCGCATTAACCCGGGCATTGTTGACGAGAATCAGCGCATCGGCAGTCATACCCGCGACGGCACACATCATCTGGTCATTGATGAAGTACAACTTCTCTGCACTGCCATCGTTGTCAAGCAACTTGGACGTGAATTTCTTCTCACACGCCAAAACCACGCCTTCTTCCGACAAAATGCCAATGGCAGTGCCGGCGTTGGAAATAGCCTCCTGGGCGTATTCCACTTGGTAGAGCCGGCCCTCAGGCGAGAAAATCGTCGTTCTGGAATCGTATCTTCTGGACATATTGTACTTGTCTGGGAGAGGGAGTAGCTATGTCTAGTGAGTTGGCGAGTGGCGATTGTGTGGTACATAGTGCGCACCTGCATATGGTGGAAATGGAGGGAGAATGTGGACTGCGGCAGGAAAGGCGTGAGGCGGTGGGAAAGGCGTGGAGCCGATTAGGCCACGGTAATGGAATCAATTGCCGGGCCCTTTAACGTAGAACAGAACTGGTGCTGGCGACGACATGGTTGTGAGTTCCGCACGTGACCTCCGCAATGGTGTGAGATGTATGGGTTTCGTGTCTGTCCCCATGTTACATTTCACCGCGAGCACGACGTGAACCCAAAAAGACGCAAAAGATTTACTTTCCCAAAAAGACGCAAAAGATTTACTTTGGGCCCTTTGCAATATACTTCCCACAACTAGTTTTGAAGAATCGCCGGGATACCCTTGATCTGTGGTGGAGGTAATTTGTTACCTGCACGACCACTCAAACCAAATGTCGCGGCCCACCACAGCCGGGCTCTCGCAGTCACCATCCGACTCAATATTCTTCAACCTCACCACTCCACCCCTGTACCTCAATGAAAGTTCTTGTGAGTGAGTTTAATATACCCATTGGCTACTCCACACCGCGTTTCCCGTCCCTCTTCTGGCCCTTGGGAGTGCACGCAGACAAGTACGAAGCCCTGTTTCTCTACTACTCCCACGACATTTGGCGCTTCACCGTCTACTGGGCTCTCATATTCTACTCCCTTGCATACGGAATTGCTGGACTCTGTGCGTGTGTAAATATGTTTTGGCGAATGTCGCGCCAACACCAGACGCCGTATCACCACTGCCAGCTCAAGCATACGCTGCCGGTGATTGTGTTTGTGATGTATTTGTTTGTGGGTTTGTTGTACGCTTTTTTGAGCGGTTCTGTGATAGGGTTGGTGTTAAATGCAATCTACCGTGCGGGTTCTTTGACCATGACAACGTGGATTCCGTTCTGCTTTGGCATTGCGCTGATGTCATATCACATCGCATCATCGTACTCCACCAGTCTGATGTTGATGTGATCATGAAGGGAACAAAAAGAAATATCAAACAGTAATTTGGGGGTTGAGCACTGTTGTTAAAGAATTGGGTTGGACTTGAAACCGAAACGGTATAGGGAAAATGGGACTATGTAAGGGTATTAGGTTATAATGTAATACGGTTGGTACGGGTTATAGGCTATATGGTTATGTAGTTAGGGTTGTTTTTTTTTGTTGTTCTGTTGTCGAATTCACTTGGCTACGCTTCTCCCTGGTACTATGGGCCTGGAAGCATTTTTTACAATTCCCATAGTGCAATTAGACATAGATTCCGGCACCCATATCGAGTGCGCATTCCTTTGAACCCGACTTCAACTCGATCTGATCCTCACTACCTTCACTAATTGGAAATACGCTCCGAGGCAACGATTCGGCGGCTCAAATCGTTCATTCATCTCCTATCGTCAATTTCTCCTCTTGTTCGTCTCCTATTATCCGTTCATCTCCTATTATCAGTTCATCGATAGTCGACATCTTTCTTCCTTTCCGTGTCCCATCTACAACTCTCACACGGTCTTAGCTCCAACCTAATACCATGGACTTGGATTTCCTTGAGATACACGATCTTGTGGCACGCTTCAAAGCGGTGCCTGATAGCGACATTGCCGTCAGGGCGTTGCAACTAATGGATCGCTACCATTCGGTCCACCCGTACACCGCCCAGTTGATCGCCCATGTCCGCACTGAATCCCGCCCCGATTGTGCCGCGTACACGCCGGAGTGGGCGCGCGCGGTCGAAAATTCGCCGCCCGACGATTCGTTTTTTCGCGAGGACGCGGGCACCGCCGGCCACGACAAGGCGGCCTTGTTCGCGCAGTTTCTCCCGCTTTTTCGCGCGCTGTTTGTGCGAGCCGATTTCCACATGCTCGGATACTACCTTAACAAGCTCGAGTACTTGGCGCCATTCGCAAGCCATCCCACGGACCACGAAGCATTTGTGCGCAACCGGCTTTTTGAGTTTGTCTTTTACCAGATTGTGGCCCATGTGTACGGCCAGGTGTGGTTTGGGTCTGCCGCGCCCGTGGAGAATAAGCCGGCGCAGGAAACACCACAGCCTCCGTTCTTGGCTCAAGCCACCGCACGGTGCGACGCTTATAATACGCGGTGCGCATGGGTGCGTAGGTCCGCGGCAGAAAAGCCTCCATTGGTGGCGCACGCGGTAGCTGCAGAATTCGACTATGCATGTCTAGTGCGGTGGTACGTGACGCTCTTGCAATTCAAAGACGCCGAATTTTCCACCTTTGTGTCCCAATTCGACATCCTCGAGCAGGATTTGCCATTGTTGCACCGTGTGCATTTGCACGACGAGGCACTAGTTCTTTATGGTCTTGCATGTGTGGCGTGTAAACCATTCAACCTGCTAGGATTACGGGAGCGTGACACTTTGTTCGAGCAATATAATGCGACTCAGGATGAAAATCTGGCGCTTGTGTACCGCGCCATGTGCGAATTGAGCCGCGGTGACTTTGGCGCGGCCAAGACCACGCTTGCGCGCATGGTGAATCGGGGAGGTGCATACCTACTTCCGCACCTGTGGGACTTTTTCATGCCTGCGCTTGCGAGTGTGGTCGACTGCAAGGCGTTTTTGTTGATTATGTCGGTTACACGCGCCATTCCTCGCACCAAAATGCTTGCCTTCTTGGGCTACGCCTCCAATGCTTCGGAGGTTTCCCACCGCTTGGTACTGCTCGTGGCGGCACTCGGGTTGGGCGAGCAGGTGGGGTACGATCAAGTACGCGACATTTTTTTCCGCGAGCGGGCCTCGCGGGCGTCGCGCATACATGGCCTCTGCGAGAGCGTGGAAGAGGTGGCGCACCTAATGGCAGTGGAGTCGTCTGCGATAATGTTCACGGCGCTGATTTTGCAGGCACATTTGACCCAAGAGTCCTTGGAGACCAAGACACTGCGGTGAGATGGGGCGCAAATGTCGGCAAACCTGCAATCAATTTATTTTAGGCCCATGGAAATAACTTGCAGGTATTCGGTTCTCCGATTCGTGCGTAAAGTTATATTGTTCCGTTGACAACCACCGTGGCTGCCCTTCTATTTGTCTATATTTTTTGGGGCTATTCTATATATAAGGTCCATTATTGCCAAGCGTCCCAAGAGAGCATCAAAACGCACGCGGCCAAGGTCAAGTGACGTTGGCTCACCCGACATCAACTGGGCCACCAAGAAACACGAGTACATGATGGTGTACACTCCACAGTCATCAAAGTTGTCCTGCTGTGCGCACGCCATGTGCTTAACTGCAAGCGTGTCGGATGGCTTGAACATGGCGGTCTTTATGCGTGTCACCAACTGCGCAAGCAACGCGGTGTCGTTTGCGTCTGCGTCTGCGTCTGCCGCCATAGAGTCATATATATACACCGTTTGCTGTGGCACGCAAACAACCGCAAGCGCCCAATGGTCGCCGACATTGGCGTCCTCCAAGTCAATAGAGGCGTATTCGTCAACAAAATTGAACGGCATCAACACCACCTTCAGCCGGGCCAAGTCTTTGAGTGGCACGATGGAACCAATGTCTTCCGGTATCGGGTAATGCACAAGAAGTTGCACGAGCGCCGGATACATGAGATAGAGGTGATGACTAAAGTCTGACGGCTTTATGAAATAGGTCCATAGAGACTCGTATACAAACGCAATGTTATTATCGTTGAGCCACTGTTCGGGCATTACGAGGTCCACGTCACTCTTGTAAAGCGCAATCAGGCCGAAAGTGGCTGCGACATAATCGGTGTTCTTGCGCGGAGCAATTAGACGATGGAATTGCTCGAGTTTTTGCACCACCGCATAGCGGTTGATGGGCTCGCCCAGATTCTCCATCTCGCTTTTGCTGGTTTTAATGTCGTCTGTCGCCTCAGCTTCTCGTTTCTGTTTGCGTCTAGCAGCCACTGCCTGCTTTTTCTGTGCCTTGCGCTCTTTGCGGTTAGCCGGTTCGGGCGTTGGTGGCGCAGGTGGCGCGGTTAAATGAGCATCCCAGTCGAGGCGGTCAAATCCGGACGACGCTGCAGTTACAGCTGTACATGGAGTTGCGTCGATGCAGAGGCCCTTGTGGGGGTCCAACACGATGGGCATGGTGGTGGTGTGCGCAGAATGCACAGAGTGAAGAACCGAACACTGCAACTGCGGTTGACACCAATAGACCAGTCTAGTATAGACCAAAGATACATACGTCGCAGACCAGACGGTTTACGCTGACATTTCCTCAAAGACATTGCCATACAAGATATACGACAATATTGAGGCGAGCATTCAGCGACACACCGACAATCACACACATAGACGTACACAGAGACATCAAAGAACAACCCGCCTCTGAAGTATACTGAATCCTACAGACCACCTCTGACAACCACACTCATATATTAACTATTCGCTTACTCATGAAGTCCCTCAAGTTTTTGGCATCCCGCCCTAAACCCACCGCGCCATACAAAACCGGCCAGCCGATGCACGAAACCCGCCGGCACATTCTCCCACAGCCAGGATGTCTCACTCCTGGCATTCTGGCGTTGGAATACTACCAGCGGCGTCATGCACTTGCAAAGCATCTTCCTTCCGGATCCGCCGCTATCCTCGTTGGACACCAGGTGAAACATTCATCCGGGTCAGTGTTCTATCCGTTCGAACAAAATACCGACCTTTTCTACTTGACCGGGTGGTTAGAACCGGACAGTGTGGCAGTGATTGAAAAAGTGGCCGACACCGGAACTGATGACGATGTGGTGTTTCACTTGGTGGTGCCGCCAAAAGTGGCAGCCACCGAGGTGTGGGAAGGCGCGCGCCTGGGGGTTGAAGGCGCCCTAGACTACTTCAATGCGGATGAAGCGGTGCCTACTACGCGCGTCGATCTGTTTTTGCGCCAAGTGGTGCGGCGCAACAGTGCGGTGTACTGGGATGCGCCCAGTGGTACGGGCGGCAGCAGCGGGGCGGGCGCGAAGTTCGCCCTGTTTTTTGACTTTGGCGGGCGGGGACATGCCTCTACCCTCCGCGACGTGCTTCGTGAAACGCGCACCGACGTGCGTCCGTTGCGCGGGGTGATAGCGAAGCTTCGTGCGCTAAAGTCGCCGGCAGAGGTGCGTGTGATGCATCAGGCTGGACGCATCCTGTCGCGTGCCATCAACAGTGCCATGGCACGTGTCGGGTCCGATGCACCATTTGCGCTGGAAAAGGTTTTGGGAAGTTATTTGGACCACGCATTTGTGCGTGGTGGTTGTGATCGGCCAGCGTATATTCCGGTGGTGGCGAGCGGTGAAAATGCGTTAACGATCCATTACACTCGCAACGATGACTTGCTCTACCGCGATGAGACGGTGTTTGTGGATGCGGGCGGCAAGCTCGGCGGCTACTGCGCCGATATCTCCCGCGCGTGGCCCAATCTGCCAGCGGGGTTCCTGGCGCCGCAACGCGACATTTATGCTGCTGTGCTTTCCACCAACAAGGCTTGTATTGATCTTTGTCACGAGCAATCTGGCATGTCATTGCATGATATCCATGAGCACTCGGTGACACACTTGACCCAAGAACTTCGCAATTTACCCGGGTTTTCTCATGTCGACCGCGGTTCGGTGGCACGCGAGTTGTACCCACACTACATTGGACACCACCTCGGATTAGATTTGCATGACATTCCGCTGGTGTCGCGCCATGTGCCGTTGGTGAAGGGAAATGTCGTGACTGTGGAGCCCGGGTTGTATGTGCCGGCCGATCTGCGGTGGCCCAAGCATTACCATGGCATTGGAGTGCGGGTTGAAGACGACATTGCCGTGGGACGTTCGCCGCGCGACATCCTCAATTTGACCAGTTTGTGCGCCAAAGAAGTGGCCGATGTTGAGGCGCTAGTGCGCGCAGGCGACATTACCACTCCGGGTGCTGTTGAGGAGATGGTTGAGATTGACATTCCGTGAGTACACTGACACCGATTAGTGCTTCAGCCAACATTGTACATAGCAACGCTGAATGTACTCTTTTATTAGTTGAGGGGGAAACTACGAAGTCGTCGTAGAGGTGAAAAAGTCTAGAAAAGAATCAAATCATATTGGTTCGCGTGACAATCTGATTTATCTTTCTTTTCTTCGGGGATTGATTAAAAAAGCGGCTGGAAGACAAATTACAATCAAAGGAACAGTAAAAAGTACATCATTTACTGTCTGACAACTTTAGAAATGCTACGGGTTAAATCTGAGTTGATTTTGAATCGGGCCGGCAAATTTATGTCTCTGGGATTTCTTCTGAAGTAAAGCAAGCACAACGTATTGAACATTCTGCGTACTCGGTTCTTACATGGTGATTAAGGACAGCAAAAAAAAATACCATTTGACATCAGGGGACTTCAACAGAATCATTTATATTCTGTAGAACTACATGAGCTGAAAAGGAGATCTGCAGCTTGGAGAATTGTAGCTTGTCCTACGCGATTACATGTGGCCCAGAAATTATTCTGTAAAATATCGATGTTTGTACTGGCCAATTTGCATTACAGATATTCGTCACCGTCCCGTCAAACGTCTGAATATTTAAAAAAAGCCGACTTTCTGTTCGAAGGGTAGACCAACCGGAACCCTTCCAACCCCTCAGCTTCAGCTCGCCCGAAGTGGTCCAACATTGCCATTCAACAACCAGTCAACATCACTCTACGCCCTCTTCATTTCACATTGATTTTGGCTATTCACAAGTTTATTCACGCGCCATCTAGCGCCCCACGCTCAACAACAAAGAGTTCTTCGATTCCTCGCCGCCCTTACCCGAAGGCAAGTAGGACACACTGGGCGACGCCGCCAACGTCAGCGCAATCTCCTTCAGCGCCTCCAAACGACGGATCATCAACAAGCCATCACCTGCCTTGGCCAACGCCTTAGAAACGGTATCTGCCGCTTCGGCTTCTCCTTCGGCACGGATCACCGCCGCCTTTCTCTCTTGTTCGGCACGCTCCACCAAGTACTTGGCACGCTCGGCATCCTGCTGCGCGATCTGCTTCTGTTCCACCGCCTTGGTGAATTCCTTTCCGAAAGTCATGTGGGTGATGGAAACATCCTCCAACCGGATGTTGAACTCGTTGGCTCTGCGGGAGAGCTCCTGGCGAATGCGAGCACTCACCACCTCTCTCTGGGTGATAAGCTCGGCCGCATCAAACTGCGCCACAATACTCTTCAAGATCTCATTTCCGATGGCAGGCAACACGCGCTCGTCGTAGTCAAGACCAAGGGTTTGGTAGATTTTTGGAAGGTTCATCACGTCGGGGCGGTGCAACACACGCAACGTCAACGACACATTCTGCAAGTCCTTGGAGCCGGTGGTAGTTGCGATGGTCTTGGGTTTAGTTCTGACATCAAAGATAATGGGTTTCTGTAACCACGGAATGACAAAGTGGGTGCCTTCGCCTATAACCCCGGTCTGGACACCGTTCAACCTGTCGAAAATCACGGCACGCTGGCCTCCTTGAACGTCGTACATGGAGGACTGGGCCAAAGTTAACGCAATACCTGCGGGGATGGCGATTTTGGAGAGACGGTCGGCGAATCTGAATGACATGGTATGGGGTGGAGAAGATGGAGCGGCAACATTTGAAGGCGGTGGCGCGATATGGTGTACGGATGTGCGGTGGGACTATGGCTTAGAAGCTCCACAAACCCCAGATCCACTCCAGAAACATTGACGAGTTATGGATTTGGTCAAGATAGCCCAACCTGTCGGTGTGAGTCGACTTGCAGTAGCAGGCGCCACAGCCTGCGTGCGCATGTGCTGACATTGCATCCGCATGAGTGCAAAATGTCTCTGCTCCGCGTCTGCGTACCGCATACATGTGCGCTGTCTCTGCCTCCCACTACGTCTCTCTACCTAGGTCGCTCAAAATCTATTCGTTTATTCTCTATCACCGGACTTCAGTTGGTCACCGCGCAGCCCGCAATGCCCCGCAGCCGCTCTCATGGCACGCTGCATATGCAAGAGTATCTAGGAGTCAATGAGGTAAACCAAAGTCCACGCCGACCCGGCAGCCACCGAACCGATCGCCACCATCTGCAACCCCTCAAGCACCTTCCGGTGGGTGCCGCAGTCCTCGCCCAACGACACGATGGTCTTCACGTAACCAAAAATAAACAACGTCACCACCATCACGATCACAGACACAATAAGACCGGTGCGCACCACATCGCAGAAGAAGTAGGGCACCAACGGTACAAACCCACCAAGAAAATAGCCGGTGCCAATGGTCAATGCAGATGTGATTTCACGGCCTTCCGCCGGCTCGTCCAAGCCGCGGCCAAACCGGATGACAAAGTCAATGAGGTTTTTGGGCTGCGAGTCCAAGTCCTTCAAGAACAGCACAATGGTGGCTTCGGACGCACCGAGCTCGAACATGATCTCCGCCGCGTCCTGGTTCACCTGTTCCGGCTTTTTGAAAAACTCCACCTTCTCGCGCTTCACCTCGCTCTTGTAGTAGTCCAACTCACTCTTGGCCGCCAAGTAGCCGCCAAGACCCATGGAGATCGCGCCCGACACCAATTCCGCCAATCCACCGGTGATGACAAGTTTGGACGACCCCAACGACGACAAGCCGGCAGTCAATGCAAACGGAACGGTCAACCCGTCGGAAAGGCCAATAATGATGTCACTCATGACACGCGGGTCGAATTTCTGGAGAAACCCAGCCTCATCAACGCTGTCGCCATCTTCGACGCTCAGCGCCTTGGCATTGATGACAGCTTCTTCCACAGCAACGTTCAGAGCGCGGTCGGTGGCTTCCGTGGAGCCGTAAGGCGACTGGTTGTTTTGCAACAATCTTTCTGCGGCGGCTAGTTCGCGGCCCCCCAGCTCTTGGGGTGTGAAGAGCTGTGAAAGAGCGTTTTTCGCTTGAACCAACATTTGGGATATGGAGATCTAGAACAATGCTAGGTCTATGGTAGTGGATGCACGAAGGTGTAGTAGCAACGGCACAAAATGCAAAAGAAGTTCGGTATGAATCTGAAACCACAAATGGGAAAAAAAAAAACTTGGTGTTGACCCTGGTACCGTGTGTTTGCTACTCTCATATATAAGACATCGATGCCTGTACCCCCCACCCACTACGCAGCCGCGCGGATACCATGCAGTATCTACTGCGCCGCTGACATTCATGCATGCTATGATTGGCTGCATCTGCAAGCGCGACCCAGACCGTGGCCCTGCATCCACCTGATTGATAATCATTCCCACCACTATTGGCCTGGGCGCAAACCGATTCGGCGTCCAGACCCGAGCAGCCAATCGCGTATATGCAGGAGTTGGTGCTTTTTTTATGGCTGGTGGCTGTGAAACCGGTTTCTGTTCTATTTAACCTCCAATTACATGTATTTGGTGCTCCTGGTGGTTACTAATATCGACGTTGCAACGCATCCGCGAACCGTACCTCCTGCTGTCACATCCGTACCTCCAAGTCAAGCGCGCCCAGCGTTTGCATCAGGCACAATCGCGACCGACACCTAGAATACCTCCTCACTCCGGTTCGACTCCAGTAGGGGACATCCTTAGCTGGTTAAAAAAACGTTTCACGGTGCTGATGAGTACCAGCCTATTTGCATTTTCTCTTTTTATCATGTAGCACTTGTATTTATCTATTCATTGTTTGTTGAGGTAAAGTCTTGGGTTCGCATCTTTTCTGTCGTCTCGCGTTTTTCACTCAATAGCCAAGGACCACGGCAAAAAAAAAGCTTACAGCTCAATTATCGGAAATTTTTCAATTCTATAAATTTATAAATATAATACAGCTCATTAAGGCCAAAACGGTATCTTAGATGAGAAACAGCAAGAGCGCCATAAGGCACAAAGCCGAAATACCTGCGGTTCTGGATCCACCGCTGGAAACAGAAACAACAGATGGGGCAGACCCGCTGGGTTGAGGAGAAGCACCGCTACTGACAGACTCGGACGAATGAGAGTAGTAGATCGAAGTCACGGTTGTGGCATGGACTGCGGAAACAAACGTCGCACCACCAACTGGTTCAGTAGCCTCAGTGGCAGAGCCAGCTTGTGCAGTGGTTTCAGTCGCAGCACCGACTTGTTCAGTAGAACGAGTTTCGGTGTTAGCACCAGGTGTCACAATAGAACGGGTTTCGGTGTTAGCGCCAGGTGTCATAATAGAACCGGCCATAGTGTTGGTGCTGGCTGTTTCAGTAGTATGGGAAACAGTGACAATACCAACTTGTTCGGAAGTTTTGGTGAAAGTAACAACCTCATTGGTAGAAGGAGTCATAACAATCACATGAGACAAGGTCAGACCAGAAGACACTGAAATCACAGTGCTTGTGAATGCATGTTGGACAGACGAAGAAGTCGTCGCTTTGGAAAGTTGGGAAATGCCGGATGATGAAGATGAAGGGGTGGAAGTTAACGAATGGGCGGTGGTAGAAAGAGACGAAGCAGTGATTGCAGCACCAATGCTCAAAGATGATGAACTGTCGTCTGTTTCAGCAGAAACAACCGATGAACTGAAAGTTGAAACGACGATAAATCCGGAACCGAAAGTGGTAGGAGATGAAGGTTGTGATTGCTGACTAGAGGACTCCTTTGAAACAGAAGCGATTTCAGTTTGAGTAGAAGAAGTTTCTTGTTCAGAAGAGACAGAACCTCTTGGGTATTGTTCGGCGGAAGTACTCTCAGTTAAAGCCACACTACTGTTACCGTAGTAGCCAAAAGATGACATGGTGGAGACACTAAATGCAGCACTAGCCGAGAGCTCGGTCACTCCGGTCGAGGAAGCTTCGATGGTAGAGAAAACGGCGGAGGAGCTTTCAACCGACAGACTTGATGGGTAGTAAGTGATGACAAAAGAAGCATCGTCGATGGTATGTGGGAATGAGATAGGACTTTCCGAAGAGTCAGAAGTGGAAACCTCAGCGGGATTCGAAGTTATAATGGAAGAAGCTTCGGTAGAAGATAAAACCTCAGATGGATCATCCTTAGTCGAAGACGCTCTCGTCAACGAAACTTCAGAAGACGAAGGGTCGACCAAAGAGGATTCAGAAGAGCCTTCAACAGAAGAGGATTCAATAGTAGAAGAAGCCTCGACAGAGGAAGATTCAATAGTAGAAGATGTCTCGACAGAGGAAGATTCAATAGTAGCAGAAGCCTCGACAGATGAAGATTCAATAGTAGCAGAAGCCTCGACAGAGGAAGATTCAATAGTAGAAGAAGCCTCGACAGAGGAAGATTCAATAGTAGCAGAAGCCTCGACAGAGGAAGATTCAATAGTAGCAGAAGCCTCGACAGAGGAAGATTCAATAGTAGAAGAAGCCTCAACAGAAGAAGAAGCTTCCACAAAAGTAGAAGATGATGCAGAAGATGAAACCTCAGAAGATGATGCCGAACTACTATAAGTTACAACATATGAGCTGGCGTCAACCAAATGTGGATACGAAATCGAAGAAGATTCGGTAGCAGAAGACGACTCAGCAGTAGAAGACGACTCAGCAGTAGAAGACGATTCAGCAGTAGAAGACGGCTCAGCAGTAGAAGACGACTCAGCAGTAGAAGACGACTCAGCAGTAGAAGTTGACTCAGCAGTAGAAGACGATTCAGCAGTAGAAGCCGATTTAGCAGTAGAAGTTGACTCAATAGTAGAAGAAACTTCGGAAGAGGACTCCACGGAAGAAGAAGCTTCCACAAAAGTAGAAGATGATGCAGAAGATGAAACCTCAGAAGATGATGCCGAACTACTATAAGTTACAACATATGAGCTGGCGTCAACCAAATGTGGATACGAAATCGAAGAAGATTCGGTAGCAGAAGACGACTCAGCAGTAGAAGAGGACTCAGAAGCAGAAGAGGACTCAGCAGCAGAAGAGGACTCAGAAGCAGACGCAACTTCAGAAGACGATGCAGAAGAACTGTAGGTGACAACTTGAGAGGTAGCGTCAACCAAGTGCGGGTAAGAATGACTTTGAGTAGAAGACTCGGATGACACTGCAGAGGAGGTCAAAGACGAGCTTGAATCGTGGCTAGCCGAAGAAGAAACA
>PPLK02000035.1:0-115751 GCA_003707795.2 Clavispora fructus
CGGGGACTAGACGGGGACTAGACGGGGACTAGACTGGGACTGGTCAAGAAGGTATGGACCTTAGACTAGTCGACTGGTTGGTGGACTGGTTGGTGGACTAGTTTGTGGACTAGTTTGTGGACTAGTTTGTGGAGGTTTGTGGACTAGTTTGTGGACTAGTTTGTGGACTAGTTTGTGGACTAGTTTGTGGAGGTTTGTGGACTAGTTTGTGGACTAGTTTTGATGAAGACCAGTGAGAAGGGACTAGACTGTGACTAGTTTAGAGCAGACTAGTATATAAGCTAGACTACTAGACTAGTGAGAAGGACTATACTAGACTAGTTAGAAGGATTGACCGAGGCCGGTTGAGTTGGCCGACTGGGTAGTTGACTGTTTAGACGGCAGACTTGACTGACTGGAAGACGTTAACTAGTTTTTCCAGAAGACTAGTTGGAGGTGGACTGTCGTCAAGTTTAGATGGTAGACTAGTAAGACTAGAGGATTGAGCCAGACTGAGAGCTAGAAGACTCGAAAACCAGCGATCGGCTGCAGAACGCGTCTCAGGGACCAAAAAACGCTGCTTAGTCTGATGACCGCGGGGTACGGCTCGTTGTAATCTATCGTGACAGGCACGATTGGCGCAATTGATTCACAGTGTCTGTTGTGACGCGTGTTGTGACGCGTGTAGTAAGCGGGAGAGGGGAGGCTTCAAACGCCGGATATGTGGACGGAATATCGCAGCGACGAAAAGAGGCCGAAAGAAGCGCGGACAAGAAGCGCGGACAAGAACAAGTGGCAAGTGTTGCAGTCACCTTGGTTAGTGTTGTGTGGCGCGCGACATCAACATCAACAACCTGCAATTGCGCGTGCAACTGCATTGGGCTGACCACCGGTCATTTCATTGGAAAGTGATTGTTCAGTGCAGAGTTTCCGGCTTCATCATTCCGGTTTCAGCATTCCAGTTTCAGCATTTCCAGTTTGCTGAATTTCAGATTCCTGAGTTTCGGTTTCCAGTTTCCCGAGTTTCCTGAATTCCAGTCCCGAATTCCAGTCCCGAATTCCCGTCCCCGAAGTTCTGGTTCTATTTCCAGTTCCCGTTCGCGTCTCCTTCATTCCCATCCCTCTCCCATGGACGACATTCTCGCGAAAGCCAGCAGCCAGGCGGTGTCGTTCGCGATCCGCTCGGGAATCTCGCTCGCGCTGGGGTTTGCCGTCAAAACCGTGGTGCGCGCGCTCGACAAAATCCCCCCCGCCGACCGCGCCCGCCTCGAGGCCGCGGTGTCCGCGCTTCTGCTCAAAACCGCGGTGGTCGCGCCCGCGGCGGACTTGGTGCGGCTCCACGCCGCGCGCGGCCTCTGGGCGCTCGCGCCCGCGGTGCAGTTGGCCGACGACGTGGCCGCGCGCATCGCGCGCTTCGAGCGCGACATCACCCCACTCGTGGATGAGGCCGCCGCGTCGTCGCTGCCGGCCGCAGTGGCACGCGTCGACCGCGCGGTCGCGGACCTTCTGGCCGCGCTCGCCGACGCGCTCCCATACCTCAACCTCGCGCTCTCCGCGGGCGCGGTGGCCGACTCGGTGCGCGCGCCAAGACTCCTGCCCGCGCGCCTCCTCCAGGCGCTGACCCACCTCGTGGACGGCGCGCGGCTCCAGCGCCAGGCCCCGCCCAACGGCGCATCTCTGCTCCATCCCAACGGGGCAACCCCGCCGCAGCCGATCGGGCCGCCCTTCGACCTTTCCATGTACACCGTGTTCTACAATGCGCCCGAGCCGGCGGCCACGGCTGGCGGCGCTTCCGTCGGTTCTGGCGTGACATGGAAAGAAGAGTTCGCCCGCGCCAAGGTCCAGTTGGTGCGGCGCGCCCAGCCGCGGATCACGTTCGCGCTCGAGGTGGAGGAGGACTTTGCCGACGGGCGGTACCATGAGGGCGCGCCGCGGCGGCGCGCGTTCGCGGTGGCGCAAATCCGGCGCCAGTTTTTTTCTGCCAGCGGGCGGCTCTTGCGGCTCGAGGGATCCACGACGCCGGTGTTGGTGTTGAAGGTGGACGGCGCCGCGGGGCCGGAGTACGTGGGGTTGGGTGCGACGGACTCTGACGACGCTGACTCTGACGACGCTGACTCTGACGACTCTGAGTCTGGGTCAGGCGAGTCGGGGTCGGAGTCGGAGTCGGATTCGGGCGAATTCTCCGACGCCCGCGACACCGTCGAGCCGCGCAGCACCACGTTGTCGCTCTTGCAGTACATGGTGCGGCTCGCGGCGCTCGAGGAACACGAGCAAATGTCGTGCCTCGATGTTCCGGACGAAAAGCTCGCGCTCTACTTGCACGACGAGTCCGCGACATTGGAGCCGGAGTGCGACCGCAGCGCAGCAGAAAAACGCGACGCCGCCGCTCACCACCTGAATGTCGCGCGGTTGAACCACCTCTCGCTTGACGGCTGATGGACTTACGTTCTCTCTCTCTCTCTCTCTCTCTCTCTCTCTTGTCCTACACCTTCTATACCCATTCATTCATTATTGCATCTACCTCCGCCACCCGTAATAAATAGTGCACTCCCCCGATCATTTATCGGTCGCCGGACACCGCGTTGGCAAAATCCGCCTTCGCAAGCTCTTGGTACATCGGGAACGACATGGCGTCCAGAAGATCCGCCAAACTCAACCCCAGATGGTGCGCCAATATCGCCTCCAACCCGCTGTCCTTGCCACTCCCGTCCTGCCGGAGGTCGGCCAACCCCACATCGGGTTTCGCCTCCTCTGCCACCTGCCGGAGGTTGGAATACTCCGCCAGCGGGGAAATGTTCGGCTCGTCCGGCGGCGACTGCTTCACGTGCGGGTACCCGTGGTGGTGAAAGAATTGCGTCATGGAAAGCGACGTCTTGCGCCGCGTTTGCAGCGACTGCCGCGACGGAAGCGACAGCTGCGGGGTGGACCCCAGCGGCGGCACGCCCGCGTCGTCGTGCGGCGAAAACAGATGGTCCACAAACGCCGAGGGGTCGTACAACGCGCCAAAGTCGTCCAGCGAGTTGTTCTCAAGCTGAAATGGCGGGAACGCGCTGGTGGACGCCAGCTTGGTGATGGACGGGTTGTCAAACAAGTTCCCCTTCGACGTGGACGACGACGTCGACCCGACTGACAACACCGACTCGGGCCGCCGCGGCCGCGCCGAGTAGTTGTTGAACGACGCGGACGGCTTCAACGGCCGCGGCTGGAACGGGCCCTGCGCCAACGACGTCGCCAGCTGGTGGCTCGCCAGCCCCGCCATGCGCGGGGCGTCGCGCTCCGCCGGCATTGGCAGCAACGGGAGCGACTTGGAGTTGTCGAACGAGCAGTTACCCACGAGCGGGAAAAGCGGGAACATGTTCTCCATCAAATCCAACTCCGCGTCCGACGGCGGGTTGGAAAACTGCGGCTCCGCGGCCCGGGGCGCATAGTGCGCGTTCCGCTCCGGCTCCGGCGCGCCAAAGTAGTCCAAGAGGCCCTGGTCGGTTTCAAACGGGATCACCACGTCCTCAATGAGGAAGTTGCCGCCGTCCTTCTCCAAGCCGGGCTCGGCCGGGTCCGTGGCACGCCGTGCCTTGGGCGGCTTCTTGTCCTTGGTGGGACATGTGCAATGGGAGCTTTTGTGGCACAAGCACGAGGCGAAATGCTGCCCCGGCGATTTGCCTTTTTTGCCGCAGTTGCACGAGGAGTGGGTGTTCTTCAACTTGCGCAGCTCGCGGCAGTGGGAGCACTGCAGGGCAGGCCGCCCTTTGGGTTTGATCATGGTCAACGGTTTGTCGGTATGGGTACAGGACGACACCCGGTGGCCACGAATGCACCGTTCACATGCGTACTTGACGCCGTTGAGAAGAACCATGATGTGGGAGGGTCACCTGATCCCAAGATGGGAAGCACAAAAACGGCAGGGGTGCCGGAAACGTTGCTGTTTCCAGTCTAGACCACGAGGCCGTGGGGAAAAAGAAACTGAAAGACGATTAGTCAACGGAAACAGTGATGGCGCCACGGGGTGTGTGTATACCGAGAATCGCCACGGGTGGTTAGTCAGAGGAAATGCACCACACGGGTATGCTCAAGCTAACGTCAGCTAGTCAACTGTGGCCCGAGGAAAAGACTGTCAAAAGCAGAATCACGCCAGAATCACAGAAATCCGCAAATTCCACAATCCCTGGCGGCAGATAATCCAACGGTCCAGATGGTCAGATAAACC
Organism: Clavispora fructus; assembly: GCA_003707795.2. NCBI lineage: Eukaryota > Fungi > Ascomycota > Pichiomycetes > Serinales > Metschnikowiaceae > Clavispora > Clavispora fructus. The sequence continues at coordinate 4,184 of PPLK02000035.1, forward strand.
AGCTAGCCCGAATCGCAGAAAAAAAGAATGCAGCACAGTTGTCGCTATACCAGATAGTTGGGTGACTCGAGGGTCGAATCACGAGCGAGCAAGTGAGTTAAAGAGGGCGCTGTCAATCCCAGAAGTCCAGGGAGTAGTCCAGTCGAGACCACAAACAAATCACCAAATAAGCGCCAGATCGGAACAGAAAGTTCGGAGCGAGAAGCCTCAGCTGTGATGTCAGCAGAAAATTGCGAGTATGAAAAAGCGGCCGGGCCCGAACGGAAAAGACACAATGACAAAGTTTGACCGGAAGTTGGTTAGAGTTGCCAATAAACGATGTCAGAAAATTCTCCGTAGTCGTGCGCGCCCTGGTGCACGGGTGTATGGTGAAGGGGTGGAGTATGTCTTGCCCAGATCTGGGGATTGGGTGTGGCGCTGTTTGTTCTGGACGTTTTACGAAAGGTTAGGTTCGGGTTTGTTTCTTTTCTTTGGGGTTTTTTTTTTTTGGTTGGTTCTCTCCGCTTTCCCTGACGCACCAGTTTCTCACCCAACGGTTGGCCGTTCCAACTGGGTTTTCCTCGAGTCGCTTGATAACCGACCTGCAGAAAAGCCCCGTTGGGGTATTTTGTGTGAAGCTGATAAAAATAGACTTCTGCAGACAGCTGGCACCCCCATTGATAGAGCCGTTCCAGAAAAAAAAACGTCCCATCTGCACCGAGTCTTGATTGACCATATGGCTTCTATTTTCACTGGTTCCAAATTCGGCACATAAGGGGGCAGGTGGCGTTCGGAAATGTCGGGATTATTCCGACTGTGCCACATATCGTGGCGTCACTGATAGGTGGCCGCCGCGCACATTTGCGACATTGTTCCGCATTCCGTGCCGATGTCACCTGGAGTAGTTTGGGGACCATTGGACTAATCCCCGTTAGTACGAGGGCCAGTTGCGGGATTTCTTGGCGTCCTTAGTCATGAGATGATTACGCTGTGCGTGCATTTCAAATTCATAATGCCACTCATTTGGCGCCGAAACAGCACTCCCTATTGTTTAAGCCGTAAATGTACGCACCGACATGTCTTTGTATAAAGGGTGCAGCATGCTTCCGACTTCCTGATGTGGACAAGTCGATGTGTTTGGTGCATATTTACGCTTAGGTTCGGGCCCATGTTTCCGTTTTCTGTTGGGCCCAGCGTTTATCTGTATCATCGGGGCTTATTCCAGTAGCTGCGCCGTGTGCATATCTGCATCAATTAATTGAATTATCTCGGCTGGTTCATTCTTGCCAGGGCCTCTTTGATCGTTGGATATTTTACTGTTTCCGCGGATTTCTTTTTAATTTGGTGGACTATAACGTCGGATCCATTGGTTATCCTGGCCGGGCTTAATGTTTGTATGAGCTTAAACTTTCGTGTTCTCCTGTCTTTTCGTACAGAAATGAAATTCTTGCTTGTTCCTTTTACTACTGTTGATTCTCCTTCTCTTTCCCTTCTTCTGCATATCTCGCGAACTTTGGTTCTGGTGGTTATCCTTATAGTTCATCGCTCAAACTTGACAAACCTTACACATTTGACATGCAACTCTTGAGATGAATAATTACCACATTTCTTCCATTGATATCAAAACGCCTCCACCCTTCAAACCCCATACATTAAGTGACTAACCTGTTAAATCCCAATAATTGTATAATCTGTTTGTATTTGCATCTTCTGTCATCTTCAGGTAGCTGCAAGCCGGTAGTCTCTTCGTCACTTCCCCCACTGGCAGTACATCTTCGTTTTCCGCCTTACTTTGATATTTCTTCTTCGTTTCGGATGTATCAAACTCCATTCGAATGGATTTCCCTATTCGGCCAATCTGAAACTTTTTACGGAATTATCTGACTATTTCCACGGTACTTGAAGATATGTGGAGTCCGCGCAACACTTCCCACCCGGTGATATAACGAAACCACTTTAGCACCAATTTATAACTCTTTTATGATCTCTTACGCTGAATTCCGGAAACACCACTCCAAATCCGGCCGCTGCGTTTTTGTTCATTGAGAAGTCTATCACATCACTGCCTTACTGACCATCCCGGTGGAGCTGCAGCTATCGTGAAATACCCTAGAAAAGATGCTGGGATTCCGAACCAAATCATTCGAGTGATACTTCGAGTAGTTTCTACAAAAGTACCATCTCAATCCATTTTACAAACCCCAAACCAAGACAATCAACTCTTCAAGAGGTGTAACAGATTGATTGCAAATTGGAATTCAAATCGGATCATTCACCGAGCCATTTTACGTCTATTTCATTAACGGATACACCCATGCAAATCGATGTTAGGTGAATTTTACATGGTGAATGACAACTCGGAAGAAAAATTGCCGATTCAAACTCCATTTGATTGAGCAATTCCCTGACGATGCGAACAAACCGGTTTCGGAAAACAACGTTTCGTCTATCGACACTTCGTTCAACTGGAACGATATTAGGTGGTTCGTTGGATCACCAAAAATTCCATTGGTGCTTAAGGGTGTGCAATCCGGGGAAAATACATCGAGGGCGATTGAGTATGGACTTGAAGGACTGGTTAATGGAGGAAGCCAGGTCAATGTATTCAAACCACCGAATGACAGTTTAGTGGATCTCAACCCCATCTGAAGCCAAGAAGGTTTGCTGGGCAAGCTAGAGATTTTCGTCGATGGCGAATAAGAGGTCGTGATCTACTCACGGCGATTCCCCTTGGTGCTGAGGGAGTTTGTATTGGCCGGCAATTGTTATATAATATGTCAACATACGGTGTCTACAAGGCAATACAAAATTTGATGAAATAGTTGAGTATCGTCTCTAGCAGATTTGAACAAAGTTTTATTGATGCCTCTGATTTGAATACTCGGTTACCGGAAAAGTTGTTTGCGGATTTTTATGAGCCACTTGGAAGTGTTGCGTTCAAACTGAAGCTGTGTTAAGGAAATAGACGAGTTATTGAGTTCAAGATTGAGGTGAGAATGTTGAGGTATTAGAATGTTGAAGTAATAGAATGATAAGGGTCATAGAACGTTATTAACTACCAGAAATATAAAATTTCAATCCTGGAAATCAAACGGAAGTCTTCAATTTCCTTTCAACCACTCTTGTAACTTTGTAAGTAAAATGAATTTTCCAAGGCATTTCGCAAATAGCGCTCCGAAATTTCATTTCTGTTTTCAAAAGAAAATCTCCATAGGTCTAGAAAAGAACCTAATACTACAAACAAAAGGACAGCAAGAAACATTAATTGCTACGTGAAATTAGGATTATAGCATTCCGAGATCCCTAAGTTCTTCTTCACTGACAGTAAAATTACGATTGGCGCACAATCTCTTCCGCATAAACGTTGACACAAATTTCTAACGGAAGGAAAACCTCACCACGAGCTCAGTTTTCTCTTTCAAGGGGTTAACACGAGCAGTCATCCATTAAACATGGAGGTCTGATCATGTGTAAGAGAACATCTGTACCTCTGAAGCTATGGACCGTTTCTAGACAGTTGAGGTTTAAAGACTACGTTTCGGTACTGCATAGCACCACATCACTAACTTCGCTTCTGCGTATATTTCGGGTCAAATTCTTCCGTTTAGGCATCCTCTACCCCGACACCAGCACAATTCCGAATTTTAGAAAAAGACAAGCGAAGGCGACGCGTAAACTCGAGCAATCTTGGCTATTGGGATCCCATTCAACTGTCTGCAGTGCGATATTGTAGTTACAAAGAGATGCACGTGACCGACGGGCGCGGTGTCCAACTTTTTAGTGGTTCGGGTAATGTACACATACACGGTTCTTTTTTTCGTTGATCTGAGCGTACTTGTGTTTCAAAGTCAAAACCAACTTCAGACCTGAAACCGCTCGATATATCAGCGCTATTATTTACCTTCAGGAAACTCACTTCGCGAGCCAACCCCCCGCTTCCCTTCCCAATTCGGTGTTTCTTATCTACGGGATTTTAGGTGCATACTAGCGCCATTTCTCGTTTCCAGTCAATCCCCCTATAATCCAGCAAAATGGGCCATCCATATGACGTGGGAACGTATGTATACAACCGAAAATCCAGAAATTTGGCCGGCTATTCTATGTGATTGAGCCATGAGGCGGCTTTTTTATGATTTATGGCCATTTTGATCCTGGTGACCGAACTTGTACTAACTTTTAGCCGCTGTTGGTATCCCGACGAAAAAGTGGGATGGATCGGAATCACCGTCCAATCCAACATCCACAAAGACGGCAAGTATGTTCTAGAGCTTGTGTCTGAAACGGACGAATCGCAAACATTCACTGTGGAAACCGACAATTTGGATGAAGATAACACCGCTTTGCCGCCATTGAGAAATCCCCCCATTTTGGAGGCGGCCGAGGACTTGACCTCTTTGTCGTACTTGAATGAACCGGCGGTGTTACACGCCATTAAGTTGCGCTACTCCCAATTGAACATTTACACATACTCAGGAATTGTTTTGATTGCCACCAACCCGTTCCAGAAAGTGGACCAACTTTACTCCCAGGATATCATCCAGGCGTATGCCGGATCCAGAAGAGGAGAGTTGGATCCCCATCTTTTCGCCATTGCTGAAGATGCGTACCGTTGCATGAAAATGGACGGTCAGAACCAGACCATTGTTGTAAGTGGAGAATCCGGCGCGGGAAAAACCGTCAGTGCCAAGTACATTATGCGTTACTTTGCGTCGGTGGAAGACAACACCGACTCCGTCAACAAGGTGGGTATGGACCACAAGGCAGAAATGTCCGAAGTCGAAAGACAGATTTTGGCCACCAACCCTATCACCGAGGCATTTGGTAATGCCAAGACCACGAGAAACGACAACTCCTCCAGATTTGGTAAGTATTTGGAGATTTTGTTTGATGACAAAACCTCCATCATCGGTGCCCGCGTGAGAACATACTTGTTGGAGAGATCTAGGTTGGTGTTCCAGCCGGCCAACGAGAGAAACTACCACATTTTCTACCAGTTGTTGGCGGGTATGTCTGACGATGAAAAAGCGGCTCTTGGCCTTACTTCTGCGGAAGACTACCAATATACCAACCAGGGAGATGCTATTGTCATCTCGGGAGTTGATGATGCAGAAGAATTCAAGCTCACGGCAGAATCCTTGGCTTTGATTGGTATTGATGACTCTAAGCAAGCTCAGATATACAAGATTTTGGCTGCTTTGTTGCACATTGGTAACATTGAAATCACTGCTACCAGAAACGATGCGTACTTGTCATCTGACGAACCCAACTTGGTCAAGGCGTGTGAGTTGTTAGGTATCGATGCGTTTGCGTTTGCCAAATGGTGTGTCAAGAAGCAAATCACTACCAGATCGGAAAAGATTGTGAGTAATTTGAACCACAAGCTGGCCTTGGTTGCCAGGGACTCTTTTGCCAAATACATTTACTCTGCCTTGTTCGACTGGTTGGTGGACTACATCAACGCTGATTTGTGCCCACCAGAAGTTGCCGAGAAAGTGAAATCTTTCATCGGTGTTTTGGATATCTACGGTTTTGAGCATTTCGAAAAGAACTCGTTCGAGCAGTTCTGTATCAACTACGCCAACGAAAAGTTGCAACAGGAATTCAACCAACACGTTTTCAAATTGGAGCAAGAAGAGTATGTTCGGGAAGAAATAGAGTGGTCTTTCATCGATTTTGCCGATAACCAGCCTTGCATTAATTTGATCGAACAAAGAATGGGTGTGTTGTCCCTCTTAGATGAAGAATCCAGGTTGCCTTCCGGAAGCGATCAATCCTGGATAGAAAAGATGTATCAGAACTTCGACAAAGAACCAGCTAGCAAGGTGTTCAAAAAACCTAGATTTGGGCAGACCAAGTTCATTATTAGTCATTATGCGCTAGATGTTACATATGATATTGACGGATTTATCGAGAAGAATCGTGATACCGTTGGTGAGGGCCATTTGGAGGTTTTGAAGAACTCCGAAAATGAGATGTTGCAAAGCATTATGTCTATCATTGAGAAGAATGCGTCTGCAGTGGAAGCTTCTGCGACTGCTTCAAGCAAAAAGTCAATCGCAAATAAGAAGCCAACATTGGGCTCTATGTTCAAGAACTCTTTGATTGAACTTATGAAGACCATCAATTCTACCAATGCTCATTATATTAGATGCATCAAGCCAAACGAACAAAAGAAAGCTTGGGAGTTTGATTCGATGATGGTATTGTCCCAATTGAGAGCCTGTGGTGTTTTAGAAACTATCAGAATCTCTTGTGCTGGTTTCCCATCCAGATGGACATATGCAGAATTTGCTGACCGTTATCACATATTGGTCCCAACTGATGAGTGGATCAAGGTCATGAGCGGTAATCTGTCAGAGGAGGAAATCTCCAGTCTATGTAAAAACATTCTTGACCGCAACATGGACGACAAGCAAAAGTATCAATTGGGTAACACCAAAATCTTCTTCAAAGCGGGGATGTTGGCGCACTTTGAAAAGTTGAGATCTGATAAGCTCCATCGGTCTGCTGTGATGATCCAAAAGAACTTGAGAAAGGTTTACTACCGCAAGAAATACTTGGAGATTCGTGAGTCGCATATTAGCTTACAATCCTTGTTGCGCGGATACCTTAAGAGACTTGAGATTCAAAAGGAGAAGGAGCATGCTGCTGCCACTAGAGTCCAAACTGCAGTGAGAGGCTACTTAGCTAGACGCCAATTCATTGAGACCCGAGAATCAATTCTCACTTTGCAGAGAGCAATCAAAGGATTCCAAGCGAGAAGGAACTTCAACGAGTTGCGCCTACAGAGATCCGCCGTTATCTTGCAGAAGTCATACCGCGGTTTGGTTGCAAGACGCCAATTCGGTGTTCAAAAGAAGTCTGCAGTTTTGATTCAATCTTGCTTCAGAAGAAAGCTTGCTCAACGTGAATTGGCGACTTTGAAAACTGAGGCCAAGTCTGTCAACCATTTGCAAGAGGTTTCGTACAAGTTGGAGAATAAGGTTATTGAGTTGACCCAATCTTTGACTGGTAAGATTCAAGACAACAAAAAGTTAATGATTGAAATTGCCGGTCTCAAGGATTTGTTGACCCAATCTAGTACTGCAACTGAAACATTGAAGACCAGAGAGGCTGAGTTTAACGACCGCATTGACACAAACAATTCGGAGCATCAACGGGAAGTCGAGCTGTTGAACAAGGAATTGGAATCAATCAAGAACGAGTACCATTCTGCCGAGGCCAGAATTGAACAATTGACCAAGGAGCAAGCTGAATTGAGACAAGAAGTTCAAAGAAACATCGAAGAACTTAACAATGCCAAGGATGCACTTGTGAAGCGGGACACGATTGAAGTGGACTTAAAGTCGCACATTGAGCAACTAAAAATCGAGATCCAAGATTTGCAAACGCAGCAAAAGAGTATCCAGAATGCTAAACTCAGAAGTGTTAGCAACAAGCGCCATAGCAGTGCCGTGGGTTGGGGTAATAATTCTAGTTTGGATCATCAACAACGGCCTGTTTCTGTTATTGCTGTTTCCAACGATGAGTTTACTGATGTTGACGATATTAACGATGAGCTTTTCAGATTGTTAAGAGATTCAAGACAATTGCACAGAGAAATTGTCGAGGGCTTGTTGAAGGGCTTAAAGATCCCACCTGCTGGTGTCGCGACTGACTTGACCAGAAAGGAAGTCTTGTTCCCTGCGAGAATCATCATCATTATCTTATCGGACATGTGGAGACTTGGTTTGACTAAGGAGAGCGAGGAGTTCTTAGGAGAAGTTTTATCTGCAATCCAGCAAATTGTCTCTACCTTGAAGGATGACGATGTTATTCCAAATGGTGCCTTTTGGTTATCTAACACCCACGAGTTGTACTCATTTGTGTCTTATGCCCAGCAAACCATCATTGCCAACGACAGCTTGTCTCACGACATGAGTCAACAAGAGTTTGAGGAATACTTGAAGCTTGTTGCCGTTGTCAAGGAGGACTTTGAGTCTCTTTCCTACAATATCTACAACATGTGGTTGAAGAAGATGGAGAAGGACTTAGAAAAGAAAGCTGTTTCTGCTGTTGTGATTTCCCAATCACTCCCAGGATTCATGGCACCCGAAAGCTCTCCGTTTTTGGCGAAGGTGTTCTCTCCTGGTGTTCAGTACAAGATGGATGACATCTTGTCATTCTTTAACTCGGTGTACTGGTCTATGAAGTCTTACTTCATCGAACCGGAAGTCATGAACGAGGTCATTATTGAGTTGTTGCGGTTTGTCGATGCCTTGTGCTTCAATGATTTGATCATGAGAAGAAACTTTTTGTCATGGAAGCGTGGTTTGCAACTTAATTACAATGTCACCAGACTTGAAGAATGGTGCAAGGGCCACGACATACCCGATGGCTCCGCATACTTGAACCACTTGCTTCAAGCGGCCAAGTTGTTGCAGTTGCGCAAGAATACCACCGAAGATATCGATATCATCTATGAGATTTGTTTTGCATTGAAGCCAATCCAAATTCAAAAGTTGATTTCGCAATACTATGTTGCCGAATACGAGACTCCGATTGCGCCAGATGTGTTACAAGTGGTTGCAGACAAGGTGAAGAAGACAGATGGCTCGAACGACGACTTGTTCGAGATTGTTGCATCTGATGGCCACTTTGACGATCCATTCAGACATGTGGATTTGAGACCGTTTTCCCGTGTCGAGGCGTACGTTCCTGCTTGGTTAAGTTTGCCGGTAATTCGCAAGATTGTTGAATTAGTTGCGAAGAACGCTTCGGCACAAGAAACGAGAACGATTCAACACGAGGATGAGCAGCTCGAGCAGTCAAACGGAGTCTCTGTGGAGGCGTAGAATAATACCCTATATCGTATTTGTAAGTCTAATATTTAATGAAAACGTACATAAATTACCGTAGTTCTCTCTTTGGACAGATGATCGGTTGAACGTAGGACAGAATCACAGTGAGACACGGTACTTTCCCCCACGTTTTCACGAACCGCTCAAACACAACAATAAATCCGAAAAAAATAATGCATTATATATATATCAAGCCTACTTTTTGGCCTTTTCCGCCTCCTCTACCGTCTTGGTCTTCATCTGCAATGCGTGCAATCCTTTGTTCTTGAACTCATCGTCAAGAAGCAGGTAAACTAGGCGATGCCTGGCAGGCATGTTTTTCCCCACAAACAGATCACTAACAATCTCCAACCGGAAATGCGATTCCTTGATGTTAGAAGCTGTTTGCATAGCCTGATGGTGACTGTGTTTGTGAGAGTCGTTGGCTACTTTCAAGAAAGTGGGGGACAAGGAATTTGTGATCTTTTCCACGATGGAATCTTCAATGGGGCCTGTGATTTTGGACTGCAAGATCACGGGACTGGTCGACGACATTCTTCTGCTGGATAAGACGGCGGCACTTCCGAGGTAACGAAGCATAAGATGGTGTTGGTAATGTACGCAGGATGATTGGACCGGAAACGTAGTAGCAGTGGATGGAACTGCGAGGAAAACGGAACTGAGTGACAAGGGAGTTGACGGGCGGAACTGATGCGTTTAGTGTAGATAGGGGAAAATGTTTTGCCGTGCATTGTGTTTATTCATCGGTGTCTATATACAACGATAGGTATTAATTATGGTGAGCGTAAGGTAACATCTGTGTTTTGCGAACGGTAGAGGTGAAGTCCCATAACAGAAGAGCCCCGGTATGTAGTGGCTCAATTCTTCTATCTCACTCTAACCTTCTGCTTCTGACCCCTCTGTTCCATCTTCATCTGTCTCTTGCTTTTCTCGGGTGCAGCTTCGTTCTGGGCCGGAACCGGCGCAGCCGATTTTCCGAAAAACGACTTGGCCAACGAAGAAACCTTGTAAGCCAAGTATCCTGGAACCACCAAAAACAAGAGCCATACCTTGTTGGAGCCGAAAAGCACCATCAACACGTCACAAATCCATGTCACGTAAATGCAGTCGAACATGTACTCGAAAAGACCCGGTCCTTTGATATCATCGCCACTTCTGGCCAATTTGGGGGCGCTGGAAACGGAATCCTGGGTGTAAACCGGACGTCCTCTCTTTTCCAACACGTACTGGCACCCGAATGCCGGAATGGAGAAGAATAGGTATTTCCACTTACTGGCGGGGCGCTGGAACACGAAAAGTGCCAAAATACACACAAAGTTGATGGCGATCGAAATGGAATGTAATTCCTTAAGCGTTTGCACGTTGGCGGCCGCCGTTTTCTTTCCACTCAGAGAAGCCATGTTGTACGAGAGGTGGAGAGAGGAACACCCATACCTTCTGGTCAAAGCTGGAGATGGAGGTACGGGTGTCGCTGGATGGCGTGGATCTGGAGGGGTTGGCTATGGGTGAAGAATTGGTCAAAAGGGAAGAGTGAAGGAGAAACGGCACAGAAGGTTTTGAAGAATGGTGGAGAAATGGAGCCTTTTGGAGCCTTGAAAGGGGTTGAATCCGTTGGGAGCCGAAACGTAATTTATCACTGAGTCCAATATAGGTTTCTTACGCGCATCTCCCCAGCACTTCGTTCAAAAATATATTCTATATCATCTACTCGCAGAGTTGTGTTTTCTGAATCGGGATGCTTTATGTTTCCGCGACGTGAATTGTACCGGTGTATCATCAGCACAATAAATAGCGGTGAACAAGACATCCAGAAGCTAAAGATTGGCATCAATATCTCGGAAGAACAATGCGCAACGACAAAACCGATCAATGGGTCAAGACTGAGCAGTACAGACGCCAAAACAGAGTGAGCTATCACAAGCCACTGGCAATTTGAATACTGGCACGGATCAGACCCTACATCGACCACCCTCTGGATTGGATCTCCAAGCAGTAAGCAATGCTTGTAGTGTATAAATACGCCCTTATTGCGTCTTCTTGGTAACAGAAACCGAAGGAAGCTGAATTGGCGCAATGTAACGCGCCACCAAGCCCTTGAAGGTAGTGTGATAGAAGAGAGAAATTTGCGGTGGAATCACAGGATTGGCAAGAATGCTAGTGGCCCTAGCATCAAACTGCTGCACCACCATTCTTGTGTTCTGGCTCTCGTTGTACCTCAACTTGATAAACACCACCACCGATGCCGCCGTGAACAACTGAACCGCCACGTACAAAGGATTGCGGAAGATGTTGAGCACCATACGCGGAATCTGCCACAAAAAGTTGGTGATCATCATCACCTCGCTCGCAGCAGCAAAGAAAAGACCCTGTTGGGTGTAACTGGAGGTGAAGTGGGCAATTTTGGCGTTGATGGCGGCCTGGACCGAAATCAGAATAGGTAAAGCTTCCAAAATGTGGTTTTGGAAGTACGAGGCCGCGTGGAACACCAGGAAGATCACGTAGGAGAATGGAGTACCGGCAGTGTTTCCGATCTTGAACGACACCGCCCAGAGCACCAACGCGAACAAAAAGTACTGGACGTTTTCGTCTCTGACTAACGCCACGCGTGACTTGGGGGGCGAGTGCACCTGCTTGATCACAATGGCGTATGATACCAATTGGAAGAAGAGCGTATATCTGTAGTAAGATAAAGATTTAGCGGGGGAGAAAAGACCAAACAAGATCGATCCGGAAAAACTGAGCACACTAGCCACATGTGCAGCAAACCAGTAGAGCTGAGGCGTTTTTGCGAGCGCCAAAACGGTTTGAGCGAGCGATTTGGGTGGAGGGGGAGTTTTAGGTGCCATTGTGGCGACAGTATAGGTGGAGCCGCACCGATATGGGTGGAGGTATGTGCAGGCACCACGGTGGCCAGGAGGCGGAGAATCGGTGGTTGGTTTTTGGTTTTGTTTGTGGTTTTGATTATTTTGATTTTGTTTGTGGGTTTGATTTGATTTTGGTTTTATTTGGTGATGGTTCTTTTTTTTTTTGTTTTTTGTTGGCTCTGTTTTGTTGCCTTTTTTCTCTTGTGCTCAGTTTGTCATGAATTAGTGTTCCTAGGTCCATTATCATGATTCTATCATGCGTTCCAGTATAACGCAAGAAGAAACGGCTGGATTGGCAATTGGATATATACTCATTAATCAAAGCGGTTCAAAGTTCCCACTGACCTAAACTCCAGTCAGCCCGCCAAAAATCGCAATTGCACTAACAATCATGGCCAATATAGTGTACACGATGCGACTCTAGGTCCTGATTGTAACAAACGTGCCCATCTAATTCTGGGGAAAAGTTTAACGGTAAGACAATTGAAAGGATATAAGCGTTTCAGGGTTGGCAATTTGAGCCCGACCGTGTTGGTCCCAACATTTTCTGGTTCGCTCGTGTATATTCCGCTTTCGTTGCTTTTTCCCGGGTATTAGCCAAGAGCCGATATGGGGCGATTCGCACTCAGACGTAGCAACCATATCTATTCCGCACCATGGATTTCTGCTTCTTCTTAATCGGATGTAAGTTTCGTTCTAAACGTCAAGTTAACCCCAAACTAACCTCCAGTTAAATCAATCAACAAGTCTTTGCCCGAAGGAGGCCAGGTAGCATGCTATTGCGGTAGGTGCCACAATCAGTCCGCGCATGCGGTGAGAACCATCAATTGCGTCACGTTGTTTTTCATTCCAGTTTTGCCGTACTACTTTTCCAAGCGGTTGGTATGTAGCATTTGCAACGCTTCGGCCGATTTGGATGCCGAAGGTCTACTGCGACTCCAAAAGGGCGAGCCGATCGCAATCGGCGGCTAAATGAGCTTGGTTTATGGTGGAAGGTTTTACCAGTATACAGTTAAGGCAAGAGGGGAAAAAACTGGAGAAATTGAGTTCCAGTGATACTCGGATCGGTGTTTAAGAAGGCAAATGGACGTATCTTGTAGTGAATGGTGATTGCATCTTCAGTGCCTTTTCTGTCAGCCAACTCCCAATAAAATCTTCTTGTTATTTCGCGGATATGCCCAATCAGTGGACCACATACCAGCGAGTAGGTGTAGACGGGATTTCGAAGTATTGATGCAGGTTAGCTAGTGCCATGTACTATTAAAGTGCCAGTACTAACGCCTTGGGGTTCACTGTTTTTTATTTGTGTGCTCTATTTGTAATGGTAGTTATTGAAACTTGCATACACTTTGTAGGAATAGAGAAGGCTGGACGAATTGAAAAGCAAAATGGAAGCGAGTTAGTTTACGATTCCCATCAGCATGGACGATAGCTATGAAGAATGGCACCATCTCAAAATATCCGTATTCACGGATGAAGATGTAGTACAGCTCGCTTTTGATCTTTTTAAGTTCCCATTTCCCCTTCTTAGATTTATTGCAAACTCGTCTTGTTGATTTTGACTCTGTCAACGGACCGTTTACAGGTCTGATACTGCAGAATAGTTTTGGCGTGTCGAGTGCTACAACCAAAAGATGCAAATTTTTTACTTTTCATCAACTATTTTCCAAGTGTATTATCACCTCCGGTCGTACGTTCTATTTCTTCAATTCGGCAACTTCAAATTATTAACCACTAGCCCAGACAGTAATCCATCCCTTTCCAGTGGGAGGTGACATACCATTGTTTTGTGGTGCATGTGAGAACCAGACTGCGTTCCTTGTAAGAAAATTCAGATGTTCTACGTGGTTTTTATGCCGATACTTCCCTTTTATATTTCCAAGCGGATCTTGTACAATTCTTGCGGCGCTTACGAAAAGATGAACCGCGACCAGGTGAAACAGATTCAGAACGGTGAACCACTAGGAATTCCAAAGCGTGAAAATGAAATTTGCAAAGCGTAAGAACATTGAATCTCTCCAGTCAAGATGATGATTGAGGGGAAGAAGCTGAATGATGATATGCGTATATTTTGTGTAATATATGTGGTTTGTTGGTTTGATCCAATTCATTCAAAAAACTAAAAATAAAATGTCTCTTGAATATATCTCGTAAGTGAAACCGCCGTGCATTTCGACGCTCGCGAACAATTACATGCATTCTTGGCTCAGCTGTGCGCCGACTATGATGAACCATAGAAATATGATCTCTTCTTAAACGCGAAAAAATAAATTGACACGCTGAATTATTTTCCAATTCTTTTTCCTACGAGATTCATGCAATTTGTCGTTAGCTGGTGATTCTGGCCAGTGCTGATGTTCACTGGCTCATCTCACTTCTTTGCACTTACAACCGGCTGAATTTCTCCAGAAGTGTAGTCCAATTATTCTTCTCGTAAACCTCCCAAATTTACTTTTCGCTATAATCACAGATTTATTACTACTAGCAGTTTGCTCTCTGGCGCACAGCCTCGCCGTGGATATTCGCTTTCCGGATAATATCCTTCTCATCCATCGTAAGCAACACATTGTCTTTAAGCACGAGTTGTCCATTTACCACTACATTCTCAACGTCGGCTCCGGTGGCAATGTAAACCACCATGGACACTGGATCTCTCATGGGTTGGGCATAGAGCTTGTCCAACAAGTTGATGGAGATGAAATCCGCCTTCTTTCCCACTTCCAACGACCCAATCTCGTGGTCCTTACCAAGAGCTTTGGCGCCAATAATCGTGGCCATCTCAATCACCTTTTTTGCTGGCGCCAAAAGTGGGTCACAATGCACTGCCTTCGGCAAGATCGACGCCAACTTCATTTCCTGGAGAAGATCCATGGTGTTGTTACATGGACAACCGTCACACCCAAGACCGACGGGAATATCTTCCTGCAAAAGCTCTTTGACCCGAGCAATACCACTGCCTAACTTCGCGTTCGAAGTGGGGCAATGCGCAACCGACGCGCCGGTCCCGCTCAAAATCTGAATATCGTTATCGTCCAAATGCACCATATGGGCAAGAACGGTTCGAGGCGCAAGCAATCCGAGCTCCTGGCAGTAGGACATGGGCGAGTGGTTCTTGGAAGCGAAAAACTCGCGGTCTGTCTTTACCTCGGCACAGTGCATCGTCACACCAATATCTTTTTCCCGGGCAATCTGCACCATTTCCCGGTACAAGTCCTCCGAAACTCCGCCGGGGGTTCTGGCGCCAAACCACACTTCCACTCTGCCGTCACCAGCACCGTTAAACTTTTCAAAACATTCAACCGCGTTGGAAAGCGATCTCTCATCTTCCACAAGGCCTGGATGCATGGTGATCCCCTCCTGGGTTGCGTACCGAGGCTGGTCCATGACCACCTTGCCCAAACAGCCTCTGATGCCTGATTCGGCAACAGCCTTGACTGCTCCCCCAAAGCCGTACCTCTCGGCGAACAACGATTCGACGAACGTGGTGGTGCCGGACTTGAGCATTTCCGCGATCGTCAACTGCGCCGCAACGTATCCATCTTCCTCGGTAAAACACCCTTGCATTCTCCAGACACGGTCGCAGAGCCACTCAATCAACGCCAAGTCGTCGGCGGCAGTTCTGATAAGTGATTGAGCCAAGTGCACGTGGAGCGAAATGAGACCAGGCATGACAATCTGGCCCTTCAAGTCAAAGTGGGAGTCGTGGGGAAATTGGGCCACCACGTCATTCATGGGGCCAATCGCCACGATTTTATCGTTTTCGACGGCAATAGCGCCGTTTGCAATCACGTCGAAGTTCTTGTTGACCGTGATTATGTGGGCGTTGGTGTAAATCATACTGGTAGTCCTGGTGCGAAAGATCCGAGATGGAAGTGAAGGGAGAAACGAAGCTGATGAGAGTAGAGGAGAGCAAGGAGGTGGGGTTTTTATACTGGGATTTTGCTTTGCATTGTGATTTCAGCGGTGGCCATGGCGGCTCTTCATGCGGGGTCACCGAGAATGCATATCGGAACCGGCCGAATGATAAGCAGTGGAAATGTGGAGTGGAACCTGGTGATGTTCGTGCGATTCCAATTTCGGAATGGATGGCCGGGGCCGGCTTTTTGAGTGGTTGATGCGACTACTCCATCGTTGGTTTGCTTGGAATTGGTCAGATTTTCTTGTGGATATCGAGGTGGGATTTGGTTTTCAAAGAGATAAGAATGTGTCCCAAAACCGAAAGTGTCCCAAAACCAAGGTGATTGCGAAGTGTCCCAAAACCGAAAGTGTCCCAAAACCGACTGTGTGGAGTGTCCAAGCGTAACAGGAAATGCCATGAGGAGAAAGATTCCTCTGTTACTTAACAAAATAGCTTGTAAAATGGCTTGGGTGAATCTATTATTTACAAAACACATTCTGTAGAAGATAGAAGAGAAATTACGAGTAGGGGCCGCGCACATTTCTCAAAGGGAATATCACCCAAAACCAAAGTCTCCCAAAACCAAAGTCTCCCAAAACCAAAGTCTCCCAAAACCAAAGTCTCCCAAAACCAAAGTCACTCAAATCCATAATCGCCAACCGATTGCCAACTACCTCACAACATCAAGGCCATCCATATAAAAAAGACCCGAATCACCATCATACGCAAAAACGTCCCCGAAAAAATCTACCCGATGCTGCGTCGGGCATTTTCCGAATGTAGAAATAACTGTTCTAGCACCGATAGCCGTGCCCCAAAACGGGATTGGTCACAGAATGCGCCTTTTTGAATGGCGGGGGTATAATTCCGGACGGATGAGAATATGAGTAAATCGCTCGGATGAGCGAAAATCAACCGTTAAATTCCGCACATCCATGACCCAGCTGATTATTGCATTTTTTTGCGGATTCAGGCCAACGTATAAATAGCGGTGGTGGCCTTAGTGGTATTTTTTCCGGTCCACAAATTCCGCCAGTTTTTCCGTGCTTGCTTCCCATTTTTCCTTACATTGACGCTTGCTCGCATTCTAGATTTAGTGGTCTGATCCGTTGTGCGCATTATAAAAAAAGAAATTGCTACTCTATATAACTTCAGGCAGTATACCAGCATATTAGCATTTACGACCAGATATCATCTCTTACCTGATATCTAACTATTACCCCTAACAATGAAGATTATTGGCCAAGAAGAAAGAGACGCCCACTCCGCCCACGTGCTCGCTGAAGGTGTCAAAGGTTTGTTCTACGGTGGGTTGGTTTCCGCCGGTATTTTTGCCTATCTTAAAACCAAACACCCCGTGAGATTTGCTTCGTTCAATGCCTCTGTCAAGACCGCCATTATTGTGATGCCTACTGCTTCCGTTTCGGCCTTCTTCGCCGATAACGGTTCGCTCGAGTTTGACAAGGAAATGTACCAATCGGACTACGAGAACCAGCAGATGATGGAACGGTACAGAGAATGGAACAGAATGTCCACCCCCGACAAGGTGTTCACCTCTTTGAACACGCACAAGTACAAAATCATCTTTTCCGCGTGGCTCGCATCCATGTGGGGTTCGTGGGTTTTTGTCAACAGAGACAAGGTGATGACCGGTCCCCAGAAGTTGGTTCAAGCGAGAATGTACGCCCAGGCCGTGACTATTGTGTTGCTTTTGAGTACTATTGTGTTGGCGATGAAAGAGGAGGAGATCAACAAGGACAAGCCCAAGCCATTGCCTGAATGGAAAAAGGTTTTGTTGGAGAGAGAAGCCGAGCAGAAGGCACACGAGGCTGAGGCCCAGAGACACGCATAAACATGTATATAGATATTTATTGTGATTGATAACTTATAGAGTTGTGGATTGTTTTGACGTCCAAATTGTATGTACCGTTCCCCAAGGATTCAGAAGCATTCGTCTTCCTCGAGTTCGAAGCTCATGCCCAGCTTATTTAGTTGTAAGATGTTTCCATCTTCTGCGTATTCTTGAATGGTTCTGTACCCAAACAACGTTGGTAATCTTTGGTTGGCTTGAGATCTCCGCAGTCTCTATAGGAGTAACGTTTTTCCGTGAATATATAGGTTAGAACATTTCGGA
Source organism: Clavispora fructus (assembly GCA_003707795.2). Lineage (NCBI taxonomy): Eukaryota > Fungi > Ascomycota > Pichiomycetes > Serinales > Metschnikowiaceae > Clavispora > Clavispora fructus. The sequence continues at coordinate 21,899 of PPLK02000035.1, forward strand.
TCCCACATGTTGTTTCGTCCTTCATGAAGTCTTGCAAGATAAACTATGCCTTTGATACTTGCGTTACATTGAATTCTTCACACTTGCAGGCTAAATTGTAAAGCCTTCTATCTCAGCTAATTTTAAGAAGTCAAGTTTCCTAAGTTTTAACACTTGAATAGCTTTTGCTCTATTCCAATGTTTGAACATTTCCGGCCTTTCTAACACGGCAGAGATTACAGAGACTACTGTTCTCCTTCCAGACAGCGCACCACTTACGAACTGGAAAGACCTTAAAGGAAGACTATAAATGAAACAACAGCAACCGAACCATAAAGGAAAACTGTAAAGGAAAACCGTAAAGGAAAACTGCAAAGGAAACAAATTATAAACGAAACAAACGTAAAGAAACAAACATAAACGAATCCCAAAGAAACAAACACAAAGAAAACTGGAAACGAATATACAGAAATTCAGCAACCTTCAATCCCGGCTTGTATGCTATCCGACTCATCGGTCGCAGTAGCCCTCACGTTTTCGCATCCAAACCAGATGCACCCACCAAAAAGATCTGAGTAAGGGGAATCCAATTTTCCACAGGGTCAAACAACCGACAGACACGTATATATTTGAAGTATAAGAACCGGCAACACTTACAATTGGATAATACCCGGCAGATGGGCGGATCCTAGGCAAACACCCCTACACCAGGGGTCCAGTGAATGGCACAGTATGACCGACGTCGTTTCCGTTGGATTGTTCGTTTGTTTATTTTCTGTTTGTTGCCCGAGTTCGCTCCATTTCCACGATTTCGCTCCATTTCCACCGTTTGTGCCATTTCCCCGGGTTTGCCCATCTCTTCTCTTACCACTCCATCGTGCGCGCGTAAAAGTGTTCTACAAATGTCCACTACCAAAAAATTTCTCCCCAATGCCACCCAAAAACAAAAAGCAGAAGGAGGTGGTCCAGGACGAGCGGTTCCAGGCAATCGTGCTCACCGACTCGTTCGAGACCCGGTTCATGCCGCTCACGTCCGTCAAGCCCCGGTGCTTGTTGCCGTTGGCCAACGTTCCGTTGATTGAGTACACCTTGGAGTTCTTGGCCAAGGCGGGGGTCAACGAGGTGTACTTGATGTGCTCGTCGCACGCGGAGCAGATCCAGAAATACATTGAGCAGCTGAAGTGGGCCACCAACGCCGCGTTCTCCATCACCACCATCATGAACCTCGAGTCGCGGTCCGTGGGAGATGCCATGCGGGATTTGGACAACCGCGGCCTCATCTCCGGCGACTTTCTCTTGGTCAGCGGAGACGTGGTTACCAACATCGACTTTGGCCGGGTGATGCAGTTCCACAAGGCCAAGCGGGCGCAGGACAAGGACCACATTGCCACGATGGTGCTTTCGTCCGCGTCGCCGTTCCACCGCACGCGGTCGCAGGTGGACCCGGCGGTGTTTGTGTTGGACAAGAGCAGCAACCGGTGCCACTACTACCAGGGCATTCCGGCGGCGCGCGGCAAGAAGGGCGCGGTGACCATCGACCCGGAGCTCTTGGAGGACATGGGCGACGAGCTTGTGATCCGCAACGACTTGATCGACTGCCACGTCGACATCTGCACGCCGCACGTGCCGCAGATCTTTCAGGAGAACTTTGACTACCAGACGCTCCGCGCGGACTTCTTGCGCGGCGTGTTGACGCTGGACTTGCTCAAAAAGACCATCTACGCCTACATCACTGCGGAGTACGCGGCGCGCGTGGAGCTGTGGGCCACGTACGCGGCGGTGTCGCAGGACGTGTTGGCGCGGTGGAGCTACCCGCTCGTGCCCGATGCCAACCTCGTGGCGGGGTCCTACGGCTACGAGTCGCACCACATCTACAAGGAGGAGAAGGTGGTGTTGGCGCAGCTGTGCACCGTGGGCAACAGCACATGCATCGGCGCCAGCACCGTGGTGGGCGCCCACTCCACGCTCTCCAAGACCATTGTGGGCCGCCACTGCCGCATCGGTGCCAACGTGACCATCACCAACTCGTACATCTGGGACCACGCGGTGATTGAGGACAATGCGGTGGTGGACCACGCGATCGTGGCCGGCGGCGCGGTGATCCGGGCGGGCGCGGTGCTTGCGCCGGGCAGCGTGGTTGGCTACGGCGTGACGGTGGGCCAGGGCAAGACCATTGCGCGCGGCATGAGGGTGGTGGACCGGCCGGTGGTGCGGGCGCTGGAGTTTGACGAGTCGGAGGAGGAGTCGGAGGTGGAGTCGGAGGAGGAGGAGTTGGACGTCGACCTTGTGGGCGAGGACGGGTGCGGCGTGTTGTACATGCTGGACGCGGGCGACGAGAGCGAGCTGGAGAGCAACTCGGTGAACCTGAGCATGTTGTACCAGCTCCGCGGGCTCACCATGTCGGACGAGCTGATTGCGCTGGTGTCGAAGCGCAAGAGCAAGCGCGCGCTGCGCCGGCGGCGCATGTCGTCCACGTCGGTGATGTCCACGGACTACTACTCCGAGGACGACGACGAGGACTTCAACAAGGAGGCCATTGCCACGGTGGAGCGGGCCATCGAGAACAACCACGACTTGGATACGGCGTTGTTGGAGCTCAACACGTTGCGCATGTCGATGAACGTCACATACCACGAGGTGCGCATCGCCACGGTGCAAGCGATGGTGCGGCGCGTGGTGCACTTTGTGTCCACCGCCACGTTGGCGGCGCGCGAGGCCACGGCCAAGGTGTTTGGCGAGTGGGGTCCGTTGTTCCGGCGCCAGGTGTTTTCTGACGACGAGCAGGTGGACCTCGCGCAGGTGTTGCAGGAGGCGTGCGCGCACTTGGACTCGGGCCCGGTGGTGTTGTTTGTGGCGCTCCGGCAGCTCTACGAGTTGGATGTGGTGGAGGAGGAGAGCATTTTGCGGTGGTGGGAGCTGGCGGCGCTGACGGCGCGGCCGGAGCTCGAGGCGGTGCGCGCGGTGGCGGCGCAGTTTGTGGAGTGGTTGCGCGACGCGGAGGAGGAGGAGAGCGACGACGAGTAGCTGCTGCGGCTCAGCGTTCCGTCGTTCGCGTCCTGGTCGTACATAGAGTTAGACAATGATGCCATACTATACGAGCGGGCTGCCGGTGAAGAGCACTCGCAGTAGCAGCCACCACGCACCATGGCGCGATATCGCAGCCGTGCGTCGGCCCATGCACCATTTAAATGGCCCATGCACCATTTGAATGTCACATGCGTCGGATGCCCCGATCACCTGACACCGCGATGCGCGCGGTATACGACAAACGAGTCGATGGTGCCATTTCAAACCCACACATAAAAATCCTTGCTCGTCCCTCCTTCCACCCCATCCACCACACATCATGAAGTACGACGCCATTGTCATCGGGGCCGGTGTCATCGGCCCCTGCATATCCACCGCTTTGGCCAGACAGGGCAAGAAGGTTTTGATCGTCGAGCGCGACTGGAGCGAACCCAAGGACAGAGTCGTGGGCGAGTTGATGCAGCCCGCGGGCATCAAGGCGTTGCGCGAGCTCGGCATGGTCCAGGCCGTCAACGGCATCAACGCCCGCGACGTCACCGGCTACTACATCAAGTACGGCAACGACTCGGTCAGCATCGACTATCCGGCCAAGCTGGACGTGCAAGCCACCAACCCGGTCAAGCCGGTGCCCGGCTGCGTCAAGGACGGCAACGACAAGATGCGCGCCGACGACAAGGCGTTGGACCTCGCCGCGTGGGACGAGGACGAAAACGTGCGTGGTGTTTCGCTTGAGCACGGCAAGTTCTTGAACAACCTCCGTGCCATCGTCAAGGCCGAGCCCAACGTGACGGCGCTCACCGGCACCGTCACCGCGGTGGTGCGGGATGAGCACGATCTGGACATTGTGCGTGGTGTGCGCGTCAAGTTGGCCGACGGCTCCGTGGAAACGTACTACGGGAAAACCACGTTTGCGTGTGACGGCATCTACTCCAAGTTCCGGCGCGAGCACGCCGCGGACTACGTGCCCACCATCGGCTCGTACTTCGTGGCGTTGGCGTTGCGCGACTGCAAGCTCCCCGTTCCCGGCCGCGGCCACGTCATCTTGGGCGAGCATGCGCCGGTTTTGGTGTACCAGGTGTCGCCGGAAGAAACCCGCATGTTGTGCGCGTACCGCTCGACCAAGCCGCCGTCGTCCACCAACAACGAGTTCTTCACCTACTTGGAAGAAGAGGTCAAGCCCAACTTGCCGGTGGAAATCGTGCCCAGTTTCGAAAAGTGCGTGGAGAGCCGCAAGTTCCGCGCGTTGCCCAACCAGTTCTTGAGTGCGGCCAAGCAGGGCAAGAAAAACAAGGGCTTTATCATGTTGGGTGACTCGTTGAACATGCGCCATCCACTCACCGGAGGCGGCATGACCGTGGGTTTGAACGATACGGTTTTGCTCGCAAAACTCTTGCACAAGGTGGATCTCGAGGACTATACCGAGGTCAGCACCCGCTTGGCCCAGTTCCACACCAAAAGAAAGAACTTAGACGCGGTGGTCAACACCTTGTCCATCGCATTGTACTCGTTGTTTGCCGCCGATAGAAGGGGTCTCAAGGTGTTGCAAGATGGCTGCTTCAAGTACTTCCAGTTGGGCGGCGACTGTGTTCGCGGACCGATCGGGTTGCTTTCGGGAATGTTGCCATTCCCTATGTTATTGTTCAACCACTTTTTCTCCGTGGCATTGTACGGCATCTACTGCAACTTTGTCAAGAGAGGTGTTGCTGGTTTCCCCCTTGCTCTTTACGAGGCGTTCGACGCCTTCTTCACCGCTGTCATGGTGTTCACGCCATACTTGTGGGGTGAGCTCGTATAGATAATGATTACATGATTGGTACTACTTGGCTTTTGTAGCGATACTTGTTATCGTGCCGGTTGAAATGCATGCCGTGGTGATTGCACGGTTGGTTGGTTTGATATCGTCATTCTTCACATCTGCCCGTATCAGGAAGCTTTAGCCGCACCCTGCGGATATTTTTATCTTCGTGCGTTGACATTGGCTCGACAGTGGTCAAGACCGTTTGATATTTGCGCCACGTGGAAAAATCCCATACATTGCACTCAATTGTGGCTGACTGTTCGCGACCCCAATATTAGAACGTCGGGGTTGACCAGGGCTTCATGCATCTTTTGACATCCTCTAATCCGTCATATTACTGCAATGACTGATACTGGATGAACACCCCGGCAACTCCTGAGTACAAAACACGCAGAAAAGAGTAATATGCGAAAGACAAAAAACACTGTCAGATTCACTTTTCGTTCCCACCCTTCTCTTGCCTTAGTAACCCCATACTCTCCTAGACGAACGAAATCGCCATGCAACATCTGCATGGCCGACTTGGGGCCTTTTTAATATGCCGTACATGCAGCGGTGCACAGCCCCCAAGAGTTCGTCGCATGTACTTTTCTGTTCCTTCCTACTCATTCCACCCATGTCCGAACTGAACCCACTTCTTAGGCCATCGCGGCCTGTATCATCATATCAGCAGGCTATTTTCAATGGAACCAAATTGGCATTGACCTCATCTCCCGTGAACTACCTTCTTGTGTTTGTCCCATTGGGATTGGCCGCAGGTGTTTTGGAATGGAGCTCCAACGCCATTTTCTGGATCAACTTCCTTGCCATTGTACCGTTGGCGCTGATCCTCGCGTTTGCTACTGAAGAATTGGCCGAACACACCGGTCAGACCATTGGCGGTTTGCTAAATGCCACTTTTGGCAATGCAGTGGAGCTCATTGTGTCTGTGATTGCGTTGAAGGAAAACCAGATCCGCATTGTTCAGGCCTCGATGCTTGGTTCTATCTTGTCTAACTTGTTGTTGGTGTTGGGTTGCTGCTTCCTTGCCGGCGGTTTTACTCGTGTTCAGCAAACTTTCAACCAAACAGTAGCTCAAACCATGTCATCTCTTATGGCGTTGGCCACTGCCGGTCTTTTGATCCCTGCTGCGTTCCATGCTTCCATGCCAATTCCTAGTGGAAGTTTCCCTGACCCCAACTCTGACTCTGATAGCAAGATATTGAGTCTTTCACGTGGTGTCGCAGTCATCTTGTTGGTGCTCTACATTTTGTACTTGGTGTTCCAGTTGAAAACTCACAAAGCGTTGTTTGAGGAGCAAACTCCAGAAGATGATGGAATCATCACCACCCCTGTTTTGGCCGCGGATAAGAAGGAAGAACCGCACTTATCTATTGTGGGATCGCTTTCCGTATTGGTTGTGGCTACAGTGCTTGTTTCCTTGTGTGCTGACTACTTGGTTGGCTCCATTGACGACATTGTTGAGCTGTCGGGATTATCGAAGACTTTCATTGGATTGGTAGTGATTCCAATTGTGGGAAATGCGGCTGAACACGCGACGGCGGTAATTGTGGCCATGAAAGACAAGATGGACTTGGCCATCGGTGTTGCCGTTGGCTCATCGTTGCAAATTGCCATTTTTGTTACTCCGTTCATGGTTATAATTGGCTGGATCATCGATGTGCCCATGTCGTTGTACTTTTCCACATTTGAAACAGCCGTGATGTTTATATCGGTGTTCATCACGAACTTGGTGATTCTTGACGGAGAATCCAACTGGTTGGAAGGTGCCATGTTGTTAAGCACGTACTTTATTATGGCGTTGGCCTTTTTCTACTACCCAGACTCTGTTTAACCGGAAAAAATACCCAGCTTTCAAAACAGATCCGGGCAGGCAAAAATTATGATTTAGATATAACTCAAACCAGTGAATTTACTATAATAAGCAGTTTTTATGTTTGCGGCCGAAAAGCCACCTCCATGGCATCGGATTGGAGGAGCTCCCGTCATTAAATTTGAAGAGATCCACGTTTGGCGGCGAGTTAGTCCCCTGTTAATTCTCAAATATAGAGCATTAGAGAATGATGTTACGACTGAAGAAATGAAGCTTTTTGGTATTCCCTGGAATTTCTAGTAGCACTGGATATTAAGCACCGATTATATATGTCTGGTCTCTGCCACTGCCAAAAAAAAATGAAAATGAGAGCTTTTGTTCCCGATATTGCCATCTAATAACATGCTTTATTGTCAGACTCTCTCCCTATAGTCACCCATAATTCAGGAAAAGGTCGGTGTGCTCTTTAATAAGTAGTTCGCTCACCAGTTCCAAATCTACACGAGCGAAAGCAGTGGCTTTTTAACTTTTGTTAGAAGGTATAGCCTTCGCTTTCTCTGAAGTAGTCGGAAAACTCGGGATGAATGGAGAACATTATACATCCATGGATGTATAAAATGCGTTTCTGTGGGGCTATAATGCGTTCTTTACGATACTGACTGAGCTCTATGAGCGCCATATGCATAGTAAAACTTCAATACATTTTAAAAAATAAAATAAAGAGCCATAGCTTAATTGATTTTGAATCTGAGCTAGTGCCATGAAATTGAAAACATTTCAATTAGGGTGTGATGTTACGAGTATAATACATCTAAGGATTGCCGTCTGGAGCTGTTTTAAATTCCCACGCTCATGACGTCAGAAAACGGCTCTCAACACATTAGTATAGAGAACCTCTCGAGCGACCAGAAAATAAAGCGTTATTTAATTTCCAAAACATTCCTAGAATGCCAATTCCTCTCGCACGACGATGTGAAAGCAGAGTTTAAAAAGGTCGCGTATCATTGGTCCAAATGGTCACCGTCATCACATGTCATTCACGATAATATTTATGGATAGTTCGACAGATGACTTTATGCAATTCTCTTCCAGCATTTGGGACTCAGGTCCCAACCCGTATGTCGCTACAACCACTCCAAGTGAAAGATTTTAAATTAGATTATTTTCACCTCTGCAATAATCCAAGCAATTTGGGCATAGTTATGATACCAGTGTAAAAGAAAATCTAATAATAAGTAACCACCCAACCATCTCTTCATTGGAGCTCACTCCTATAAAGTGCTCTCGATTTTAAAGTCTACGAATATTCACATTCTGCGGTTAAATAGGTTCTTTACTTATAGTCAAATTTGGCCCTATAGACAACCTGTTTAGAAAGCACTCCATCCAATATTCTTATATCTTCAACGCGTCCTCTGGTGTCTTTCGGTGGCTCCTGGCCATAGCTTGCTAGTTCTGAAAAACGGTGGCTGTGCAATAAACCGCGCCTGCCAAGTTGAGCGACTACCATGCAATATGAGCGATTGAGCTTTGATCGAATGTAACCACGCGATGGTATCGTGGTGACCACAAAATAATTAAGTCTTCCACCTGATTGGATTGCTTCTATCTACCTCGTAACCGTGAATTTTGTTAATTCATCTAGCACGGTTAATTACGCGTACACCCTGCTATTGTTTGCGGCGAAACGGCTATTGTCGCTATTGTCGCATTTCTCTGTTTATGGAAACAGAAACCATGACTAGGGGGATAGACGTGTTTATAGCTACACAAGTCCAAAGTAAACAGCCATTGCTAGTGGAGAACGCTGTACATGATACTTGGGACGTTATGTCCACCAAATAGAAGATTGAACCCTGTTCCACCGGTTCTAACGGAAAGTCGCGTCCATGCCTGAACGTGCCTTGCGAACAAATTAGGTAAATAATGTACCTGTGAGCAGGCGCGTATCGACGCGCAGAAAAAAAATGAATGCACCAGATATGCACAATATCAGCGCAGAAGCGCGTTCATAGTGAAATGTATAAAGACTTTCTCCCGGACGGTATTTTGGCACTTTAGGCTCTCCGGTTCTTTTGAATATCCTCTAATTCTGGTTTCCTCGCTCGTTGTTGTATCGGAACTTTCTCATCACCCACCTGTACCAATCTATCTATACCCTTATACCTCATCACCATGTCAGATTCCGAAGCATTGAAGGTTTTTTCCAAACAGCCCGTTTCCCAACATATGGTGGAATTCCTAGCCGCCACCACCTCTTCGGTTCTTCGGGTGAAACCAGCCGATGTCCCTACTTCCAAGCAGATCGGTCTGCTTGTGGTCACACCCAAGTCAGTTTCCTTGACCCACTTCATTCGCCGGTTAATCGACCATTCGCATGTGCGCACTCCTACTCTCATGGGATCTCTTGTATACCTCAACCGGTTGCGCAATGCTTTGCCAGGAAATGCCGTTGGCATGGAAACCACGCTCCACCGCATTTTCTTGGCCGCTCTTATATTGAGTGCCAAGACGCTAAACGACTCCAGTCCGCTCAACAAGCACTGGACCATCTACACCGACGGGCTCTTAACCAACGCAGAAGTCAATGCGGCGGAACGCGATCTCATTGGATTGCTCAAATGGGACTTGAATGTGCACCAGTCCGAGTTGGTGACTGTGCTCCAACCTTTCCTTGTGCCGATCAAGAACGGTATTCAGACCAAGCGCCAAACCGAGTCCCGCGCCAAACAAGAGTACTACCGGTTGTCCAGTCTCAACAGCATCCGGTCGCTTGCGTCCTCGCGGTCATCATCCAAGGATTCGATTTTCTCTGCGTCCAACTACTCGTTGGCCAGTACCAAATCCGGTCGCGATGAGTCGTATGGTGACCTCCGGTCGCCTTTGCGCGAGAAGTCACGGTCGACCCTAAACCGGGCATCCGTTGCTGTCTAGGGCATGCCTTGTTGTCGCAGTCATAGCTCCGTAGAGAGCTTCTTTGGTTTGGTTTACGGTTTGGTTCGGATGGGCGCCGGTCGTCTATGCCTCTTTCACTTCTGGTTGACTTATTAATTTCCCTATATAGACTCTATAAACATGACATTAGTGCTGATGAGGATCCTCTTTTGGTGCATCAGGTGTAACGGTGATCATAGTGTCGATTCTCAAGATGGAAATGCACGCCTCCAATGCCGACTTCAACGACTTGATCTTGGACACCGTGGGTTCTAACACTCCGTGCGTCGTCTCGTTGACAATCTTACCATTGATCAAGTCCAAGCCGTAGTTGCGGTAGCCTCTTCTCTTGGCGTCGTCCTTGGCGGCGGTCTGCGACGCCGCGTGATATGTTCTCAACTTGGCAATCAAGTCCAGCGAGTCCTTGGCCGCATTGACTGCCAACGTCTTGGGAATCACCAACAATGCGTTGGCAAACTCCGCGATCGCCAACTGCTCGCGCGATCCCACGGTGGTGGCAAGGTTCTCCAAGTAGATGTTGAGCGCCGCTTCCACCGCACCTCCGCCGGGGACAACGTTGCCGCTCTCCAACGTACGCTTCACCACGCACAACGAGTCGTGGATCGATCTCTCCATCTCGTCCAACGAGTAGTCGTTGGGACCACGCAAGATGATCGACAGCGACGAGTGCTGCTTGGTGCCCTTGACCAAAATGCACTCGTCGTCACTGATGCGGGTCTGCACCACCTCGGCCGCGTAACCCAAGTACGAGCTCTCGAACGTCTCCTCGCCCTCCAAGTTGGCCAAGTTGCCCACCAACGTGGCACCGGTAGCACGCGCGATTCTGCGCAAGTCTTCCTTTTTGCATCTTCTCACGGCGATGGCGCCCACCTCCACAAACTCCTTCAAGCACAAGTCGTCGATACCCTTGGTGGTCAATACGACGTTGGCGCCGGCGTTGATGATCTTGCGGATGCGCTCGATGATGATGCCGTACTCTCTCTTTCTGATTTCTTCCAACTGGTCCGGGTCGTTGACGTTGATCTGCACGCCCATGGCCATGCGGGCCTTCTGCAAGTTGAGGTCCAAGCACGCAATGCGCGCGTTGGTGACGGACTTGACCATCGCCTGGGACGCTACGGTGCAGTTGAGCGCGTACCCATCCACCAACACCGACTCGCGCAGCGACTTGCCGTGCGCCTTAAGAATGTTGACCGCCTTGACCGGGTACTTGGTTTCGCCCTTGGGGCTGGTGGTCTTGACCGCCAACATCGCGTCCACCACCATGCGCGCAAACAAGTCGGAGTCGGACCCAATGATCTTGGACAGCATCGAGGTCTTGGCAATGTTCACCATACACTCTTTGCCCAACTCGTTGACATTCTGCGAGAGCACCTCGGTGATGTAGCGCACCGCCTCACGCAACGCCAACCGGTAGCCTGTGATGATGGTGGTGGGGTGGATCTTGTTTCTCACCAACTCGTTGGCTCTTTTCAAAAGCTCACTGGCGATGATCACCACCGAGGTGGTTCCGTCGCCCACCTCGCGATCCTGTTGTTGGGCCAACTCGACCAAAATCTTTCCGGCCGGGTGTTGCACGTCCAACAACGACAAGATGGTGGCGCCATCGTTGGTGACAGTGACATCACCAATATCGTCCACCAACATTTTGTCTAGACCCACGGGGCCGAGCGAAGACTTGACCACATTGGCCACAGACAACGCGGCCATGACGTTTTGGTTTCTGACGTCGTCGCCGCTGACTTTTTCGCCGCCGAGGAAGAGGGTGTCTGAACGGGCAGCGGAGTACATTGTGGTTGGTGTTAACAGTGGAGAAACGCCGAAAAAACCCAGGCGGATTTGGGCGCGCACGACCACAGAGTCGGGGCTGGGGCCATTCCCGGGTTTGGGGAGGAGGAATGAAGTTTAGCGGGGGTTCTATTACGCGAAACCTTTCCTCTTGAGCTTTGTTTTTATGTCTGTATTCTGTTCCATTTTGCGTGGGTGTATGGTGGGTCGCGGATGAGGGCAAACTCAGTAACAGAAATTGAGGGGGACATCTCTGGGTGGGAAACGGCATGTTTGTTGAGGCTACGAGCTGAGTGGGCTTCAATGGGACGAAAAAGGATTTTGGTTTACTTTTTTGTTTTTTCGTTGATTTCAGGTTGTGATATTTTTGTAGATGGAGTTACGCAAGGTTTCGCCGAAGTAGCCCCGCGACCTTTCAGTCGCGCAATACCTGCCTCACCTCTGCATTGGGCCAATCTCTGTTAATCGGATCTTCTAAAATCAATGTCTTCTAAGGGAAAATAATTGATGAAGAAGTACTTTGGTGAAAAAGAAGATACCCAGGATGTTCAGGGAATGATCTCTTAAGTGCCACCAACCTCGAAGTATATTGATCTTTATCGTTTGAGGGTTGCGTCCCCGAAGGTACCGCGACATGGATGTTTTCCAATCAAAATCCGGCTCCAATCTTTACAAATATCAATGGATATTACGACTACAATTCCGTTTAATTCACATTCATCATTTGGGCCGTTCTTCCAACTTCTGGCTCTTCTCCATCTTTTGGCCCTTCTACATCTTTTGGCTCTTCTCCATCTTTTGGCTATTCTTTATCTTTTGGCTCTTCTCCATCTTTTGGATCTTTTTCATCTTCTGGCATTCGTATGTCCAATCGCTTGTCATTCATGTGTAGCCGCAACCAATGAATTGGTTTCGAATAGTTAAATTGCGTGCGTATCTAGGACATCTCATTGTCCCTACAAACAGTAACCACATCAACCACATGTTTGTGAAAGATTCTAAATCAGCGGAGTAACGCGTAATTTCTCCGCTCGACTTCTTCATTCATCGGGCCAACGATTATTCAAAATATGCTTCCTCAAATTATCCCCACCTTTTCCATTTACTTGACCGCAAATTTTGCATGGAAAAGTGGTCACGTCATGTGTTCCTGCGTGTCCGCGTCATTCAGCATCCCCAGGCAGACAAACCCAGAAAACAACAGATGAGGGGAGACTACTTCAGCAATAACATTCGGTGTGACGTCATTGAATTGTGGTTTATTAGTCCTAAAGAGACTATTTTTATCAATAGTGATGACCAGTGTTGATGTGCGGCATCCGTTGTGCGGTAATGGGGGTAAATTTTGTAAACCAGCGGGGATCAACAATAGACCATTTTGATCTTGAGAACATTCTATGCACCACAGAGAGTAACGGCGTCATTTAGGGCAGAGGAACTGCGGCGGATTCCAAAAATAGTTGCATATTCCGAAGGATGCATTTGACATGCAGCTCACCATCACTCGCGGCAGGTGAACGCAACTCCAAGTTCTTCAATCGAGGAGGAAAATTTCAGTAGCAACAGAAGCAGAAACCCGTGGATACGGTTATCTATCATTTATTGTTACTCTTGGCTGATCACTATGAGATAGGTGTCGTTGGTGCTGAGTTTTGGCTCATAAACAATCTGCGATCCATTGGCACCATATCTAAATCACGTACATGACGCACGAATACGTAAGTCGCACAACAAACTAAGAATAGTACTCGGTAAACACAAACGCAGTCACAGTTCCGCAAGTCAGTTGAGTTTGAAAAACTATATAATGGGTTCGCCAATTCCACTCCCAAGAATTTTATCATCACAAACACACACACCACCACTCAATCCGCAATGCAATACGCCGTTTTCCTCTCTATGATCGCTTCTGCTCTCGCAGCCAAGAGCATCGATGTCATCACGATCCACTCTGGCTCTCAATACCAAAATTCCGGTCTCATCCTCTCTGGTTCTTCTGTTGGTGTTGGTTCCGGAACTTACTTGGACCTTGTCTTGAACGATGACGGTTCCTTGTCTGACCGGGCTTCCAAGAAGTACTTGAACGTTAATGACGGTAAGGAGGTAACTTTGACGTCTACTGCTCAAAAGGGCTTCGCTGTCGAGGACCTGGAATTGACCTTCAATGGTCACCAGTCTTTTGTCGTTTGCTCTTCCAAGCTTGCCTTTGGAAACGCCTGTTCTGACAGCGTTGGTGTGGGCTTGAGAGTGGTGCTGGAGAAGGACTCTGACAACTACTACCCAGGCTCTGACACCGCGACCACTGTTGCTTCCACCACCAAGGCCACCCCTACCACACTTGTCACTAAGACTGCTACTTCGGCCACTGCAGCTTCCACTTCTGCCTCTGGTACGATCACTTCCGGTAAGAAGTTTGGTGTGATTGCCATTCACTCCGGCTCTGACGTGCAAAATGCCGCCATTAAACAAGTTCCTGAGCACCCTCACGTGTTCTCTGTGGGCGGTTCCCAGGGCTCTGACCTCACTGTTTCATTCCAAGATGACAAGACCACTTTGGTCGATGCCAACGGCAGAGGTGTGAATGTCGACTCATCCTCCGGCGAGGTTGGTAGTGTTGCTCCATTTGGCCGTGCTCCAGCCACTTCTGGCTTCTCCATTTCCAAGGATGGTCACTTGACTTTCGACAACTCTGAGGATTTCTACGCTTGTCCATCGGGCAACGGTTACTCTTTGTCCGACAAGTCCTGTACTGGTGGTACCAGCATTGCATTGAAGATCATCTACGCTTAATCGCTCTATACCCTCAAGCATCTAGCATCTAGCTTCTGAAAGCTAGCGTGCTTTGATAAACAGCATCTGATTTTATATGTTTTCTCATCGTCCTTTTTAGGTTCTCCGCATCTTTATGATTACGAATATCATGTCAACCAACGTTGACCTTTCTTCATGCTTGGTCTATTATGTCCCTTGATCAGCCTATTGTTTCAAAATAAAAATTATCCAAAGAAGTTGTAGATTGAAGTGTGAATTCCGGGGTTCGCACTCTGGTGCGTAGCATAAGCAGTGCCACTCACCATTAAACCAGTTCTACGTCTACCTTCAAACACTCCTTTACAGACAATGTTTATTATTAGTCAATAGAGAAACCGACTAATTTTTGGTGAAGTCATGTGCTGGACCAAACCATGAAGGACATATGCAGAGTAGCGAGTGACCGAATGTGGGGAAGCGCGAAAACCACTTCCAAATCTCATCAGCACCAACATCCGTACCACGGCAGTATCCAACAGAGGTACTATCGGATCAATTGACTAGGGGCCAACCTTGCTTTTCTTTGATTTGTTACCAGGCACCACACTACCACACTACCACACTACCACACTACCACACTACCACACTACCACACTACCAGAACAACCAGTTCTACCAGATTTCTGCCACTCAACTATTCAACTTCGTCCTAACACCATCCATGACTCGCGTGGTGGTAACAGGAATGGGGTTGATCACTCCCCTAGGCGTTGGGCTCCGCAGCTCATGGGCCAATCTCATTGCCAACAAATCCGGTCTTGTCGCCACTCCAACACTTCCGGACTATCACAATGGGTGGGAGCTGGTGCCTTCCAAGGTTGTGGGGCGGGTACCGCGCAAGGGAGAAACCACAAAGGCGGGCGACACAAAGGCGGGCGACATTTCGGCGTGGGACCCGCTCGACCACATGTCGGGCGCGGACGCGCGGCGCATGGCGCCGTTTGCACAGTACGCAGTGGCCGCCGCGGCGGAGGCGTTGGCCGACGCGCAACTCCCGCCCGACGTTGACCGCACACGCGTCGGGGTGGCGGTCGGGTCCGGCATCGGCGGGCTAGACGACGGCTATGATAACGCCGCCGCGTTTGCCGCGCACGGGTACAAAAAAGTGCAGCCGCTTTTCATTCCAAAGCTTCTTGCCAACATGGGCGCGGGCCAGATTTCCATCCGCCACGGCTTCACCGGCCCCGTGCACACGGTGCTGACGGCGTGTGCCACGGGGCTCAACGCCATTGGCGACGGGTTCAACTTCATCCAGAACGGCTACGCCGACGTCATGGTGTGCGGCGGGTCGGAGGCGCTGCTCCACCCGTTGGCGCTCGCAGGGTTTGCGCGCGCGCGGTCGGTGGTGGCGGGCGGCGCGGACGACCCGGCAGGTGCTCTGCGCCCGTTTGACGGCGCGCGCCGCGGGTTTGTTCTCGGCGAGGGCTGCGGCATTTTGGTGTTGGAAACCCTTGCCCATGCCCAGGCGCGCGGCGCGCTGGTGTACGGCGAGGTGCGGGGCTACGGGCTCGCGGGCGACGCGCACCACATCACCGCGCCCGCCGAGTCGGGCGACGCGGCTTTCCGCGCCATGGCCCAGGCGTGCGCGCGCGCGGGAGTGGCGCCGGCGGAAGTGGACTACGTCAATGCCCATGCCACGCTGACGGCGCTCGGCGACCGCGCGGAAAACAACGCGTTGGCGCGGTTGTTTGGCGCCCACCGCCGTGTGGCGGTGTCGCTGACCAAGGGCGCGGTGGGCCACTTGCTAGGGGCGGCGGGCGCGGTGGAGGCGGCGTTCACGTTGATGGCGGTGCGCGACAATGTGGTGCCGGCCACGTTGAATTTGGCGGCGCCGGGCGGCCACGCGGACGACGACGCGCGCATGTTCGACTTTGACTATGTGCCCAATGCGAGCCGGCCGCACCGCACTGACCTTGCGTTATGCAACTCGTTTGGGTTCGGGGGGGTGAACACCTCGGTGCTTTTCGGCAAGGTGCGGGACTAGATGTATGCTTTTGTGTGGTCCTTCTCCCAGTCAAATGGTCCATCATCTTCACTCTGGCGCTGGGGCTTACCGGGGGTTTATGGCCACAAACGTTCCTGGCTTTGATTCCAACTGGTCGCTTTGTATTTCTCCAATCTCTGTATATATTTCAAAAATCACTAAAGCCTGGGCATGGTTGGCTGATTTCGTTCTCGGCCAGATTCAACCTTGAAACGTCTCGACATGCCTACTGGTATTCCACTCACCTTCGCATCCCAAAATCTCTCTACGCGCTGCCCCCCAATACACTCAATGTCTATGGTTTATACACCTAACAATTGTTAACAATCTTGTTGCGCGGAAACGAGTATCCTGCCAGCTCCCACGACGTCTTGTTGATATTCTGGTACGCCTTAGCGTGCGCATTGATGTAGTCATACGTCGGGTAGTCTGGGGGGTCACATGTCATGCTGATGGCATCCGGCGGCTGGTACACCCGCACATAGTCTATCCGCATGTGAGACGGGAAGTGGATCGCCGCCCAGTCGATATACGCCCAACTGTTGGAAATACCCAAGTTCAAGATGATGGACATGGGCTCCTTGGAGATCCGGCGGAATCCCACATTGCCGTTGGGCCCGAGGGAGTACGCGTGTACCGTGAACGTGGGGTCCTGTCCCACATACCACGTTATGTACCCGGTGGAGTCATCGTTCAAGTACTCAAACCCAAACTCCTGGTACTGGCCCGAATTGGGGCCGAACTCGTTCCACATAGTGTTTAACGTAGTCACTCCCGACACCGCCTGTTGAAATGGACCACCAGCATACGTGTTCATGGTCGTCACTTCCAGATTGTGCACTTCGATAAAGTTGTAGTCTGGCATGTACCACACGTCCATAGGTGCCACCTGGTACGACTGAGATGCCACCCCCACCTTGAGGTCGGTGTCAGTTGCACCTTCCAAAATATCAATTTCGGGCGCTCCACGACCGGTGCCTCGGTTGGGGTGGTCTTCTCCCTTACACGTGCACGCATTAAGACGCTGACCGGGCAAGTACGAGATTCCGTCCGGAGACGACTGGTTAGCGGTGATTCCCGCGTCACATGAGTCGTAGGTGTAGGGCCACACGCCTTCGGTAGTGGCCAAGAATCCGGGTCTGCCGAGATTTCCCATGGTCCAAAGTCCGGGCCACAATCCGGATACATTACCGTAGTTGGGCAAATTGGCCGAGGCCACAATCATTCCCTGGGTGAAGCAGAGTTTGTTCCACGACTGCACCATGCCCGAACGATAGTAAAGGTCGTGGTTCTTGTACGCATCCATTGTCAACTGGAGGGTTCCGTTGACGGTGGTGACTGCATCTGGGTCGTACCACTCCAAGTCCTTGGTGGCGGCGTAGTTGAGGTCCATACCTTGGAAAAACTGGTCGTCGCCATCGTAGAACGTTCTGCCCTCGGCGTTGAACTCGTCAGAGAACGTCAAGGTCCAGTTCTCGCCCGTTGCGGTCTCGCGGAAATAGTCCTCTTCCAAAGTATCGGGATCAATCAAGCTGGTACGGATAGCCCCCGATAGTGGGTAGTGATATTGGGTCAACACCTCGTACGAATCGATGTTGGGATGCCCGTGCGACGTAACACCGGAATATGTCAACACCGGTAACACCACAAACACCACCGCCGCGATCACGAAAAGCACAACAAACCCCGCCAACCCGTACAACGACCGCAGGTCCATGTGTTTTAGGTCGTACAACAACCGGTTCTTGTCGTACTCCGCGTCTGCGAGCGGGTCCGGGTTGTGCAAGTGGTCGTCGTCCTCCTTTTCGTCTATATGGAGCGGGAACTGCGATGCGGGGTAGCCGCCAAACGGCGACACGTCCATTCCGCCAGCAAACGGGTCGTTTTGGTTCAGGCTGGATGACAGCAGGCCGTTTCCGGAGTTGGCGAATTGCGAGCTGAGCGAGCCCGACAGCGCATCGCGCGATGCCCCGATGAGCGGATAGCGGTCAAATTCGGTCGATGCCGCAATGCTGGACTGGTGGGGCGGCGGAGTGGGCGCATTGGGGGTGTCATCCTCATGCTGCGGGTGGTTGGGTCTGAGAAGGTTTTCCGTGGAGATTTCGGTGCTGGAACCGTAGGAGCCGTCGTCAAACGGGTCGGACGGCGCGTCCAGGTTGTAGTCCAACCGGTTTTGGTTCAGGGTAAGGTTGCGGAAAGCCATAGTCGAAAGTGGTAGCTATCACTAGTCGGGACTAGTTCTGCAGGTTTGGATTGAGTCTGGAGACTGTATCAGTCGTTCAGTCTTGTATCTGATGGTCCGAGTGGGTTTGTTGGGTTCTGTTGTGGTGATTTGCTGCGAATCGTTTTGTGTCTGGCTTCCAGTAGCAACGTTTTGCAGTCGCAGTCTTAGTCTCCAACAGCAACTAAAAAACTTGGGATCGGAATACCGGCCTGAAAAATTACCCTAGAGCAATGTCGTGGTGCAAACTGGGGGGTGGTTGGCGACAACTGTAGTGGTCGTGTATTGTTTTGGTGAGCGTGGCAGAGTATTTATCGCGCCCCGCAGATGGAAAAACAAATGTGGAGTAGCGCGGAGAAAACTTTAGCGAGAAACCAGTAAAAGGCAAGGTGGAAAACAGCGACAATCACGATGTTTAAGAAACAACGAGAGTTACCACGATTAGCCCCATACAAAGGAGGAAAAACACCCGCAACTCTGGGCACTGGCGCCGGCCAATGTATGCAGAATATGGGCCAAGACTCTAATAATAACCGTAGCTTAACGGCCTGCAGAGAGGGCGAGCCGCAGCGAAACGGGCAACTCCAGAATCCGGTGTGCGCAGTACAATATCGGTCCCATGAAGACCAACGCGCCACCAGATGTACCCCGAAATGAACCAAAGGTGAGTCAGGTACGTATGATGAAACGGATGACGAATCATGGACGACCATGGACGAATCCTGGAAAAGAACACGGATGAAGCGAAAATGCCATGGATGGTGAATCATGCCAGACAAGCCAGGTAACTATGCATATGAAGGAGAGGTGATTTCACCCCAATCAGCTGCATCCGTTCACCAAATGATTCTTAGGAACGGAATAACCTGCCAGCTCCCATGACGTCAAGTTGTTGTCCATGTAGGCATTCAAATGGTTGTTGATGTAGTCATACGTCGGGTGGTCTGTGGGGTCACATGTCATGCTGATGGCATCCGATGGTTGGTAAATGCGCACATAGTCAATGTGCATCATCGCCGGGAATTGGATCCCCGCCCAGTTGATGTACGCCCAACTGGTGGAAATACCCAAGTTCAAGATGATGGACATGGGCTCCTTGGAGATCCTGCGGAATCCCACATTACCGTTAGGCCCGAGAGCGTATGCGTGCACCGTCCACGTGGGGGAATCGCCCACATACCACGTGATGTACCCCGTGTCGTCGTCGTTCAAGTACTCGAAACCGTAGTTCTGGTACCGACGTTCGCCGTCACCAAGATTGTACCACGTAGTGTTCAATGTGGATGTGGCCGACACCGCCTCCTGGATAGGACCACCGGCATAAGTGTTCATGGTTGTGATCTCTGAGTCGTAGATCTGTACAAAGTTGTAGTCGGGCATATACCACACGTCCATCGGGGCAATCTGGTACGACTGCGACGCCACTCCTGTTTCCACAACAGTGTCCACCTCTCCCTCCAAAATATCGATTTCGGGCGCTCCACGACCGGTGCCTCGGTTAGGGTGGTCTTCTCCCTTACACGTGCACGCATTAAGACGCTGACCGGGCAAGTACGAGATTCCGTCCGGAGACGACTGGTTAGCGGTGATTCCCGCATCGCACGAGTCGTATGTGTAAGGCCACACACCCTCGGTGGTCGCGGCAAATCCCGGTCTGCCGAGGTTTCCCATGGTCCAGAGACCAGGCCACAATCCCGTGATATTGCCGTAGTTAGGCAACTGTGCCGATACGTCGATCATTCCCTGGGTGAAGCAGAGTTTGTTCCACGACTGCACCATGCCCGAACGATAGTAAAGGTTGTGGTTCTTGTACGCGTCCATGCGCAATTGGAGGGTTCCGTTGACGGTGGTGACCGCATCTGGGTCGTACCACTCCAAGTCCTTGGTGGCGGCGTAGTTGAAGTCCATTGCCTGGAAAAACTGGTCGTCGTCCTCGTAGAACGTTCTGCCCTCGGCGTTGAACTCGTCAGAGAACGTCAAGGTCCAGTTCTCGCCCGTTGACGTCTCCTTCACATAGTATTCTTCGGGGGTGTCAGTATCGATCAAGCTGGTGCGGATGGCGGCCGACAACGGGTACAGGTACTGGGTCAAAACCTCGTATGATTGCACATTACTGTGGTGCGATGTGACGCCCGAGTAGGTCAACACCGGCAACACCACGAAGATCACCGCGCACACAACGAAGAGAGACACAAAGCCCATCAACCCCACGGCGGAGTGGCGGTCCATGGTCTTCAAGTCATACCAGAAGCGGTTCTTGTCGTACTCCGCGTCAGCAATCGGATCCGGGTTATGCAAGTAGTCGTCGTCCTCCTTTTCGTCCACGTGCAACGGGAACAGCGACGCAGGGTACCCTCCGAATGGCGAAAAGTCCACGTTGGGCACGAACAGGTTGGACGACTTGGCTGACAGGTCGTCATGGCTCAGGGCGGTGAAGTCGCGGGTGTTGAACTGCGACGCCAACAGTGAGGACGAAACCACGCGCGATCCGGCCATCGAAGGGTAGCGGTCGAACTGCAGCGGCACCTTCATCAAATCGGGCGAGTCGCCGGGCGGCGGGGGGTTGGAGCTGGATCTCAGGTCGAGCACTGCGGGGTGCTCGTCGTCCGAGTCGTTCAACAAGTTGGACGAGGTGCCGTTTTGCGACGTATAGGCGGAATACGACGACACCTGGGGGTACTGGTCCTGGGGCGGCGCGAGGCGGCTGTTTTCGGACGATGTGTAAGAGTTTTCCAGGCGCGAGTCGGAATCGGCGAACGGGTTGTTGCCGCCCATGTGGGAGTTCATAGTTAGGTCTCTCTGGGACATGGTGGAGGATGTGAGATGGGTGCAAAATGGGGCAACGGCAGAAGGTTTTTCCGGCGGTGAAGGCGGTGTGGGTGCCGGGCTGGTCCTATGGTGACTTTTCCTGTTTGGCCGAGGAATCCAGGTTGAGAGTTCTGATCTGGATGATCAGGATGTATGCGGAATGCCGGGTAGTGGGGGATCCGCGTGGGCGTTTGGGTTTTCCGGATTATTAGGGAACGATAAGCGGAAGTGGTTGTGGCCGAGCGGGTTTTTCTGGACACTTTGTTGGGCGGAATAACAACACTAGCAAGTCAGATGAACGCGAGGAAAAGTCGGGTCCAAATCAGATTCTGCAATGTCGAAGCAAATTAATTCCTAGCTTCGCCGCGATGCATATACGGTACAGGACCCCGCCTGTCCCGATCCGGCGGGCGGTTCAGTTTTGGTATGGTTTTCGGAGGTTTTGTGTGAGGCTGCTGTGGTTCCGCGTTGCCTCAGTTGTTCGACCGTCTGCTCATCTCGGATCAATCTCGGATCTTATGGCTTCCGTTGCAGAGTCTTGGCGACGGGTAGTGCAAACTCCTGTCCTGCATCCAATCATGACAGGTTCGCGTTTGCTCCCAGGAGATCTAAGCCACAAATGCACCATAACAAACCGCCGCAGAAATTAGCCGACAATGTAAATACCATCTGCTGTAGCGAATATGCTGCGCCGCGTTTTGGGCTTGCGGCCCCCGCGACTGGCTGTTCTGCCGTGTGGGGTTCTGCCGTTTTCCGGAAAACGGTGTTTCATAACCCGGAACATTCCCTCCGTTAGGACCGCTGACGTCGCCATGCATTTGGGCTTGTGCCGAAAATAGCAATGTCCGTATTTGTGGTTGTACTGTAAGGCGCCTTTGTTATTTCGGGTTATGGGTTTTACTGGTTATCTTGGGGGTTCGGCGGCAACAGAAGCCAGATGTGGTTCTGTGTTATCTGCTCTCGTAGTGAGGGCGGCCAGTCGCGCAGGTTGTCGCACTGGTTGGCATTTTTGACTTTTGATCGTTGAATCGGATTGTTGACGTCAGATTGTTGTTTAATTTTGGCTTGAATTGTTCGTTGGGAGCGCTGCGGTGCTACGCTACGGTAAGTTTGACACTATATTTTCTGGGATCCTACGGCATATAATAGAGGTTCCACTCGTGTGCATCGTTTCCGACAATGGTGATGTGGGTGCGGGTCCAAGGTAGGGTGTTCGAAGAATGTGTTGAGCGACGACTAAGGTTGATGTAATACACTAGATAGACTACACCAGATAGACTACACTAGCTAGACTACACTAGACACAATACACCAGATAGACTACACTAGCTAGACTACACGAGCATCTACGAGAATCTACTGAATCTGAATCTACTGAATCTACTGGGAGAACAGAAAACTGGCGCGTGGTTTTGATATTTCCTCCCATTTCTACCTTCCCGTCTGTAGTTTGTGTATGACATTTTCGGTAATAATATTAGAGTGGCACGGCGTTTTGCATGGCTCGGGTTGTTTGAAAAGTTTTCTTTGTTTCGTTTTTAAACCTCCTCATACATTTGCTTACTTTTGCTGAGGAATGCACCGTACCACTACAATTGCGAATACATTTTCCACCCCCAGTCTCACTTCCGACGGCGAAGTCCAGCCACCAGCACAGAACACATAATCGAAAAGAAAACATGCACAAACACCCCAACCCGAATACCCCAACCCAAACACTCGAACCCAAACACCCAAATCCCACCCACACCCCAAAGCCTTAATACCCATACCTAGTGCTCCCCCATGACACCCGTACACCACCAGGCTTATCGCAGGCCCGCTATCTACTCTCCCCATCATGTCTCGGTACGATTCCCAAGACGGCCAAAGTAACACGTTTGGGGCCAGCGACACGTTTCTATCTCGTGTTTTTGGTCTCCATTCCGTCTACAACCAACTTCATGACAATTACCAGCTCTATGAGCCCGAATTGTCTGCCCCACTCTCTCCCCAGAACTCGGTGTTCCTAAACGCCTCTACCATCCCACTCCACGTCAGTCATGCTTCCAAAGCGGACAAGAACCTTCTAGACTCCGAGCTGGACCTGGAGTTCTCCTCCGAGTCCGATACACCGCTGTCGCCGCTTCTTGAGAATGCAGATCCTCACCAGTTTCTCTCCTGGGAAAACGGGCCACATCTGCCTCCGGAAGCAACTTTAGGCCAAAACACGTTTTCCAATCCGTTTCCGGGAAACAGCAGGGTCTCTGATGCCGACCCGGGTCCCAAGTTGACGTTTCATCTTCCGCTGCCGGATGCAACCGAAAGAACCCACCCACGAGACCTCGAGGCGGGTCTTCCCCTCTACCAATCCCCGGAAATCGTTTCCCACCGCAAGAGCTCAACGCCGGCCCCACGCACCAATCTTCAGTGGCGCGGCTCGCGAAACCGCGTGTTCATTCCGTCCAAGGAGCGGGCATTGTACTTGTGGGCCAATATTGTGAACATGGACGAGTTTCTCATCGATCTCTATTTCTACTACCGCGGCAAGGGCTTTGCGAATATTGTGGCGGGCCGCGTGGTAGATATCTTGATCTTGGTGTTCATCTTGTGCTTCACCACATTTTTGAAGTGGGGCATAGACTACGACCACTTCTTCAACCACTGGACGTCCAACTCCGACACCAACTTGACGTTGGGTGATCTTGTCATACCCAACTTCTTCTTCACCATGGTTCCATTC
The DNA here is from genome assembly GCA_003707795.2 of Clavispora fructus. NCBI lineage: Eukaryota > Fungi > Ascomycota > Pichiomycetes > Serinales > Metschnikowiaceae > Clavispora > Clavispora fructus. The sequence continues at coordinate 45,805 of PPLK02000035.1, forward strand.
CCGGTAAAAGTGTTCCTCTTTGGGTTTGCCTGCTATATCTTGCTCCGCCTCATCCAGCTTTATTTTGACTATAAGTACAAGTTGGCCGAGCTCCAGAACTTCTACAAGCATCTTCTCAACATATCCAACGACATCGAGTTGATGACAATCTCGTGGTCCACCATCGTCGAAAGACTTATGCTTCTCAAAGATTACAATTCCTTGACCTCAAGCACTCCCAATGCACCTCCCCACTACATTACGGACTTAAACTCCAAAGTACGGTTGAATGCCCATGACATTGCGAACCGCATTATGCGCAAGGAGAATTACATGATTGCCATCATCAACAAAAACGTCTTGGACTTGGGTATCCCTGTGCCGTCGTTTTTGTCAGGAGTTCTTTCGCCAAAGTCCGTGCTCACCCGCACTTTGGAATGGAACTTGAAGTTGTGCATTAACAATTTCATCTTCAATGAAAACGGTCAGATCAGCCCCAGTATATTGAAGGAGTCAGCCAGAAACCAGAACTCCCAGGACTTGAGTGCTCGGTTCAAGATGGCCGCGATCATCAACCTACTTCTATGTCCGTTCATAGTGGTGTATTTTGTGTTGTTGAACTTTTTCCGCTACTTCAACGAGTACAAGTCGAATCCTTCCTCGCTTCTTGGTCTTCGGCAATACACACCATGGGCCGAGTGGAAATTACGTGAATTCAACGAGCTTCCTCATTTCTTCGTTAAGCGGTTACATCTTTCGGTGGGTCCCGCCAACACCTACATCAACCAATTTCCGGGAGGCGTGTTGATCATGAATTTGATGTCGCTCGTCAATTTTGTCTCGGGCGCTATCTTGGCGGTCTTGGTACTAATGGCGGTGTTTTTTGAAGACGAAGAACACAACTTCTGGTCGTTTGAGATAACCGAGAACAGAAGTACGTTGTTCTACATTAGTATCTTCGGATCGGTGTGGGCAGTGACTGCCAACTCGTTGAACGTATCCACAACATCAAACTCGGCCGAAAACGCCAACACCCGAGGTGTTTCTTTCTTCTACGACCCTGAAGCAAGTCTAAGGTACGTTTCGCAGTTTACCCACTACTTGCCCAGCTCGTGGAACCGGCGGTTGCATACGGTGGAGGTCAAGAACGAGTTCTGCGAGCTCTATAGCTTGAAGATCCTAATCATTCTCAACGAGATTCTCAGTTTGATTCTCACGCCGTTTGTGCTCTGGTTTAAAGTGTCAAACAACTCCAGTGCCATTATCGACTTTTTCCGGGAGTACACGATTCACGTGGATGGGCTTGGGTACGTGTGCTACTTTGCCATGTTCAACTTCGAGGAAAAGGACAAGAACATGATGTACGACTTGAACAAGAGAACGAGGAAAGCAACAATCAAACAGAGTTCAAGCAGCCACAAGAACAAGAGCAAGCGGTCTGATTCCGAAGAGTCGAGCGATAGCGAAAGCGATGCCGACTTGGGCAATTATCACCAGGACGACAAGATGATCAAGTCCTACATGTACTTTCTCGAGAGTTACGGGAAGAACACCGAGACCAAAGGCAATGCGGGCGTTGCCGTAGCATCTGGTACTAGAGCACATAAGGTGCCGCCAAGAAACGGAATTGCCGTTGCCAAGGATGCTCCGCCACTTGGAGGTTCTCCATTAGAAAGCATCTACGAGTCGGTATACCGCGAGCCGGAAAACGAGCCGCGGCCGAAAAAAAAAGGTGTCCTCGGGATGATCAACCAGTTTTCGAAGCAAGGGCTTGGTGGCTGAAGCAGTTCATAGTCTCGGCCGTTGAAGCAATCAATATTATGGGATTATCCAGTCCGTCGTAGTGTGGTGGAGGAGGATAGGGAGTGCATGTAAGTTTTTATCACATCGCGGTGTGCGTACGGCGAAGGTCTTTTCTAACCATCTCATCACTACCAAAAGCAGCAGAATGGCCGGATCGCAGTTGAAGCAGCTCAAGGCAGCCCTTCAAGCGAAAGGATTGGTGGGGCAGACCAACATCAAAAGAAAAAACAAAAAACAGGCCGGTTCTGAGACCAGAAAAGACACGGAACAGAAGAAACAAGAAATCTCCAGAATCAGAGGCGATTTCAACCAGTTTGACAATCGTATCAACAGATCCAAACATGACTACACGGTGATCCAAGGTGGCAAGTTCGTTAAGGCCGGATCCAAGCAACACAACCAGGTTTCCCGCACCAAGTCGGGCGTGGAAAAAGCGTTGAAGACTGAGTACGGTGCACTCCAAAAGACCAAGGGCCGGGCGGGCGGATTGTTGGACCGTCGTTTCGGTGAAAAGGACCGGAACATGACGGAAGAGCAGAAGATGTTGGAGAGATTCACACGTGAAAGACAATCGGGATCCAAGCGGAATGCGTTCTCGTTGGAGAGTGACGATGAATATGACGAGGACGAAGGGTTTTCCCTCACCCACTCGGGCAAAGCAATCAACTTCGACCATTTCCAAGACAGCGACTTGGGAGTGGCGTCTGCGCCTACGTACGCGGACGAGGACTCCCTCCAGCCCCCCAGAAAAAAGACCAAGAAGGAGGTGATGGCAGAAGTCATCGCCAAGTCCAAGTTTCACCGGAAGCAGAGACAGATGGAGTTCCAGAAGACCCAGGAGGATATCGGCGACTTGGACGAAGACTTTGCCGACGTGATGAGCGAGATTCATGCGCAGAAGAGCGCCAAGCCTGCGTTCGTGGCCAAATCGGAGGAGGACAGAGCGTACGATGCCAAGGTGAGAGAGTTGACGTACGACAGAAGAGCGGTGCCGGCTGACAGAACCAAGACACAGGAGGAGATTGCTGACGAACACAAGGAGAAGATCCAGAAGTTGGAGGCCGACCGGTTGAAGAGAATGAGTGGATACGACGCCGGCGAGGCCGAAGCGGACGACTTGGACGATTTCTGGGTCGGAAGCGAGGAAGAAGACGGAGAAGAAGACGGAGAAGAAGCCGAGGACAACGACGATGAAGAGGATGGCGAAGAAGGGGACGATGGCCGCGCCATGCTTGAGGCCAGAAGATCGCGGGTCACGCCCGCCGTGGCCATGCCCACCACCCACGAAGAGTTCCTAAGTATGGTCAGTGGCGTGGAGGATGTCAAGAGCCACATCGAGAAGATCGGCAAGGCATACCACCCGCGGCTCGCCGAGGGCAACAAGGACAAGATGGACGCGTTCGTGGCCATTGTGTTCCAGCACATTTTGCATTTGGCCAACCAGAAGGACGCCCCCGCGGCCACCGTGGACGAGCTCACTCACATGTTGAGAAAAATGGCGGAGCAGTACAACCAGGCGTTGGTGGAAACCGCCCGACTGCAGCTTGAAACCATCGAGCTGCGTGTGGTGGCCAGACAGCTCCAGAAGCAGGACTTGGTGTTCTTTGTGGTGTTGGGGTACGTGTTCTCGGCCTCGGACCATTTCCACTTGGTGGTGACGCCCGCGCTCTTGGTGATGAACCAGTTCTTGAACGGGTGTGTCGGTGACGACTGCAGCTTGGCCCAGTTGGGCCAGGGCTTGTTCTTGTGCGACGTGCTTTTGGGGTACCAGTCCTTCTCCAAACGGTACGACCCGGAGGTGGTGAAGTTTGTCGAGCACACGTTGTTGCAGCTTGTGCCGGAGCCCACCCAGGTGGGCGCCACGCTCTCGTGCGCCGCCAAGCCCAGCGGGTTCTCGTTGGCCAAGACGTACAAGCCCACTGCCTCGTCCGCCCCGATGCGGGTGCAGTCGCTCTTCGAGCCCATTGCCGACGAGGAAGCGTTCAAGTTCCGGTTGGTGGAGCGCACGTTGGCGGTGATGGACCGGTGCGTTGGCACGTGGATGGAGAAGAGTGCGTTGGTGGAGGTGGTGAGGTCGTTTGAGCTGCAGTTGAAGCATTTGGCCAAGTACTACAGCGCGCAGCTTCCGACATTGGGCGGGCTTTTGAGCCGCGTGGGTAACGTGGGCCGCAACCAGGCTGCCAGTAGGGTGCCGTTGAGGTTGCAAGAGCACAGACACATGGCGATCCAGACGTATGCGCCAAAGTTCGAGGAGAACTTCAACCCGGACAAGAAGTCATACGACTTGAACCGCGAGAGACAGGAGATGAACAAGATGAAGGCGCAATTGAAGAAGGAGAAGAAGCTGATGATGAAGGACTTCCGCAAGCAGACCCAGTTTATTGCCAGACAGCAGATTGGCGAGAAGAAGGCCATGTACTCCGAGTACCACCGCAAGATGGCCAACATTGTCAGTTCCATCTCCACCGTGGAGGGAGCGGAGAAGAACGAGTACGAGCGGGAGAAGAAGAGACGGCAAAATAAGCGTTAGGATTGTGTATGAATAAAGCTGGGATAAATGGGTGTAGACCGAGGGAGGGCACTTTCAGACTGAGTAGTGGGTCTGGTGACTGGCTGGTGGCATTTCGAGTGACCTTAGCACATTTAGTTCTTGGTAATTTCTAGTTCTGTAATTTCTTATTCTGTAATTTCTAGTTCTGTATTTCTAGTTCTGTAAGTTCTAGTTCTGTAATTTCTTGTTCTGTAATTTCTAGTTCTGTATTTCTAGTTCTGTATTTCTAGTTCTGTAAGTTCTAGTTCTGTAATTTCTTGTTCTGTAATTTCTAGTTCTGTATTTCTAGTTCTGTATTTCTAGTTTTGTATTTCTAGTTCTGTAATTACTTGTTCTTAGTAATTTCTAGTTCTCTTCAATGTCGACACTGGACGTCATACTGTGCGTACCGGAGTCTTCCACATACTACGTTGATAGAGACTACAAAGCGCCCGCCACATTAGGAAAATGTTTGATTGCCATGGGGACTCCACAAATGGCTTGGCAATGCGGCAAACCCGAAGTAGTAGAACCGAATACAAGCGCGTGGTTTCAAGCCATGGCAACCCATTCAGGCTACTCGTGAAAACCCAACGACACCCCATCAAACATTGGATATATTGAAAGCAAATATACGAACAAAAATGTGACGATTATTAGGAATAGTGCAACCCCAAAAATATAATACAACGCATCTGCGTCAAGCAACTTTTATGCGCAGCCGCAAGCTTAAACCTGAGCCACCGATGGCACACCCACTCTGGAGCTGGACTTGCTGCCAAACAAACCGCCCTTGGTCACGGAAACAACAGAGAACACAAACGATGCCAAAAACACAAAGAAAGAAATGTAAAGGAACGCGGTGGACGCCTGGGCCTTTCTGCATCTGCCAGTATCGCCCTGGGCAATGTTGTTGTCAATCAAGTAGTCGTAGTTGGTGCAGGAGTGGACACGGATGCCGGCGGCAATGGCGGTAGCGGCGGCAAATGTGAACACCAAGTTCAAAAAGTCAAGAATGGCCAAGACAAGAGGCCAGGCAAACGCGGCAAAGAAAAATGCCAACACACCGTAGAAGGAGGAGGTCAAAATGGCAAACGCGGCAGCAAACACACCAAAGTTGACCTGAGGGTTGGATTGCCAAACGGTGGTAGCGGCAAGAGAGCCGGTCAAGCCGAGAGCAATGACCAAGAGGACAAAGTTAAATGATCTTAAGATAGTGTCACCGATAGCCAACATCGTGGAATTTAAAGAAAGGGAAAAAGTAACAGAAGGAAGGGGTGGAAAACGGCAGTGGTACGGCTTATATATAAAGGACGGGGCAAAATCCGGCCACAGCAAGGTACTAATGGAAGCGGAAACATTAAGGGTGCGTTATGCACAGACCTTGCCGAGGTTGCGGTGTTTTGAATACCGCCCAAACGGGGCAATCTTGCCCAAAATCCGTCCATTCCGAGGGGCCATTTCCGAGGACGGCCCGCTCGGGCATGGAAAACGATGACACGCGGGGGAACTTCCGGGGGGTGCGAACACCCGTACACCCGTCTTCCGCGGCAGGTCCACCGGTCAGCTCAGGCCCATGACCCATGGTTTGTCAGCACGACTATCCGTAGCGGGAAAATCATTGTGAATATTAGGGATGATTTGGTTGATAGAAGATCACCGTGGTATCCCTACATCTGTCGATAACTAGATTGTCAAGTTTCAATACTTAGCATGTCTAACTCAGTTATCTTGTATATAGTCCACCTCCACCTCGGTCTTGTATCCGAGTTTTGTATTTGAGTTTTGTATTTGAGCGTATTTCGTTCTTGTAGACCAATCTTATACTCCGGTCTTATACTCTACTCTTATAATCCACTCTTACAATCCACTCTTATAATCCAACTTTTTATCCACTCTTATAATCCAACTTTTTATCCACTCTTCCCCCACTCTCATACAGTCTCTTCAGTAGCTTCTGCCTTTCTTTCTTCGCAGCCTACAATTAGGCTAGCTCCCTACGGTACTCCAATCCAGGTCTTGTCATTAATTACGTAAGAAAATCCAGTGAATTACCCACTCAATGCCCGCGTGAAGTAGGCCCGCACGCTTTCTCCCACCACATCCTCTGCCGTCTCTCCCGCAGAGCTCTGCAACGAAACATCTGCACCAAGCTGCACCAAGAGCACACCCACATCACCGTGGCCCTCGGCCAACGCATGGTGGAGCGCCGTCCAACCGTCACGGTCCGTGGCGTTGACCATGGCCTTGGCCCGCACCAATTCCCGCACCAACGGCTGGCTTCCAGAAGCAGCAGCCCGATGGAGCGCAGTGCGACCCATCTTGTCTTTGACCCTCACAGAGCACCGGTACTTATCGATGAGCTCGTGCACGGTCTCGGTATGGCCCTTAGACACCGCCATGTGGAGCGCAGTGGCCCCAGCAGCGGTGGCCAAGTCCACATCGGGCTTGGGGTTGTGGGCCATAAGAAGCTCGAGAATACCATTATTTCCCACGGCGGCGGCGATGTGCACGGGGGTCCAGCCGGCGCCATCCACCAAGTCATCAATGTCGCCAATGTGGGGGAGAAGAAGCCGCACGATGGCCGGATGCTGCATGGTGCAAGCCCAGTGGAGGGGGGTGCGGGTGTCCTCGTCCAACGCCTGAGCCAATTTTGGGTTTTCTTCAAGAAACGCCGTGACCACATGGGCCTTGTCGTCTCTGGCAGCCTCGTGGATAGACATGAAGAGGAGTAATGCGGAGGCTACGGTGCGGAGGAACAAATTGGGCATCTGGTGCGGAGGACAGTGTCGGAGGCACGGGTGTAATGTCCAAATGACACCTAGCAGGCCAGAGGCACGGCTGCCGAGGTTTGGGGGCTACCGGATAAAGCCGGGCACAAGGGAAATTTTCGGGTGCATGGAGCATCGCGTCGGCCACAGGGCTCTGGACGGCGGTCAAGGATGCGTGGTAAGGCTGACTCCAGGTGGATCCGGTGCAGCCGCAAGTTTGAGGTCGCACCATAAGTCGTGCGGCGCCGAAGTTTCCAGAGGCTGAGGGTGAATCCGAGGGTGCGTGCCGAACCCTCGGCATTGTGCAGGCGGACGCTCAAAGCAGTAGAGATTTTCTGTTTCGGGAAAGGTTGCGCTTACCCCATTGGGAGCGTCTCCGCCACCACACACAGATATATAGCGTGCATGACGCCCTTGATGATATATAGCGTGCATGACGCCAGATCATAGAGCAGACAGGAGAATCAAACGGGGAATAACCGGCGAACCAAGATTCCACAAAGTTAGACGGAGGGTGATGCGGCGCTGAAAATGTTACCCCTGGTGGTTTCCGGGGTGGTTACCGCCGCGCAGTCTGAGTTCCACCGCCATATGGTGTGGGTTTTGGAGCAACGATTGGATTTTTGCGAACCGCAATCACGCAAACCTGCGGGTATGTTCCAATCAATGGAACAGTGATTGTTCGAAAGAAATGGTATTTCATGTCAATGGTAATGGTGTCAAACTCAATGGTAATGCGATGGCAATTGCAGTGGTCTGCAACCGTCTATGTTTTGAGATTGTAGTGATGTGGTCTAGCCTGGTGTCAATCAATGATATTCAGGTAGTAGACACACGGTTTTTGGGCAAATGAAGAGGGTATCGGATGCAATAACTCGGATTGTAGTGATATGTTCAGCGACACGATGCAGGTGGTTATTTGCGGAGCCCGAGACGATGATCTGATCCAATCAGTAGGAATAAGAACCACTCAGCAGGATTAAGAAAGGTCAATAGTCCGTACAGCAGCTCGATAGTCGAACGTGCTTCAATGACATCAATGCCAGTCTCAAACTGCAAACTGTCAATAGCATGTGTCAATAGCCAAACAATCTCATATCTCAGCTACAAAAAACTCCCCAGAAAGCTATCCTGTCACTCCAGGTCGGAATCACTCGGCGGGTTGTTGAAAAATGGCGCGGCAATGATCTTCATCTGCCCCCGTGTCACATCCAACTCCACCGAGGTGTAGGAGTCGTTGGCCGAGGTGCGTTTGGACGCACCCGGTCGCACTAGCAGTGACAGTGTCTGCAGCATCTGAACCGCCCGCCCGCTCACGCAGCTTGCCTGTTTATGCAACGTCTGGAGGTACTTCTGGTAGTCGGTGGGCGGCGGCAGCAACAGGTCGGTGGACGACGCCAGAGTGTTGCTGACAGACGGTGCAAGTGGCGCCGCTACGAACCGCAGCTCGCGGCCTGGGTGTGCGTCGCCGTCGGAGTCGTCCGAATCGTGGTTGGGACCGCCGCTGGGGCCGGTGTGTTGATCGCCGTGATCGGGTTCCTTCCACTCCGCCGGCGTGGCAAGCGCGCTCTGGACTGCAATCTCACTCAACACCAAGTTGCCGTAGCGCACCGAAGAGCTCTTGAACCGTTTTGACTCGCAGGGGTTGGCACAGTGGGCATACATGTAGTCCACCTCCTCCAACTTGAGGCCCTTGGTCTCGTATACGACAAAGTACACGAACACCACTCCGAGCGTATTGAGGCCGCCCCACAAAAAGAAGATCTTGTTGCCGAGCCGGGCAGTGTGGGCACCCTGGTCGATCAAGTACGGTGTGATGTACGCGAAAATGAAGTTGACCAACCAGTTGGTGGCCGCGGTCACGGAGATGGCCTTCTGGCGGATACTGATACCGTATATGTCCAGCACGAGCGCCCACACCGCTCCGCCCCACAGCGAGGCAAAGCACGCGATGAACACGCACGAGAACACAATCAGCACGAGCGCTGAGTTTTCCGAATGGGGAATGGTGGTGCCAACAATGGCTATGATGAAGTTGGACACCGCCATGCCCACGCCTCCAAAGAGCAAGAGCAGGCGCCGGCCGATGATCTCGATGAAGATGATGCCGGGGATGGTGAACACCACGTTGACCAAGTAGGTGAAAAATGACACGAGGTAGGAGTTGTGCACCCCGGTGGACAAGAAGAAGTTGACGCCGTAGTAGAAAATGAAGTTGATGCCCAGGCACTGCTGGAACGCGTGCACCCCGATACCGGTGATGATGCGGAGTCGCTGCTTGTGCCGCCCTCCGCCCAGCCGGAAACAGTCCCAGACGGTAGTCTCGCCAAACGACATCTCATAGTCGTAGTTGGCTTTGATCTCCACGAGCTCCTCGATGAGGTCCGCGTCGTCGTCCGGAAGTCGCCGGAGCTTCAGCAAGCTGCGGAGCGCCGCGTGGATGTCGTTTTTCTGCACGTAGAACCGCGGGCTCTCCGGGAGAAAGAGCATGCCGGTGCAGAGCAGGAGCGACCACACGAACTGGAGCCCCACGGGGATGCGGTACAGCGCGCTCAGCCCGAGCCGCCGCGTGCCCTGGCAGATGGCCAGCGCGATCAAAAGCCCCCAGGTGATGGCCCACTGGTACGTGAACACAATGGAGCCGCGCACCCACTTGGGTGCGGCCTCGGCCTGGTAAAGCGGCACGATCGCCGACAAGTTGCCCACGGCGAAGCCGGAGATGGCGCGACCGGCGCAGAGGAGCTTCAGGTTTGTCGCCAGCACCTGGAGAATGTTGCCCACATTGAAGACGCACGCGGAACTCAAGATGATGGAGAACTTGCGGCCGAAGGAGTCGGAGATAAGCGGCGCCAACAACGCGCCGCAGAAGGTGCCCAACAGCAAGATGGCCGTGAGCAACGCCCGCTCGTGCACCGAGAACCCCAGTTTCGGGTTGTTCGGGAGATGGGTCTCGACATAGTGCATCTCCAAAATGTCGTTGATGAGGCCCGTGTCGTAGCCGTAGAGGAATCCGCCCACGGCAGCCACCAACCCGACCATGATGGCGGAGTTGGAGGAGGACTTTTGCCGCATCTTGCGGTAGTGTTCTTCTTCGACGGTGCTGTCGTAGAGGAGGCCCTCAAGGAGGCGCCCCGCCCGTCGCCACACCATGGTAGTTATGTGTGGTGTACGGATGCAAAGCGGAGAATAGGTAACAGAAGCCCGGGATGGGAGTGATGGAGGATCTGGAGCTGGGGTAGAGAAGACATTTTTTATGGGGATGATGCGGGTGCAGGAAACAGTGGGGAACCGGTCGATCCCCGCCGGAATAGGCATTTGGCACGCGAATTTGACGGGTTATGCCGGTGGGACCGTGATGGAGCACCTCACGATGCTTTTTGGGGATGAGTGGTTGCTGGGGTAACAAAGCGGTTTGCAAACCGGGAACAACATCGTTGGCGATGCTCCCAACCGGGGCGGTGGGGCCGGGATGTACGGGTGTCGTTTACCACCACCCCCAGGGGCGTGTCATGTCACGTGATGTGAGGGTCTTCCTCCGGTGGACGGGCGGTACAAAAACCCACCTGGTCGCAACATCCGTACCTCCAGTACGGCCGCAAAAACCACCTCAGCGCTTATCGCCTGCTTGTCTACCACCACCCTGTTCTTCCCATGCCTTCCAGTTTTCCCGGCATTGTGGCCCTAGCAGGCTTTTACTTTCGGCACACCATCTTGCTTGCCGTTTTTTTCGTCATGTCCATCACCCGCAACGTCCAGTTTGTCTACCACAAAGCGTGTCTCCGGTTCTTCTCCATGGCGTACTACCCCAACAAAACGCCCCAGGTGATCCGTGACGACGTGACCAAGTTGTCAAAAATCCCAAAGCACGTGAGCTGTATTGTGAATTTGCGCACCGAGGACACGGAAAATGGCGGCGTCGACGGGCTCGTGGGTGACATTTCCGAGTTGGCAGCGTGGTGTTTGTCGGCGGGTATTCCCACCTTGACCGTGTACGAGTACAATGGCGCAATCCGCGGCAGCTTGCCCGAATTGGAGCATTACATCAACCGCAACTTGCGCGCATACTTTGGCAGCCCCGTACCCACCTTCTCCCTCCGCGTGCCCCACTCTAACGTGACGCGCGTCGCGGGGGATGACCCCACGGCCGAGCCTAACCTCGAAATCAGCTTGCTCTCGCATGTCGACGGCAAGCCCACCATTGTAGAACTCACCAAAACCATGAGCGAGCTTACCGCCAGCGGCGAGTTGTCCCCGAAGGACATCACGGTTAAGTTGATTGACGAGGAGCTCCGCGAGTTGGTGGGCCCTGAGCCGGACTTGTTGATCTGCTTTGGGCCGGTATTAGATTTGCAGGACTACCCGCCGTGGCACATCCGTCTCAGCGAGATCTACTGTGACTCTGACAACACCAGCGTCAACTACGCGGTGTTCATCCGCGCGTTGCGGCGGTTTTCTGGCAGCAAGGTGAATTTGGGCAAGTGAGCCCGTGGCGCGACGCCATTTGCATACTGGTTGGTGTCCAGTCCGGTGATTAATAGAGGCCCGGTTGGCCGTTGAATCCTTGGAATGATTCGTTCTCTTTATGTTCCTTAATGTCCCATCTACGTACCTAATTGACTGCATCAACCACATGCCGTAGTGTTTGAGGATATCTTTTCCAAAAATGTCGGAATTTTGCTTCTCCCAATTCGTTTTTGGTTCCGGTGTTCCCAACTGTGCTTCACTTGATCCATTTGCAGCCATTTGTTTCGCCGCTTAAATTGGTACCACTTCGCACTTTGTACATTTTCCAACTTGCGCCTTGTTTTTGCAATTTCCCCATGCACGCATTTAAAATCCCCCGTACAACAAAACCCTTACATCATCTACTGAACGTCATATTCATTTAATTAAAAGTTACTCAAGAACTCTGGCCTATAGAACCCGGTTCGCTTATCTTGGTTTAGTCCTCCTTGCCGAACCGCCCTGGTCTCCCAATAAGGACAAGAACGCGTTTGGTAAATTTGTGCACCGCACTACCAAACTCCTGTACACGGCCAGGAGCGCGATTTGCTGTTCGTTTCCACTTCGACAAAAGCGAAACACAAGCGGCCGTCTCTTAAGAATACCCTTTGTGCAACCTCATCACCGTCTGTGGTATTATTTCTAATTCTTTCGTCCCGGAGAACCTTTCCATTTCAAGCAGTATAGAAGTTAACAGAATACAATGGGTTTGTCTTTCTCCAAGTTGTTTGCCAACCTTTTCGGCAACAAGGAAATGAGAATCTTGATGGTCGGTTTGGATGCCGCGGGTAAAACCACCATTTTGTACAAGTTGAAGCTCGGTGAGATCGTCACTACTATTCCTACCATTGGTTTCAACGTCGAGACCGTTGAATACAAGAACATTTCCTTCACTGTTTGGGATGTGGGTGGACAAGACAAGATCAGACCATTGTGGAGATACTACTTCCAAAACACCCAAGGTATTATCTTCGTGGTTGACTCTAACGATAGAGACCGTATTGCTGAAGCCAGAGAGGAATTGCAACAGATGCTCAACGAAGACGAATTGAGAGATGCGTTGTTGCTCGTGTTCGCCAACAAGCAAGATTTGCCAAACGCTATGAACGCTGCGGAGATCACTGAGAAGTTGGGCTTGCATTCTATCAGACAAAGACCATGGTACATCCAATCCACCTGTGCCACCACTGGTGACGGTTTGTACGAGGGTTTGGAATGGTTGTCCACCAACTTGAAGAACTCTTCTTAGTTAGTCTACGATTCTTTCTCCTTTCCATATTCTCCAATTCTTACACAGATGTATTGTTTACTTGTGACGCCCACAGGCGGCATTTAATGCATGTAATATTGACCCACAGCCGTAGCCATGGTGGCGACCGCAGGAGCCGCGTCAGCAAATCACCGGAACCCGTGCAACATTTAGGGCTCGCGCCCTCAGTCCAGCACGTGCACCATACTGTATGCCAGATGAGCCGCGGCGGTAGTCGCTACATCCGTACACCACTACTCACCATTGCCTGCAGACAGTTCTGGCCTACCCAGCGCAGGCGCTGAAAATTTTGTTTGATTTTTCGAACAAGAAAAATTCCTACCTTCTTCAAATAATAAAAATGGTATGTCTAAACCAACACACAAAGGCCATAGATGACACAGATGAGACACACGATATCAATACACGAATAAGAGCATTCCCTTTCCTTGTTTGTTAAACCGGTTCCCCGTCCATTCCGAAACTCTCCCTCCAACACCAATGATCAACATTTTCCCATCACAGAAAAAACTTCCGTCTCACGCATCGGCAAGTCCGCCCCATAACATATACTAACCTCTAGTCTGGTGTTAAAGTTGCCGAATTGAGATCCAAGTCCAAGGAACAATTGGAACAACAATTGGCTGAATTGAAGCAAGAATTGGCTTCTTTGAAGGTCCAAAAGTTGACCAAGGCTGTCCCACAAGTTGGTCAAGTCAGAAAGAACATCGCCAGAGTTTTGACTGTCATCAACGCCGCCCAAAGAGAGAACGTCAGAGCTTTCTACGCCGGTAAGAAGTACATTCCAAAGGACTTGAGAGCCAAGAAGACCAGAGCTTTGAGAAGAGCTTTGTCTAAGGAGGATGCTGCTAGATTGACCATCAAGGCCAAGAAGCAACAACTTGCTTTCCCAAAGAAGGTCTACGCTATCAAGGCTTAAATTACATAATGTTATGGTAGTAATATAATTGTACGGTTACCTTCCTGTAGGGGATGGGGTCTACAACTTTGAGAACAGTGAATGTATTGTATGTGCTGGCTCGACCTCAAGGATGCTATGTGTTCCAGGGTCTACTTCAAGTTTCCTTCAGTTCGGTAAGGGATCCCGCTAACGGACGCTGCTGACGAGACTCTACACACTGTGACCCGAACAATTTACGGTTCAAAGCCAAATCTATCATTGTGACATTCATTCAGTATAAACACATGTGGTGGATGCAAACTTCCTCAAGTAAATTACTTTTCTTCGTATGCCATTAATTCTGCTTCTCTGTTAGAACAGGTACCATCAATTTTGCTTCTTGCTCCGTTTGAACTGGGCAATCTTCTCCCGCATATCCACATCATCCACCACATCCTCAAGCTTCAACGGCATTCTATTAAATGGATCCGTCGGATCACTCAACAAATGTGCTTTCACAGTAGAACGGTCAATCGTAACTTTGGATCCAGGTAAGATCACAGGATCCTCCATCAACGTATACATCAAAGGATCCAAAAACTCGTCTGGCACATCGCCCATCTCCAACTCTTCCTGCTCATACAAACGGCGCTCCGCATCTGCCCGTTGTCCGAACTTCAAGAACTGCTCTACCAAGTTGCTTTGGATGCTGGTTTTACGCAACAAGATACCGTGCGCTTTCTCAAAGTATTGCAAGTCAAACGACCGCCCGTCGCGTGCAACCGCTTGCACGAACTTTTCTTGGCTTCCCAAATTGCAGTACACCACACAAAGATCACCCAATGTTCGCTTGGGATCAAAGTCGTATTTTTCTGGCTCTTTGACCTTCAAGTTGGAGCATTTGGGGCCCACCATCAAATTTAAGTTGTAATCCAACATTCCCGCCAAACGGTCCACAAGTTCGTTAATGGTGAAGCCTTCAGGAACCTGTTCGGTGAATAATTTGAACAACATCATGGTTTGATTGGCCAATGACATGAGCGACTTAGCCCTTCTCTCACTCTCTGCAAGCTGACTTTCAAGATCGGCCGTGGCTCCGAATTCCTCCTCGTTTGCATCTTGACCATTCTCTCTCGCACCCAATTCTTTCTGCGCCTTGTGGATTTCGTTCAACATGTTAAATGCCTCGTCAAACAAGTACGTGGTATCATTCAACATACGGGCAATGAACCGGATGAAAAAGTCCACATTATCTTTGGAGTAGCCGCTCAACTGCTGTCTGTACACATCGTACTCCCAAAGCTTTTCAATGATTTTCGAAATAGTGAATCTGCTGTTGAACTTGTCGTAGAACTGAGACGAGGCCCCCGTCTTTTCAATAGTGACGTAAACATCCAAAAGCGAGAATAACAAGTGCTCCTTCAAAATGTTGCTTGAGCTGAATACGTGGCTAAATGCACCAGGTTTTCCATACATGTTGGTCTGACTGGCCATGAGAAAGCACTCGATGATAGTTCCCTTCAAATGGGGGTTGCCAACAAGTTCAGGACATCTCAATAACACAGTAGAAATTTCGGCAAACTTGGTGAGTTTCTCTTCATCCAGTGAAATAGGAACGCCAAAACCACAGAGAAATTTGAAGTAGTTGACAATTCCTTCCACCACAAACTCAGGGAAATACCGCCATGGCTCTGGCGCCTTGGATCTCAAAAATTCCTGATCGTCCAACTGGCCCACTCTATCAATCTTGAAAAGCGGTATGGTCAACTTCAGTTTCGGGAACTCGTGTTTGGAGTCAATCACGTTGCCGAAAAATTGGAACGCACCCACAAAGAAATCGAAGATCTCAGAGTTTTCGCTGGAAAACACAACCAAAGCATCGATTGCATATCTTTGGCACTTGATTCGGTTGATCATATCTATGTATCTGGGACGCAACGCCTGCGTTCTGGCATCATTCTCGACCTCAATCGCGCGGGTCAAGTTCTTGATCATATCTCTGTGCTTGTTGTAGTTGGTGGAGATTCCCCCGAGGCCGTATTGGACATACGCTAAAGTCACATAGAAACATTCAGTGATGAAATTCACGTCCTCTTGCATCGTACCTTCGTAATAAGTGTTCGCCTCTTCAATTGTGGAATTGAGTCTAGATTCATCAGTCACATTCAATAAGGTATTCAGAGGCCCAAAAAAGTTAGAGCTGATTTTGGAAAATTTAGAGTAAGCGGGATAATCCAAGAACGGAATGCTCAACCGGATGAAGATGTATGACACATTGTGCATCAACGCATCAGATACCAACTGGTCTGGTTTGGAATGTGAACCTGTTCTCAAGTGAGACACATTGACCAAGTTGGCAAACCATCGAACAATATCCAGTCTTGACTGGGCGGATCCTCTAATAAGTTTGTCCATAATAAACCAAAGACGTTCAAAAACCACCTTATACTCGGACAGAATGGTACCGAAAATAGATACAAGCTGGGAGTTGGTGAATTCATGCACCGTTTCCGGTTTTGTTCCGCCCAAAAGATAGAAAGTCGCGGCGTCCGCATCAAGGGGACTAAGATTCAAGAGAGGACCCAAAAGAGTCTTCTTCTCGTAGTCTTTCCCCAGTGTCTCATCAGGAGGGTTGAAACCACTTACCTGGGAAAAAATTGCCGCCACGGGTTTCAAGCCCACCAAAGTTTCCCAAAATGTCAAGTAGCTAGCATACTCCGAATTGTGAATATTGATTCTGGCCAAACGAGCCGAAACTGACGGGAACAAAACGTTCAACAACTCTAGCAAAAAATCCTGATCTACCGCCTTACGGATGATTTCAACCAAGAAAACATGAGTGGCCAGATTTTTGAGGAAAAGATCCATTGTCTTGGCCAAATCGTTTGCCAAAATCATTTCGGGGATTTGGAAACAAATTAATCCGTACGACGAGCAGGAAGAAACGATTGTTTGAACGACGGCCGCTTTTTGGGAATAGAGTGGGTCTTTTTTGAGAAGAAACCTGGCGAGGCGACTGGAGCTATCGTATAGATCGAAAAGGTATTTCATGGGGAGCTCGTTGCCTCCAACTCCGCGTTCGGTGAGAACCTCAAGAAATACTTCGTCTATGGAGCTTTCATCGAGGGAAGCATCTTTTTGGGAAAAAATACTACACTTCACTTTGAATAAGGCAGCAACTTCTGATCTAATCCAAGCGTCGAGTGCTTGTTCGGGATTTGCGGGAGGAGTGGGTGTAGCAGGAGGTTTGGAAGTGTTTTGCTTCAAAACTGGGTTTGGAGCCGTGGAAACTTCAAGACGCGGTTCTTTTCTTGGAGGAGGATTAGCTGTGGTGGCAGGAGCCACTTTGGGGGTCGAAGCCGTTTTTGTAGCATCGAATTCAGGAACCTTTTTAGTGGTTTCAGTTGGTGTTTGAACTGGCGTGGGACTGGTGCCACTAGACAGGCTCAAAGCGGCAAGTCTAGCCAATCTTTTAGCCCTAATCTAAAAATGTTAGTAGATGAACTCAAAATACCAAATGAATTAACATACTTCGTCAGCATCACTCATGGTGGAGTACGATAACAAGAACGGCGCCGGCTGATCTATAAAGGCATGTGGGTGTACGGATGTTTTGCCCCAGTTTTCACATGAGTGCTTCATTGGATTTCAAGGGCATATCGGGGAGTGTTACGAGTGGCATAGATGCTTTTTTGATAGACCACGTACTGAAGCATTTAAATTTTATTACCAGCTTTTTTAATGAAGATGATCATTAATTTTAAATATTAGATTTGTTTGATAATTGTAGTGAGTTGGCATGTTTCGCACCATTGTGGAAACATGCGGCACTTTATTGGAAAACCAGATTAAAAAGTGGAGGGATTTCATTTGAAGAATATCGATTCTAGACAAAAATAAAAGCCAAAGTCAATTATTCGAGAATGTATTAACCGTAGATATCTACTTCAACTCAACAGGTTTCACATAGCACTACTCGAGTCAGAGTACCATCTGGTTGGGACAGAAAGGCAAGGTCGATCGGTTTCCTTAGTTGCGATCCGTTATGCACCAGATTCAATATCAGACATAAGATCAGATACAATAGGGTATAATATCAGATACAATAGGGTATAATATCAGATACAATAGGGTATAATATCAAATATAATAAGGTGTTATATCAGATATAATACCAGATTCAATACCAGGTACATCACCGGGTTCGATATCGGATTTGGTGTGTTTCACCGCAAGTCTGTCACGTTACCCATGATACAATAACGCCAGTCAAAATTAATCAATTTCACCACTTTAAGTTAAAACCATAACCAGAGAGATCAAAATATAACAGAGACTCACGGAGAAAAAGACCTTGCTTTGATGCAGTGCATGCAATTTGCATCCAGCCGCACACTAGTCTTACCAAATCAAGGATCCAAAAGCACACCCAAACGGACACATAGACGTATATCCAAACCCCAGAAAGTCACCCAAAATTATACTCAACGCAAAGTCCACCATAAAGAACTCATTATCCATTGAATTTCGGGAGTTTCAGATACAAGACAGTAACCCTCCTCTGAGCCGACAATAACCGCACTCTCGAAAGTACTCCAAAGACACACACCAACACCTACAGTACCAATGGCCGCATCCAAAGTGAAAGAGCAGCGTTTTTCCAGGTTCTACGCAAACGGAAACACCCCCGGGCCCATTCAGAATGGGATATGAACGTGATTCGCCAAGACCAGAATGTCTCCAAGTGTGGGGTGCACGGGTGTCCCTAGATCAACTTCACGAGAGACCACCTGGCTTTAAAAGTTGAGTATGTCCCAAGAAGACGATTTGGTCCCCGAGGCCATCGAAGGCTACACTGTGGGTGAGAAAAAAACCATTGATGAATACAACAAACTTGATGCCGAGGATGAGAGTTTGGCCAAGTGGAAGGCGTCTTTGGGGTTGGCGGTGGATTCCACTCCTTACCCGGTGCAAGCGGGCGATAAGAGAACCGTGGTGATTGTGGAAATGGCGCTCGTCTTTCCGGAAGACCCACTGTTGCCTTCTGTGGTCATTCTGATGGAAGATGCGGCGGGAAACACCCTTGACAAGCAAATCAACTTTACTATCAAGGAAAAGGCGGTCTACGAGTTGCAGATCAAGTTCCGGGTGCAACATGAGATCATCACGGGCTTGAAGTACTTGCACTCGGTTAAGAAGGCGGGGATCCGTGTGGACAAGGTGGAAGAGCCATTGGGATCGTATGCTCCCAACACCAAGGAGAAGCCGTTTTACGAGAAGTCGTTTGGCGCCGTGGAAGCGCCGTCGGGCTTTTTGGCCCGGGGCTCTTACTCGGCAATCACCAAGTTTGTTGATGACGACAAGACGGTGCATGCGACATTCCCCTGGTCGTTCCTGATTTCCAAGTAGATATATAGAATATGAACAATATGCTCAGAAGGGTGGATTTATATTACTTGTTGTGATCTTACAACGCTACACATTTAGGGACAATTTGGAAATTGTTATTATCTCGTGCCGAGGCGTCGTTTCGATGCTGGCCGGACTGGGATGTAGGCTGGAGCCCTTTTAATTGCCGTTGTGGCAGATGCAGATCTAATTTGGGATCGAGACGAATGCGGAGCGATTGAAGCAGCTGGAGCGATCGAAGCGATGGCAGATGATGTTGTCGATGTTGAAGATGTTGAAGATGTTGACGAGGTTGACGAGGTTGACGAAGTTGACGAGGTTGACGATGTTGACGATGTTGACGTTGTAGATACACGTGGAGATTTAAATGATCCAGACCCAACCTTATGCAAGGACCGTGGCGGAACAAAAGCCTTCGAACGGACAGGTACATACGCCGGTGCCTTCCCCACGTTTTTCTTCTGAGCGGAAATCTGAGCTTTTCCCGTGGAAAACCCAAGATCGAAGGAAGACGTATCGACATTCTTTTGAACCTGGGCCCGCAAGCACATACGGTACTGCTTCTCAAGGCCATCAAAATCCACCTCGTCCAGACGCTTGCTTGTGGCTGAATAGACCTGCTGCATGTTGCTCCACACATCTTTCGCCTTGTCCAAGGGTAGGTTCTTGAGAAACCGAGAGACGGAGTCAATGGGTTTCCGACCCCATCTTCCTTCGGTCTCGAGGTACGAAGACATAAACAAAAGCACTTTTGCCCGAGTAGTGGCCACATAGAAGCAACGTCGTTCCTCATTCACTGATTCCGCATCCTCCAGTGCATATGCGGCCGGAAGAAGACCCTCGCTGAGTCCTGGAACGAAAACCACAGGCCACTCTAACCCTTTGGCGCCGTGAATCGTGGAGACGGCAACTTTGGGGGTTTCAGAGGAAGAAGGATCGGGATCGGTGTCAAAGAGACTGAGCAGCGAGAGAAAGTTGCGAAGAAACGCCATCCCGGGCCGATCGGCCAAAGGCTCTTCCAGCTCCTCTTCGTCTTGAGGATGGAACTCCACAAGCTGGGATTTGATCTCCAACACGTTCAAGTCACAGTCTGCATCGTCAAACTCGGTCTGGAGACCCGAACGGGAATATAAGACGGTGAAGAATCGGTCGAGACAGTCACTGTTGGGATAGGGCCCCGTCTCTGATTGCTTTAACAGTTTCTCTCCTGGAACAGTCCCCCTGGACCCATTCTCCCTTAGAGATCGCGCACCAGCACCAGGAACTCGTATCATGTGGTCAATAGGGTCAAATTCCCTTTCCGTAGCACCGTCCAACATGTCACGGGCTTCTTGAACCACACGCAAAAAGCCACCGAGCGCCTTTCGCAGCTTCTCTCCAAAAGAAGAGGCCAACTTCCCTACTGCAACCCGCTCCAATGTGTGGTACGCCAGCAACCCCAGACGGTCGCATATAGCCCCCAATTCTGCCACTGCCTTGGGCCCAAAGCCCCTTTTGGGCATGTTGAGCAGCCGGAGCCAGGCTAGGCGGTCCGAATCGCTGGAGACACACCGCAAGTAGTCCACCATCGCCGCCACCTCCTTGCGGTCCCAAAATGCACGGCCCTTGACCATCAAGTATGGGATTTTCTGCCGAACAAGCTCGGTTTCAATGGCCCTGGTTTGATACGCCGACCGAACCAATATAGCAATGTCAGACCACGAAAAGAGGTCGCGGTAACGGTGCAAATGGGCCACATGGTACGCGATCCAGCGCGCCTCCTCCTCGGGCGAGGCGAGAACCGCATGCTGGGGTGGAAATGTGGCCGCAGTCTGGGCCCGGAGGGTTTTTTGTGCCCGCCCCACCTGTTGGCGCATGAGCCGCTCCGAAAGCGCAAGAATGTCGCTGGTGGAGCGGTAGTTTTCCACAAGACGCACCACATTGCACTGGCGCCCACGAGAGGTGTAGTGGAGCCGCATCTTGTCGAAGTTTCCGCTCTGGGCGTCACGAAATGCGTATATGCTCTGATCCGGGTCTCCCACCACCGTGACGTTGTTGCGGTGGGCAAACGCATACATGAGCCGGAGCTGCACCTCATTGGTGTCCTGGAACTCGTCCACCAACACGTGTTCCACCGGTAGCTGCTGGACCGCCAATAGCCGAAGGGCTTGGAGAAGACAGTCGTCAAAGTCCACGAGGCAGTGGGCCGCAAGTCGCAGCTGGTATTGGCGGTACACCATCCCCACAAACCGCATTTCTGTTTGGGCGAGCAGTGGGTCGCCTGGCTCCACCCCTCTTGCCTTGAGGCGAGAAATGGCCCGGCGCACTTTTTTCGGATCAAGTCCGTCTGTTTTCGACCGATATGGCAATGTGGCTTCGGCCGGGAGCCCGTCGATCTCGGCCAATTCGTCGCCGGAGAAGTTTTTCATCACCTCCGCCACGAGTTGGTGTGCATCCTTTTCGTCTGCCACATGGAGATCAGAAAGTCCGATGCGGGCGCCAAACTGCCGGAGAAGACGGAAACAAAGACTGTGGAACGTTCCCACACGCAACTTTTCCACCGGAGCGTCGGAAACGGCACGGAGCCGCTCCACCAACTCGTTGGCGGCTTTTTTTGTGAATGTTGTAACCACTATATTTTGGGGAGGGACGGAGCGAAGAAGATGGGCCACACGAGCCACAAGCACCTTTGTTTTGCCTGTTCCAGGGCCTGCAACTATTTGGAGCACGCCTGGAGGTGCTTCTGCCGCTAGCAGTTGTTGAGAATTGAGGTTCATGGATGTGAGAGAGACCGGGAGACGCGAAGAGAGTTGACGGATGCGGTGAAAGTAGACCTATACCGGGGAGTAAACGTAGCAAGGAGTGAAGTCAGGTAGTAGGTAGGTGGTGGGTAGTAGGTGGTGGGTAGTAGGTGGTGGGTAGTAGGTGGTGGGTAGTAGGTGGTGGGTAGTAGGTGGTGGGTAGTAGGTGGTGGGTAGTAGGTGGTGGGTAGTAGGTGGTGGGTAGTAGGTGGTGGGTAGTAGGTGTAGTAGTAGGTAGTAGGATAAAAGGCAGTAAGGTAGTAATGTAGGGTAGTAGCGAAGAAGTGGTAAGTTGTAATGTCCAGTGAACAGACTCAACAATACACTAACACTTAAACGACCAGCCTGGGCAATGTCAAAGTATTTACACTTTAGCTCCAGATGCACACTACGATAAGATCAAGGTCGCGTTACTTGAACCGCTATATTGTCACACAATTAAAGACAGGAGAAACCAGAGGTCTTACTCTAAGGATCAAATTGACTTTCTACAACTGCCAGAACACAGTATCATCCAACAGTCTTCCAAGCTAAGGCTACACGACAGACTACAAGCTATACATCAATAGCAACAGGCTACAACAGGCTACAACAGGCTACAACAGGCTACAACAGGCTACAACAGGCTACAACAGGCTACAACATCATCCACAACATCATCTACCCACAGCCCTACAACAGAACCCATTCTGTCAGGATGCTACTATTTCTTTTGCTCCTACCACCCGCTCTCGCGTATTGGTCGCTTTCAGACGCAGAACAATCGGCATTCCAGATCCAGCGCGACATCTCCGCCGCCGTTCCCGTGGACCAGATAACCTCCTACGGCGTTTCGCTCAGTCCGCTTGTATTTATACCCCAAGGCTACACCTCGTCCGCATTGGAGCTGGTGACGCGAGTTTTGCGGGCCCACGCCGGAGTCATATGGGTGGACATGTATTGGAACGAAGAAATGCAGACGTGGCAGCTCTGTCCCGGGCCGTTCTCCGGGGAACAAACCTCCAGCTTGACGGACACCGTTACGGTGGAATGGGAGGGGCGCACATATTTGTGTGAGCCGGGATTGACACCGGCGCAGTTGATGCAGACGCTAGCGCTGTATATGTTGTCGACCAATGTGGCGCAGGACGCCAATGTGGTGACGGTGATGGTGAACTTGCGGACCATTGCGAGTGGGAGTGGGAGTGGGAGTGGGAGTGGGTGTGGGAGTGGGAGTGGGAGTGGGAGTGGGAGTGGGTGTGGGAGTGGGAGTGGGAGTGGGAGTGAGAGTCTGAGCAAGAGTCTAAATCTGAGTCTGAATCTGAGAACAACAAGCTCTGCTGGCTTCAACATTACTTCCAACTCCACCAACTCCACCAACTCCACCACCAACTCCAACTCCACCACCAACTCCAACTCCATCAACTCCACCAACTCCACCAATTCCACCTCCACCAACTCCACCCGCTCCACAGTCAGTGTTTCCAGCACCGCTTCCGCTTCCGCGTCCAACTATTCTTCCACATATCTCCACCAGCGCAACGCCTCTCTCTCCGACACGCTTGCTCCCCTCAGCAAATACCTCTTCACTCCCGTGGATCTCGATACCTACATCAACAACGGGGTTTCGACCAACTCGTCGTGGTACTCGTCGTCTTTCCCCACCCAGAACGAGTTCCTTCTTTCGCTCTACAAGCGCACCCTCGTGGTTGTGGCGTCACAGCAGCTCGGGTCTTCGGCTGACGCCTACATCGTGCTGGATGCAGACAAACAAACACTCTTCTTCGACCGCCCGTCCGTGTACACCTCAGACTCTCTCTGCGCGAAATCCGCGTCTGACGTGCTGTCACTTGACCAGTTTGTCAATGACACCCGTTTCCGGGTTGCCCCAGACACGTCGGTGCCGTTCATGCCGCAGCTGCTCCACCAGCATGCACAGTGCGGGTTTTCGCCGGTGCTCCTGCTGAACGCCAGTCTCGTGGCGGTCTCCAACTCGCAGACAAACTCGCTGTCGGTTTTGATGGCCGCCGTGGGCGAGGCGGTGCCCCAGGTCATGTGGTCGTGGGCTCCAGGACAGCCAAAGTCCAACGACGACGGTTCCGACGACACAAGCGTGTCCGACACCGCCAACCAGGTACAGCATGCCACCAGCAACCGCGACGGGTCCGACTCCGAGTGGGAGGACACCAACTCCGCGCTGGTTGCGCTCAAGTGCGCCCTGATCTCTGCCAGCGGCTGGGTCCTCGACAACTGCTACAACCGGTACCGGTTGGCGTGCCGCAATGACTCGGACCCGTTTTCTTGGACCGTGTCGCACAACATCTACGCTTACGCGGACGCTGCGGGCGACAACAAGTGTCCAGACGGCTCTACGTTTGCGGCGCCGCGGCTGGCGGTGGAGCAAGGAGCGTTGTTGGCATACCTCGGCGCTCTCAACGACACCTACCCCACGTGGATCGACATCAACGACATCACGGTGTCCGGATGCTTTGTGACCGGCGGGGCGTATGCGCAGTGTCCGTATAAGGAGGTTCTCTCGCCGCTCAACCTCGCGCGGCGCATAGCACCCAGTGCGGTGATTGCGTTGGTGATCATTGTGCTCATGTGGTACGAGCGGTTTATCCGGTTTACCCCGGTGTACTCCAACCGCAAGCGGCACTGGAAGAAGGTGCTCAAGCAGAATCTTGACGACTACGAGGGAGTGCCATCGTAGGCTGGTTGAGATGAATGAGACTAGCCTGTGGATGACCCAGCCGGCTATTTGAGCTGATATTGGGTCTCAGTGTCAATCAGACAGGTCACCTCGGTATCTGGCAGTCGAGTCAATCTAGATAATCTCGACAATCTCGACAAGCAAGAAAATCTAGCCATGACATCCACTGCATCCACTGCATCCACTGCATCCACTGCATCCACTGCATTCACTGCATCCATTGCATCCATTGCATCCACTGCATCCATTGCATCTACTGCATCCACTGCGCATCTGTCTACGCATTCCATCCATTCTCTATCTACCATCCATCCCTTGCCACACAGAGGGACTAATATCCTCCGAGATTCCCAAATTTACCATTTTAACAAAGGCGCGACAAAAAGTGGCCTTAGACTTCGCCCATTACTCCAAAGTTCCCATTCAACACAAACCCCAACCATCCGACCATGATCAGGTGTGAGGGTCCCAAGACAATGTCGCGCGCACCCCAAGAAATGTCGCGGGCAAACCTCCGTGGCGCGCCCATGTCGCACCTAAAAATGAGGCAAACTACTCCCTTCTTCAACCATGAGTGACCAAAACTGGCAGAAATTGTCCCAAGAATTGAGACGCAGGGCCGCCAGCGCCCGCGGCGGCAGCTCTGCCCCCAAATCGCCCCTCGGCATGTTTGCCGGCGTCGGCGGACTTTTGCTTTTGGGCGGTGTCAGTTTTCTCGCCCAAAACGCCCTTTTCAACGTGGACGGTGGCCAGAGAGCCATTATCTACTCCCGTGTGAGTGGAGTGCAGCCCCAAATCTACCCTGAAGGCACCCACTTGATTTTGCCGTGGTTCCAGAGACCGATTGTGTACGATGTGAGAGCCAAACCCCGCAACGTTTCGTCGTTGACCGGAACCAAGGATTTGCAGATGGTGAACATCACGTGCCGGGTGTTGTTCAAGCCGGACCTCTACCAGTTGCCCGACATCTACCGGACGTTGGGCGCGGACTACGACGAGAAGGTGTTGCCCTCGATTGTCAACGAGGTGTTGAAGTCAGTGATTGCGCAGTTCAACGCGTCGCAGTTGATTACCCAGAGAGAGAAGGTTTCGCGGTTGGTGAAGGAGAACCTCGTGCGCCGTGCGTCCAAGTTCAACATCTTGTTGGATGACGTGTCGTTGACGTTTATGACGTTTTCGCCCGAGTTTTCCGCTGCGGTGGAGGCCAAACAGATTGCCCAGCAGGATGCTCAGAGAGCAGCTTTTGTGGTGGACAAGGCCATCCAGGAGAAGCAACAGGTGGTGGTGAAGGCGGCGGGTGAAGCGAAGTCCGCGGAGTTGATTGGTGAGGCCATCAAAAAGTCCAGAGACTACGTGGAATTGAAGCGGTTGGACACGGCCAAGGAGATTGCGCTGATTTTGGCCAACTCGCCCAACCGTATTTTGTTGGACAATGACACGTTGTTGTTGAACACGGTGGTGGACTCGCGGAAGTGAGATGTACATAGTAACGAGACAAGCAAATGATACGAGAGGGTGTAGACAACTTAACTGTTGAGAGCGTAAAGTGATTGTTGTGACTACGAAGGTATTCGGGGATGGCACCGGTCAAAATATGGTGATTCTTTGGAAATGGTTATTTTTGACAAAACGTCCGCCAATTGGAAATGCCCACACCACTGAACCCAGGGTATTGTCCCATGATCTCGATAATTCCTGACAAGATTCACACTACGTCAGCCCATTCTTGAAGTGTAAGGAAGAATGCAAAATGAGACAGTTGGAGGTCAACCATACGGATTGTATCCAGATAGATACAGCCTCATGCGATAAATATATTCAGCTCCACCTCAACCGAAAATACAATCTTCAAAGATTACAATACATAAGGTCCTGTGCAACGCCAGTTTCCAATAACCGTCTATTAAGTAGACACTAACAAAAACCGCCTCGGCCGGAAATGAAGAACAAAATACGTGAACAACAAAACAACATCTAGATTCCCGTTTGACCAAGAATCCCATCACACCTAGAAAATCAGATTGACGATGTCGCTACCAATGGTGGCACCCGCACCGAAAATAGCCGCATTTCCCAACTTACTACCAAATTTCTTGAGATGCGCGGACCCCGAATGCTGTTGCAGTTGATCCTGTTGAGGTGGAGCAAGTTGTTGTTGTTGTTGTTGTTGTTGCTGCTGCTGCTGCTGCTGCTGCTGTTGTTGTGGCGGAGGATAATATCCAACCAGAGGTGGGGGGTATTGCGCATACCCACCATAAGAAGGTTGCACCGGCTGGTATCCACCTTGGAAGCCCGGTTGGAAACCGGTTTGTGGTTGCGCCAGGTATCCCTGTTGAATATGGCCCGCATATCCCTGCGGTTGACCGGGATATCCCTGTTGGGCCTGGGCAGCCTGGTACGCCGGAGGCCTGGACTTTTCCGCGTCACGAGCATAAAACTCGGTCTCGGAAATCACCGTGACGTAGTTGGAGGGGAACACTCCGGCCGTATCCGGACTATCGCCGCGTTTGTACCCCTTCCACCAGTCGGGCGAAAGATGTTCCGCCACAGCGATAAAGTCATCCTTTCCGATGTTCAAATCTCCCTCCTGTTGAGCGTCGTACGCATACGACGCTTTGCAGTACCCCACGGGTTTGGCGGGTTTGTCTGCTTGCGGTTTTTCGCTGTCTTTGGGTTTCTCGGGCGAAGTAGTGGATCCCTGAGTTGCCGGTGGGGAATGATATTCCGCCTTTTCGTTGATGTTGACGGTGGCAAGTTTGGTGGTCACGGAGTTGGCCGAATCCACCGTTAAACGGTCAATGCCCCAAGGAGCAGAGTCTTTGACATATTTTTGAGGGATTACGGCGACCAAAGCATCAAAAAGGGGTTTGTCGATAACTTCCGAGTCGTATAAGAACTCAAGCTCTGTGCGCACTGTAGTGAGCGAGCGGTTAATAAGAGCAGCCATGATGTAAGGGGACACGAGCAACGGTAACGGATCGGGTGTTGGCGTACCTGTCATGAAACGTGACTGGAATCACGTGCATGGGCTGTGAGGGGTCTGGGCGAAGCCCGTTAATCGACGGTTGAAATGAGTGAGAATATGCACTCCAATATCATACCGCTTGTACCACTCATGAATGACGTATCGGATGATACTCATGGAAGAATGGGCGTTACGGAAGTCCAGGATCCTATATAAACAGGACAGAATTCCCGGCAATTGGTAATTCTTCCGAGAGAAATACGAACGTAAGACCCAGTTGATTCAGGCATGGATGAAATGGATGTTACTGCAGACGCTTTCGAGCTGTCTATTGAGAAACGTCAACATTAAACGACAAGGAAAACCCGTACCCCCGACACTCGAGATTCATGCAGCCACACTGACACTATGCGGCGAGTTCGTACTTTCTCCGATTTCGTGACGGTCCCAAAACAAAAAAACAAACAAACTCCGACAATTTGTCCATTGAGGCCAATTGTATTACATGCAAAATTATGAGTGGGAGTATTCCTCCCCAAGCTCAATTGCAATGACGAGAACAGTATCTGTGACAATCAAACAATTCTAATCATTGCAATCGTGACTCTAGTTGAAATTATAATATTCCCCTAATTGCCATCTCATTCGCCATCTAGAATTACCCCACTCTTTTTCCAATTTTTCACGTACTTTACTATTTTCCGCTGGTACCACCGCTGGGACATTTTGCCGGTGGTGCGTTTGCCACCAATCTCCGCGCAAAGACGGAAATTAGTTCAATGTTCTAGACTATTTCCACCTTCAATTGATAATTGTACATGTTATTGACGGATTGGGCGGTGAGATTTTCACAGCAGGCGTAATGAGTAGGCGATTCAATACTTCACGATTGATGCCTATCGAATCCGGTGTATTTCCGTAGACAAAATGACTATCTTCGACAACATGAGTATCTCCGCAGACAAAGTGCGCGGCAGTGCAATATTTGTGACTTCATGCACCTCGGGCGTCATCACACTGGAGCGGCGATAGGCCAGTTACGGGTGCCGTTTTGGGACGGCTGATGCATGCGCTAGTGTCGCGCCGTGCCTATATTTGCGGCGAGAGAGGAATTTATGTGGCTGCGGTCGACGACTACGATGTGTTAGGCTGCATGTTCGTGGTTACAGTGCATGAGCAACGGGTAGTATTAATGGTTTTCATGCTCGGGCGGAAAACCACAATCGCCTTCGGTCGTTATTCGGTGACGGCAAAGAATATAAATTAGGGCTATTTCCACCAGTAGTTGTTTTCTTTTGTATCAATTCTCCATTCTCCAAACAATGAATTTCTCTTTTATCTTGGCTATTGCCTTTGCTACTGTCAGTGTTTCTTCGACCCCACTTCTATTGCCCACAGATTTGTCTCTTAGGCAAATAGTCGTGGATAACCAAGGTGGTCTAGGAAATAACAACCACAACCCCCCTTCTGTCGTTCATACCTCGCACAATGCCACCAATGCTGGTTCGGTTTTGGAATCGAATTATTACCTAGCCGTTGCCGCAGTCATGGCTGCTTTGATCTAAAGAATAGTCTGTATTCTGTTCCCGTGGTTTCACCTTGTGTAAGACACAATTTTAAATATTCTTCAATAAAGCGTTTTTGGGATAAAATGTAGATAAGATTCGGAGGAGATGGGCAAGGAAAAATGATGAGGCCCAAAGAACAGTAAACCCAAAACCGAAGAAGGAGTCTACTGAATGTACTGAAATGTATGAAAGGTGCTGGAAAGTATTCAGAATGTCCTGAGAATGTTGAAAATGCACTGATTATGTTCCGAGGAAAATACAGAGAATACACAAAAAGTTGCTAAATTTAGTCACCAAATTCGCCATTTGAATCTGCAGAGACAGACGAATATCAACGGCAGATCCGAACGAACTCACCCGCTGATTCACCTCATTCTGAAAAATCGCACAGCATCAGCCCAGTATGAAGTGCCAACAACCGGGAATCAACCTTCAAAAATTAATCTTCACCCAAGACAAGAGACATTGAAACATTCAAACACTCAAAACAATCAAAAACTCAAAAACCCAAAACACTCAAAACACTCAAAACACTCAAAACACTCAACACATTCAAAGACAATCTGCGCACCTTCAAACAAAGAATCCCAATCCAATTTCTCGATTCATTCTCGATATCCCAAATCTTCCAATCCAAATCTTCCAATCCAAATCTTCCAATCCAAATCTTTCATTCCAAAGCAATCCAAAGCAATCCATATCCCCGGCTTCCCAACCCGCCTCCCCAACCCGGCCCGGTGCCACACCCGTACACCCCTACTCCGGGCGAATGGTCGCGCGCACCGGTGATTCATACTTTCCCCCACTTATCGACTCTCATTCCTACTTCCCAACCACAATGAGATCCGCCATTTCTGCCAGCGGGCGGCGTATGTCGGTGAGAACCAAGGTTTCATCCAGTTCCACCTCCGCCTTGGCCTACAAGACCTTGCACAGAAACCAAAAGAGACCTCCTTTGCCCACTTTCGACACTCCCAACTGGTCCGCCAACGCCGCGGTTTCGTCGATTTTGTACGAAACCCCCATGCCCTCCAAGGCGCCCAGAAAACAGCACGTGTTGAACTGCTTGGTGCAGAACGAGCCCGGTGTGTTGTCGTCTATTTCCGGCCACTTGGCCGCCAGAGGCTTCAACATTGACTCGCTTGTGGTGTGCAACACCGAAGTGAAAGATTTGTCGAGAATGACGATCGTTTTGGGGGGCCACGATGCGGTGGTGGAGCAGGCCAGAAGACAAATCGAGGACTTGGTGCCTGTGTACGCGGTGTTGGACTACACCAACGCGGAGATCGTCAAGAGAGAGTTGTTGTTGGCGAGAATCTCGTTGTTGGGTCCCGAGTACTTCCAGGAGTTGATCGCGGCGCACAACTTGCACAGCGGCGAGAGCCCAGTGCCTGACTTGAGTGCGACCGAGTCGGCGTTCCACCCCAGCAACTTGGCCCAGTCCGAGGCGTTGAGACAGAAGCATGCGCACTTGCAGCACATTTCTGCCATGACGGAGAGATTCGGCGGCAAGGTGGTGGACATTTCCGACCGCAACGTGATTGTGGAGTTGTCGGCCAAGCCTTCGAGAATCACCTCGTTCATCCTGTTGTTGCAGCCATTCGGTATTTTGGAGATTGCCAGATCCGGTATGATGGCATTGCCCAGAACCCCGTTGGAGCAGGGCATCGAGGAAGAGATTGCAGAGGTGGAGGACCTTGTTGATGTGTCGCAATTGCCACCTGGTTAGGTTTGGGTGCGTTTATAGCCAATACGTAATTCTTTGTTTTTGTATGAGAGGGGAGTGGGTAGTTAGTGGAGTCAGTGGAGTTGGTGAAGTCAGTGGAGTGGAGAGCAGCATCAATGCGAACCCGGAATCTACCTAGAAAAGTTCACAAATGCCATACCGCAACCCCAACACTACAAATAACTTAGCCATTCCAGATCCATCCCCGCCACCTTCTTAGTCTGGCAAATACGCCGTTCGAACAGAAAAAAAAAAGGTATCTGTCCATAACTTGGGCGAGGAAATATTAAGCGAGAATCCGTTACAAAATAAATTTAGCTCCCTCCTGCAGTTCTGGAATCTGGGTGAATGATTGTGTGCCTGTTTGTTTGAAACCAGCCCGGCAACGGTTTTGCGAAACACGGATGGAGTGAACTATCGCGTGCCCAATCGCCATAATGCAATGCAGTGGAACAGGGCGAATAGTCGAAGCAACAGTCCCAAAACGCGATGGTGTGGGTGGGGCAAAACCCCGACGCACGAGAGCTTCTTTTCGCATGCGGGCCATACTGTATCCACACACAAGTACGTCAATTCTGCATCTGAGCGGTGACGGTGCGAGGAGGATATATTGTGGCCACGGATTCCGGGCTGGAATGGTCGAGAAGTGCAGCGATGGAAACAGGTCCGGTGGGCAACAGAGACGGACCTTCGAACCGATCACGCAGAGAGTGGTCGCGAGCTGAGCGGTGCAGACTGCGATGCAGAATGGGTGATGCGGCAACCGATGCGGCAACTGATGCAGGCGGCGATGAAGAGGATTGAGATGAGGGAGACAACGGGAGGGATGGGAGACACGGCGAGACAATAGAAGAGCCAGCAGAAATAAGCAATAAAACTTTCGCATATGGCGAGTTGCCAATCCCAAACGGCAAGGTTTCGTGGGTCATGAATGGCCCAATATAGACCCACAACAGTGGTACCGGTTGTGAGGGTCAGTAGAGTGGCCAGAGTCTAGACCCAGCCAACTCCCGTAGTCCCACGGTTTCCGTCGCCCTTTTCTATCGCCCGCCCGGGACTCCGTAGCTCTCGGTCTCAGCCCCAACAAATCTTTCCTCACATTCATGCGCGCGGCGAGACCACCATGCGCTCACTCCCCCACACAGAAGCACTGGCCGCGTTCTCTCCGCCCACCCACCGAACCATACAACCCCGCCATCCCGTCAAAGCCATCCCGATAAAGCAATACCACCCCAGGCATACCCCTCTGGCACCGTCCCGCACCCCGACCGCAAACGATCGCCTGTACCGAAGTGTCCCGCCTGCACTGTCGTCCGCCTGTGCCGAAGTGTCACGCCTGCACCGTCGTTCACCTGCACCGTCGTTCACCTGCACCGTCGTCTGCCTGCACCGAAGTTTCCCGCTTGCACCGGTCGTCCGCCTGCACCAACTCCTCCTCGCCCAAGTTCTCCCGTTTCTTTCACCCCACCATGCCCAACCCTCCGCCACCGCCCGACCGCGGGGACTGGGCGGCCAACCAGGTGCCGCCGCCGTTTCCCCCCGCACCCTACTACCCCGGGCTACCGATGCCGTACTATGTGCGGCCGCCTGTGCTTGCGCCGGTGGACGACGAGTGGGGCCCGCTCCTGGGGTTTGCGCGCCGCCCCGACCGGCCAGAAGGGCGCGCAGACCGCCCCGAATATCCCCCGGACTTTCGCGCGGATGTGCGACCTGGCGTCCCGCATGGTGCCCCCACCATCCACGGCAATCTCCCCCCAGCGCCGCCCGAGCTCCGTGCTGATACCCGTGCGGCGAAACCCCACGGTGTGGACCGCGAACCGCAAAAATTCCCGCCCGCGCACCCGCCCACGCACCCGCCCGCGTACCCGCCCGCACCCTCGCCCGCGTACCCCGAGTACCCCTCCAAGCGCGAGCGCCCCGCCGCATTCCACCGCAAGCGGTCCGCAACCGCGTGCGACCACTGCCGCCACAAAAAAATCAAGTGCGACAACACCCGCCCCAAGTGCGGCGCGTGCAACCGCAACGGCCACGATTGCGTCTACCGCGCCGACGTGTGCACCGCGCCCGCGCCGCCCGACTCGTACGGCGTGATTTTGGCGCGTCTCGACACCATCGCCGCGTCTCTCCGCCCGCCGCGCGCCGTCAAGCCGCACGGCCCGCCCCACCAGTGGGACATGTCGCTCACCCACATGATGCGGTGGCGCTTCCTCCGCACCACGCTCCAGTTGTCGGCGGACGATGTGGCACACGACACCCGCCTGCTCCTAACCGCGTACGAGCAAGACAACACGCGGTTTGCGCTCCCCAAGCTGCGCGCGGCCCGGGCCCACATTGCGCCCGCAGTCGAAACGTTTGTCGCCACGGCGCTCCCCCAACTCGTCAACTCGTTTCTCCTCAACTGCCACACCAAGGTGCCGTGCGTGGACACGGTGCACTTGTTCGAGGCGCTCCTGGTGTACACGGTGATGCTGAAGGCAGAGCCCGCCACGCGCATCTCATCGATTTTGGAGCAAGCGGACGACCTCGGGCCGGGTGAGGTGCCAGAAGCATATGTGGCGGCGCTCGCGCACCTGGGGATCCCCAACAGCCACTTGCGGCGGCGCGCGTTCCTGCGGTTCTGCGCCGCGGTGCCGCTTATGCTTGTGATATGCGCGTTGGGGCTTGTGTCGACGCAAGTGCGGTTCGACAACTTCTGCGAGTTTGCGCTGCTGAAGGAGGAGCGTCGCAGCATGCGCCACGCGCCCGCGGTGCCGCTCCCGCCGGGCCTCGCGCCCGACCGCACCGAGCTCGCGCTGACGATGGTGCGCTACGCCAACGTGATCCAATACATCTTCCCCGCGTGCATGGCGCGGGCGTCGCTCGTGGTGGTGCAGTATCACATCCTCCTCTCCCAGTTCTACCTCTCCACCATGAACCCGTTGGTGGCGCACCGCGAGATCGTGGCTGCATCCACCAACATGATGTACTATCTCGAAAAGGACCGCGTGCAGCCGCGGTCGCGCGCCCACCCCGCGCCCGACTCCGCGCTGAATGTGGAGCGGTTGTTCTGGACGTGCTTGAAGCTCGAGTGCGAGCTCCGCTCCGAACTCAGCCCCTACGTCGCCAGCTCCGGCATCACCGAGATAGCCGCGCCGCTGCTGTTTCTCAAGTTGCCGTCGCCGCCTGCCCAGGGCGACAGCCTCGCCGACTGCGTGCAGATGGCGTCCAAGTACGACGACAAGCACCTGTGGCTCTTCTTCTTGACCGAGATCGCTGTGCGCAAGCTGGACAACCTGCTCTTTGACCAGTTGTACCCGCACGTGCCTGACGCCCCGCCGTGGGACCTGGACCACTTTGCCCGCACCAGCGTGTGGCAGGTGGTGATCAAGTACTTGGACCAGTACAACGGCATCATCAGCTCGCTTCTGCCGGACATCCGCAACTTCGTGATGCTGGAGGAAGACCCCGACCGCATGCTCGCGCGCATCAAGCGCGCGGAGCAGAAGTGGCTGGGCAAGACTGACGACCCGGACCCGGAATCCTACTTCGGCTTGGACGAGTTTGCCGTGGACAGCAACACCTTGCTCCAGATGCACTCGGAGTCGGTGATGTTCATCAAAACCCGCATCCTCACCTCCAAGTTGGCGTTGTTCCGCCCGTTGCTGTACCTTCTCTTGGAGGACAAGATCCTGTTCTCCGAGATGGTGGAGGCCGCGGCCGCGGTTTTGGCGCGCCCGGAGCAAGACGCCAGTACGCTGTTGGAGACGCCCGAAGACTCCTCTTCCGACCGCCTCAGCCACGTGGCCAGTATGTCCAGCCATGCGCCAAGCACGGGAAGCAAAGGTGCCAGCACCGTAAGTCACTCGGCGTCCCGCGCCAGTGCGGCGTCCAACTTCTTTGGCGACGACATTCCGGGCTACTGCACCAACACCACCTACCAAGAGCGGTTCCCGGACGAGGACTTTTCCCAGCTTATAGTGTACCCTGACGATGACGACAGTGACGACGAATGCCTCCCGATCATTTCGGACATGGCCACGGCGCGCAAGCAGTTGCTCCGCGTGCTTGTACGCAACCTCGTGATGTTGCCCAAGCTCAACGTCCAGGCCATCTGGCTGCACCGCCACGCCGGGTCGTGGTACTACATCCGCAACTTTTTCTTTGGCGTGACCATCCAGTTTTTGCTCTACAAGAAAGTACAGGCGGTTGTTGCGGCGGCGGCGGCGGCGGGTGGGGCGCGGTCGTTGCTGCCAGACACGGTAACGATGTTGGTTTCGATATTCAGCCGCGAAACAACGCAGAAGGCTTTGGAGCTTGCGCTCCTGATGATGAACTACTGGAAGGATGAGCTGCGCGATTGTGAGGTGCTTGCGGAGTACCTTCAGATGTGCCTTGCCAAGCTTTAGGCTACTTGGAACGACCTTTTGGCTGATTACCAGGAATGTTCCTAGGGTTGTTAGTGGAACGAGCTTAGAGCCGTTAATGGACCTTACGCCGGGGTTGTCCAATACGTTGCCGAAGTCCTCGTTGGGAAGGGTACACCTAATGTAGATTG
The DNA here is from genome assembly GCA_003707795.2 of Clavispora fructus. NCBI lineage: Eukaryota > Fungi > Ascomycota > Pichiomycetes > Serinales > Metschnikowiaceae > Clavispora > Clavispora fructus. Next base: position 81,215 of record PPLK02000035.1, read on the forward strand.
GTTGCACTGACTTGACATCATGATGGATTATTCAGTTGAAAGGTCAATCATTGGGTCGCTTATGCTGCACGTCAAATGCCCGTCTCTTTATTCCGCCTGCGTCAGACGGCCACCCACCCATGTGCTCCAGAATAGCAACACGGCTGTCTCCGAAGCACGGCTGGTGTGGCGTGCACAGATGATATCCGAGGTCGCATATCTGTTGAGTACATAAACCCGGCGCGCGCCGTTGTGCAGAGCATGAAGCCCCAGGACACCAATTTGCGCAATTGCGACTACGAGATCAAAGAGCAAGACCGGTTCTTGCCCATTGCCAATGTTGCCCGTGTGATGAAGCGGGCACTTCCGCCCCACGCCAAACTCTCCAAAGAGGCTAAGGTCTGTACACAAGAGTGTGTGTCGGAGTTCATTTCGTTCATCTCGTCCCAAGCCATGGACCGGTGCAGCTTTGAAAAGCGCAAAACTTTAAATGGTGAGGACATTCTTTGGGCCATGTTCACCCTCGGGTTTGAGCACTATTCCGAGACATTGAAGATCTATTTAGCCAAGTACCGGCAGTACGAACAGGAGGAAGCCGAACGGCGGTCTTCGTCTCGCCGGAAACGGCGTCATGATGATCTGGACGTGAGCGTTGATTATGATCTCAGTCCGGGTGAGGTGTACACTGACTTTGAGCTTGACTTTGAGACCGGGGAGATTGGTGATTAGAGAGAGAGAGAGAGAGAGAGAGAGAAAGAAAGAAATATATAAATACGTATTAATGGGCTGATCCAGTGGCATGCCATCCGATGCAGTAAAGGTGCAGGCACCTCGAAAATAATACACCGTTTGATGGAAGAATGCGACTGCACCAGTTGCGATGAAGTAGTTGTGCGAATGAGATGATGGCGGTATGCCATACTTCGCAGCCGGATACAAAAGCGCAAATAGACACAAATAGACGCAACAGGCACAAATTGGCACAATTGAAAGCGAAACGCAACGCCATCCCATCCCAACCCCAGATCGCCACCGCTGTGCTTCAGCTAGTACCTATGTCCGAAACAGCACCCGTACACCAGGCCCACACGCGTGGCAGTGGTTGGATCCTGCACGCGACCGAGTCCCCTTTGGTCTGGTGCACTGGTGCAATACCCGCCAACTACTCCAGCATTTTCTCCACCAGTTTTTCCTCTGCCCGCTGCACTGAGCTCCTTTCTCGCTTCTTCTAGGGCAAAATGATGAAACCGTTTCGTAAGTCCAAACGGCTGTCCAACTCGCTGTCGTCATCCAAACATTCCATCTCCAGGGTCACCTCGGGCTATACCGATGTGCCGCCGACATTAATGTCGCCCAAAAAAGTCATCAAGGCGCTTTACAGCTACCGGCCCCAAGGACCGGGCGAACTCAAGTTTTCCAAAGGTGATTTCTTCCACGTGATGGACGACGCCAGTGTCGAGGCCAACGGGTGGTATGAGGCCACCAACCCCGCCACCAACGTGCGCGGCATGGTGCCGGTGTCGTACTTTGAGGTATTCACGCGGCCCACGCACGAAGATGCACCTGCGGCCGAAAGCGCAAAGCTGACGCAGACGCTTTATGCGGTCACGCTTTACGAGTTCAAGGCCGAGCGCCCCGACGAGCTCGACATTGTCGCGGGCGAGAACTTGGTCATCTGCGCCCACCACGAGTACGAGTGGTTTATCGCCAAGCCAATCACCCGCTTGGGCGGACCGGGACTTGTGCCCGCGCTGTACGTGCGCATCATCGACATCTCCAACCCCACGCAGCAACCGCCCGCGGAAACCGACCTCGTGGCCACCATCGACCACCTCCACATCCCCACGGTGGAGCAATGGAAAGACCAGACGGCGCGGTACCAGGCGCTGACTATCCCGTTGGGCTATGTGTCGCAATCGGGCGCGCCCGCGGCGTCGTCCAACACCCAGTACTTTGCCGAGTCGCCCGGGCTGAACCGACTGCTGGGAGGGTTTGTGCATGTGGTGGAGGCCGCAGTGGAGCTGTACGTGTTGGAGCAGGGCCGGTACCAGTACTTGGTGGTGGCGCGGCTTCTGAACGGGCGCACGCGCCAGTTGTACCGGTTCTACCAGGACTTCTACGACTTGCAGGTGAAGTTGCTCGAGTTGTTCCCGTACGAGGCAGGCAAGATCGAGAACCTGCGCCGCATCATTCCCTCCATCCCCGGGCCGTTGATCCACGTCAACGACTCCATCTCCAAGTTGCGCCGCGAGAAGTTGGACTACTACTTGCGCAACTTGGTGGCGTTGCCGCCCCACATCCTGCGCTCCGACGAGGTGCAGACGTTGTTCGACGTGGTGGACAACGGTTTCGACAAGGAAATGTCCGAGCGTGACTCCGGCCGCGTGCGCCCGGTGCACCAGCAGTCCACGCTGCGCCAGGACCGCCTCTCGCAGTACCTGAACCACCAGAGCCACGTACAGCGCGGGTCCACCACGCCGTCGTTCGACTCGCCGTTGCAGCGCACGACGCTGGCGTCGCTGGCCAACATGCTAGGGCAGCCGGCGGTGATGCAAAAGGTCAAGGTCAAGTTCTACTACGAAGACGACATTTTTGTGTTGTTGTTGCCCGTGACGTTGCGGTTGGCCGACTTGAAGACCAAGTTGGTGCGGCGGTTGGCGCTTGACCAGGGCGACGATGCCGCGGTGTACTTGTTCATGAAGGACGACTACGACGAGTTCATGGACTCCAACAATATCGCGCTGGAACTGCTCACGCGAGACGAGCGCGAGCGTCTCTTTGCGTTGGAGATTGCTAACGACGACCGCTTCCACAGTCTGTTGTACGACAAGTGTAAGGTGGTGGTGTTGTCGGGGTAAGCGCGGCGGGGCGCACTGTACTATAGCGGGACGCGCGGTCCCTCACACAGGAAATCAATACACATTCATTTGAGGCACACTGTAATGACACAGGGGTTTATGGGATATACGTGGTGGCCGTGGAGGAAACGCACCGATTCCGAGCCGACCAAAACGGGCCCGGACGCACTGTCGCCACCCGCGGTGCCGGCGCTAAAAATACCCGCGTTAAAAGCGCAATCGAACCTGCCACTGCAGCTTCACCAGGCCCGCCAACAACAACCAACTGCTGCGCCCCCCGCAGCAGCAACCCCCAAAACGGCAGCCCCTGACGCCACTGTACATGCATCACATACGTCCAACCATTCTGCCAACATCTCCATCCAGGACTTTGTTCGTGTATTGGCCCGGGGGGCGGTTCTGGTCGACGACCTGGATTCTGACACAAACGCAAAACCGGCGGCGGTGCAAAGCAGCCCGTTGAAAGCAAAACGCAAGCGCAAATACAAAAAGTACGAGCGCTCAAAAGACCGTCTCGTCATCAACCCCTCGTCAGAGTCCGAAACCTCGGATGTGGCGATTCCCGTGGTGCACAAGTTTTCGCACCGAAGCTCGGGCTACATGGAAGTGGAGCGGCTGATCTTGTCGGAGTTGGACTACGAGAGCCAGATCTTGCTGAATGTATCTATTTCGCCGCGGGTAGTGTCGCAGGCGCTGTATTACCCCGCTACTGCAATGGCGCCTACAGATGCACCTTTAGATGCAAGTGCAACGGCCAAAAATGCGCCGCCAGACCAGCCGTCGGAACAGCCATCAGAAAGGCAGCTCTTCGTGCCCGAGTCTTCCGACGAGGGTGACCAGTCACTTCCCGGCAGAGAAGGACGGACAAAACGGGCTCGACTCAACAAAAAGCGCAAAAGCTTTACGCGCAAAAAGTACCGTGAGCTGCTCCGCTCCACCAACAGCGCCCAATCTCTAATTGGATCCTCTCCGTATAAGCAATTCCCTGCCGCAGTGCATTCCACCCCAAGACCACCGACTAAGACGCAACTTGTATCTTCTCCCAAGCGCCAGGCCATTTCGCCCGTGGTTCGAGCATTTCAAATGTCACTCATGGATCAGAAATTAGAAATGTCGCTGCCACCGAACTCGGACTTTTCCAAAACTCAGATCAGGCAAACTAGTCCGGTTTCGCAACCCCACAGAGTGCCTGTGGCCGTGTCCCAGAAATCGGTCATTTCTACGTCGCAGTCTGCCAACCTTTCCGACATTGTCATTCCCGCATCGTCGGAGGGTAAACTGAGTCAGTTTCTCGCAGAACCACATGGGTTTACCGGAATGCAAATGGCAGTGGACAGTTCGCAGGATACTAATGGGTACAGTGCTCTGACAGCCGAAAAGGCGGAAACCGATCTCGCACCCCAGCATATTACAAATCAAAGTATCATCCACCAACACAACGGACACCGATCGAGCCTACCCACAAGCATCCACAACATATTGAACCCGCCATATCCGGAACCCCAGCCTGGCTTACCCCCTGGGACTCATTCTGAACCACAAATAGAACATACAGATGTCAAATCGCAACCTCGGCCGCATCGTGACCCTGAACCGCAATCCCAACTGCATTCTGCACCTCAACCGAATTCTGAACCTCAATCGGATTTTATTCCTCTGTCGCAATCTGTGTCCCAGTTGCAGTTTGTTCAACCCAAACCCAAACCCAAAAAGAGAAGAATTGTCATCATTCCGTACGAGACCAAAAAGGATCCCGGAGACGAAATCCGAGAACGGTTCCAGCGGGCAGGACAAGACTTCGGAGGTTTTGGTGTGGACCTGGACTGGGACTTGGACCTGGACTTATCCTATTAACGAAGTCACCCATGACGTAACTATACGGAATGCGCACTTCTCAGCACCGGTGTTGAAATGGTATTAGCTTGGTTCCTTGGTGATCTCCACCCGTCAGTATCCTATATAATAAAACTATGCGATATAGGGTCCCTATATGTGGTTGTTTCCTCATAAAAAAACGTTAGGAGGGCTGGATCATCCTGGAAGATGCGCACATCCGGCTGAATCGGAGAACGCTTGTATGCTTCTTAATCCGGCCAGTTGGATCCCACATTCGCCAATACGCACGGAATCTCTCTATATGGTCGAAGTTCACTAACAATTACTACGATGCGACACATTCCACATATTGCACCCCTATGAGATAGTCCTATAGCCCAATAGAATTTCCCCACCATAATGCAGATCCATATCCGTATTACCTGATATGCACACCTGAGTGCGTTATGGGTATAAGAACCTACCTTTGTATAAGATTTCGCGTTTCCCATTTTATTTGCTATTCCCCTATTTCCCCACATTTCCACCGGCCAATGATTGCACCAAAATACGCCTCCACCCACTATTACCACGGTACTAATGTGTTTAGAAAGACTTTTCCCCACGTGGTAAATCTCTACTTGGACTATAATTGTCCTTTCTCTGGCAGACTCTACGCCAAGATTCTTAAGTTGGTTCCCGAGCTCGAAAAATCCCACCCAGGCCAGTTTCAGTTTGTGTTTGTCAATGTTGTTCAACCATGGCACGTTAACTCGGTTTATCTCAACGAGTACTCCTTGGTCGTAGCCCAATTGCTTCGCGGAAAGGAGAATGCTAATACCAAGTTCTGGAACGTCTCCAAGTCGCTTTTCGAACACAAAGAAAAGTTCTATGACACCGTTACGGCAGAATTGGGCAGAGCAGAGATATACAACATCATCAACGACGTGGTTTACGCCGAAAACGACCTTCCATTTTCGAAGGAAGAGGTTTTGGGTGGCTTGATCCTTCCTCAGACGGCAGAAGCCAAGACCCAGAATTTGACTAATTCTGCTGGTAACGATATCAAGTATTTCACCAAATACTTGAGGGGTGTGGGTGTTCATGTCACTCCTACTGTAAGTATTGATGGCATTGTGGACAACAACATCTCCAGTGGCTCTGAAGTCAGCGAGTTGGTGGCGAAGTTCGAGTCGCATTTGTAAATGTGAATCTACAATCGGTTCAGTTTCAATTGTAAATGTTGGGTGTATTGATTCACTGCCACGATCGAGTCACTAAATTAGGTCATCGAAGAGAATATTACCTCACCCGAAACACAAGTGTCGTTCAGTCAGCTAGGAGACACTGACAACAAGCCTGGTGAATCACCACAAGCCCAATCCAGCGTGTGCGGATGTATTGAGCACTTTCAACAAAACGCATATTCAAAAGCGCTCACTTAACCAGTAGAAAATATAAGAACCCAAAACCATACTATATCCATGGAATGTAGTCAATCATCACCGAGTTATGTTATGTAAACTTCTCTGAAGTATATCAAGAAGCCGGTTTAGTATAGTGGTCAGTACACTTCTTTGTGGCAGAAGAAACCCAAGTTCGATTCCTGGAACCGGCACATTTTTTTGCATCTTTCGCCAATCTTTTGCTAGCAGCCCCAACTACGATATTCAAAGGTTACCCGGCATGCGCGCCCTATATAGCACACGCGGAAATAGTCGACGAAAACTAAGAAGCTACACTTCTTTACCAAACTAGTATGTGAACACACTTTCTCAGTTTAAGGATGACATCAACATTCGAGTTGCTTGAAGATTATTCAATGTAAGCACCAAAAGACTACAACGGTATCTGACTAAACAATGAGACTTTTATGTTTCTCAACACGAAACTAACCGCCAGCAATGGAAAAACGCAAAGGAAAATCCCTAAACGCCATTTACCGTAACCCCCTACCGATCATTCTCTCGCTGGACAAGTATGGCCCGTTGCCTGTCCTAATCCCTCACAACCCGGTGTCGTGTGCATACTTTGCGTACCGCATGCTCCGATTGTACCTAAGTACGCCGCCCATGGCGTCCGAACCGGTGGTTGCGGTGGAGATGGCTGGTTCTGGTGACAACACGGTGTTCCAAGTAAGCAACGAGGCAGATATGGCGCGATTGTGGACCCACGGCTTTTTTGGCAAGGGAACCCTTTCGAGATCGGATCCGTTGTGGAAACAACGGGTGCAGCGTAGACTCAACCTCGCGGGCCGCCAGGCGGAAGCTACGATGGAGGAGGTGACGAATGTAAGGCGCGAGGAGCGGAAGAAGTTCAAAGAACTCCGGAGCAAACACCAGAAGTTCGAGGCGATGCTGCGTCAGCAAACATTGTCACCCGCTGACGTAGAGGAGTGGGAGCAGATTGGAGTACAGATGCTGGAGGCAAAGGAGAATAAGAACAACTTCCGGGTGGACGAGCCGGTGGAAATGGAATTACGGGCAGAGGATTTGGCCATCATTGACCTGGAAACCATGGAGCTTCGAGAAAACCTTGAGGTGCTAATGCTTCAAAAGACCGAGGTGTTTTTCCTTCGATTTGCGCTCGATGTGGTATCGGTGACGTGGTACAACGAAGTGATGACGTTGCGTCAGCTTTTCGATGCATGCAGCGGTGGGGATGTTCAACCCAGCACCAAGTTCATATTGGACTACGTGGTGTATCACCATTTCCGCAGTTTGGGGTGGTGTGTGCGCAGCGGCATCAAGTTCGGGTGTGACTTCCTTCTCTACAAGAGAGGCCCGCCGTTTATGCATGCCGAGTATACTGTGCTTGTGATTCCGTCGAACCAGAAGAACTGGAAGGCGTGGGAAGACGTTATGGCGGTGAGCAGAGTGGTGAGCGGAGTTAAGAAGACGCTTGTTTTGGTGTACGTGGATGTTCCTAGTGCAACGGCGTTTGACGCAATTTACGGCGAAAACATGGATGCGGAAAAGTTCCGCTTATTGTTTTCGCTATATCGGGTCACAGAAGTAGTGTGGCGCCGGTGGAATCCTAGCCGGACTAGAGACTGATCCATCGGATACAGCAGGATTTAGATGAAATAGAAGGTGGTACGGTTCGGGTGTGAGTTTTATGGCTCATCGCAGAGTGTAGACTGTTTTGTTCTGTATGGAGATGTCAACTTGATGAGTCTGTATTGGAGGTATTTTACTGTGCTTTTCAACTCTCAACTCTGTGATATACTCTCTCCTCTCTCCTCTACTCTCTCTCCTCTACTCTCTCTCCTCTACTCTCTCTCCTACTCTCTCTCCTACTCTCTCTCCTCTCTCTCTCTCCTCTACTCTCTTTCCTCCCCTATCTCATTTTGCTTAGCCTGCAGACGCTTGCATCCCGTCAATCGGCAGGTCCTAATTTCCATCAGTGCCAGATTCCGATAATCCCAATTCGCAAATGTCAATCCCCATTTCGCAAATTTCGGTCCCTGTTTCGCAAATGTCCCGATTTCCATCCCAAATTTCATTTCCAGATTACCACTTCCCGAAATCACATCTCAGTAATCGCCCAGCTCAGTCCCTGCCCTAATCGGTCGTGTTCCCACCAATACTATACAATCAACCCTCCACCCAGTCCGACCGGCTCAGCGCCTGAAACCAAACGACAAAAGGACACGGACCTTCTCCACCCGTTTAGTGCCAACACCCTTCGGCCCACTATCCGGACCGCCCTGCTCCAAGACCCAAACCGCATCAGTAAACCGCGCGACATTATGACGCCGCACGCATCGACGCGCAACAAAAAAAAAAAACACCCAGGCCGCACTATATAAAGACCAAGGTGCACCCGCGGGCGATTTTTGCACTATGCAGAGCGTTTGTTAAACACTATGGCGGATATCAGCTCGCTCATTAATCCGGTGGAAGAAACGGACAAGGCGCCGCTCGTGGCAGTGGCGCCCAAAGAAGAAGCACAGCCAGACTCGGATAAGGTGTCGCAACAAACCATTCTCACGTCATTTTCCAAGATCAAAACCCACTTTCCCGCGGCGCGGATTAAGAAAATCATGCAGTCAGATGAAGATATTGGCAAAGTGGCCCAGGCCACGCCGGTGGTCGTGGGCCGCGCGCTAGAAATCTTTATGGCCAATTTGGTGGAGGCGGCGATTGTGGAGGCGAAGAAGGCCGGCGTCCGGCGTATTGCGGCGTCCCATATACGCCAGGCGGTGGAGAACAACGAGCAGTTTGACTTTGTGGAGGATGTGGTGCTGAAATATCTGCCCAAGAACTAAAAGGGAACTGGGATTTGTGAGGCGGCGATGCTGGAACGGGGAAGCTGACAATGCTGAGACCAGGGCCATCCCAGAGTGATGATGTTCGAGTGATGTTCGAGTGATGATGTTCGAGTGATGTTCGAGTGATGTTCGAGTGATGTCCAAGTGATGTCCAAGTGATGTCCAAGTGATGTCCAAGTGATGTCCAAGTGATGTCCAAGTGATGTCCAAGTGATGCTCAAGTGATGTTCAAGTGACGTTCAAGTGATGAAATTCGAATGATAATATGCGCCAACGGATCACCCGTCTCCGGGCCGTGCCAATGGCGCTGCGGTTCGCCGCTTGTATAGTAGATGTATAGTAGGTCATCAATAAAGACCGTGCAGGAGTTCGATCGTAGTTCACTTCGAAGAGAAGACCCACTCCAGCGGTTCAGGCGGGATCACGTGCGACGCTCTTCCCTGATGATCCGCAACCGACTAGTCCGACCCAACCGGTCCCCTTACCAACCACCAGAATGTCCATTGTGTGCAGGCCAATGTGTGATGACGTAAAGGTGACGAAACAAAGCAGGCGAGGGAAAAGGAGAGACGAAGGAACCTGGAAGAACACCAAAGACGGCAAAGGCAGCAAAGACGCTCTGGTCCCAGGCGGAGCAATGTTCGGGCCAAAGAGTTGACGAGTTGGAGCCGCGCAGATTGCGAGTGAGGCCGCGGCCGAAAATCTGCCCGATCTGACACCAAGAACACAGCACGACCAGAAGCGACCAGAACGAACAGAAACAAACAAAACAAAACGACAAGAAAACAACCAGAAGAAAGAAACCGGGAGTCCCGCCCATCCCCAATCTCCAACCACCGATCCCCAATCTCCAACCACCGATCGCCAATCTCCAACCACCCGTTTTCCCTATCTCCCCCACTCCTGTACAATGGCCAGCAACCCCGGACTATATAAGTTGCGCGCGCTTCCTCCTCTAACCTCACCATCATGGTTTTCAACAAATCCCACACCAGCTTGACCTCCAGAAGATCGTCGTTCTTCAACTCATACCAGTTGGAGCACCCGCCCCAGGCTGACGTTTTCTACGTCGGTGTAGACGTCGGCACGGGCTCGGCCCGCGCGTGTGTCATTGACACCAACGGAATCATCTTGGGGCTCAGTGAGCGTCCCATTACCCGCCACCAGTTGAAGCCCAACCACATCACCCAGAACCTGACGGAGATCTGGAACTCCATCTGCTTTTGCGTCAAAAGCTGCTTGCGCGACTCCGGTGTCGACGCGGCCGACGTGTTTGGCATTGGGTTTGACGCCACGTGCTCGCTTGTGGCGGTGCACGAGCTGACGGACACGCCGGCGGCAGTGGGCCCGGACTTTGGTGACGACAAGGAAAACATCATTTTGTGGATGGACCACCGCGCGGACGCCGAGACCGACGCCATCAACGCCACCGGCGATAAGGCGCTCAAGTACGTGGGGGGCCAGATGTCCATCGAGATGGAGTTGCCCAAAATCAAGTGGTTGAAGCACCACCGCGCGGGCGGGCTCAACGACTTGAAGTTCTACGACCTCCCGGACTACTTGACCCACAAGGCCACCGGGTCCGAAGCCCGTTCCTACTGTTCGGCGGTGTGCAAGCAGGGCTTTGTTCCCGTAGGCGTGGACGGCTCCACCACCGGGTGGCTGCGGGAGTTTTTGGAGCAGTTGGACTTGGCCGACTTGGCCGCAGACGACTTTGCCAAGTTGGGCGGCATCCCGGGCAAAAACGGCACATTTTTGAGTGCGGGTGACGTGGTGGGCAAGCTCACACCCCAGGCCGCGGACGAGTTGGGTCTCACCACCGAGTGCGTGGTGGGCAGCGGCGTGATCGATGCGTACGCCGGCTGGATCGGCACCGTCGCGGGCAAGGTGGAGCTCCCCCAGTTCCCGGAGTTGGCACTCGACTCGAACGGCTCCATGGCCACCGCGTGCGGCCGGTTGGCGGCGGTCGCGGGCACCTCCACGTGCCACATTGCCATGACCGCGGACCCGTGCTTCGTCAACGGGGTGTGGGGCCCGTACAAGGACGTGTTGGGTCCCGGGTACTGGATGGCGGAAGGCGGGCAGTCGTGCACCGGGGCGCTCTTGGCCCACGTGTTGCTGATCCACCCGGCGCACGGCGAGTTGCTGCACCTCCTGGAGGAGTCCAACCTCTCCAAGTTTGACTACTTGAACTTGGTGTTGGAGAACATGGTCACCGAGACCGGCAGCCGCTCCGTGGTGGCATTGGCCAAGCACATCTTCTTCTACGGCGACTTCCACGGCAACCGCTCGCCCATCGCCGACCCGCGGATGCGCGCCTCCATCATTGGCCAGTCGATGGACACCTCGGTCAAGGACTTAGCGTTGCAGTACTTTGGTGCGTGTGAGTTCATTGCCCAGCAAACGCGCCAGATTGTGGAGGAGATGGAGCGCGGCGGCCACAAGATCAGTGTGGTGTATATGAGCGGCGGTCAGTGCCGCAACGGGCTTCTCATGCGTTTGCTTGCCGACTGCACTGGGTTGCCGGTGATTGTACCGCGCTACATCGACGCGGCGGTGGTGTTTGGCAGTGCCTTGCTCGGCGCGGTGGCGGCACACGATGCGGTGGCGGCGCACGCGCTGGCCAAGGGCCGGTCGCGCCGGGCGTCGCTCGTGGCTGACGTCCCGCCTCCTTCGGACTTGCCTTCGCCTTACACCGCGCCCACCGCCACCACATCTTCCACCAACATGAGTGCGTTTGCGTATGCGGCGGCGGGGATGCACCTGCAGCAGCCCCAGATGGCGCCGGTGGGAGAAGAAGGGCCGGACTACTTCAACCAGCCCACGGCGGCGGCCACTACTGCGGCCGACGACTCCGACTCGGAGGACGAGCAGACATTGCTGTTCGGATCGTCGCAGAACACTTCTCGCGCGGTTCAGAAGGACTTGTCGCTGAAGTTGCGCAGCTTGAATCTCAAGCCATTGACCGCTCTCCCCAAGAAGAAGCTGGCACATGCGGGCGACCGTTTGTGGCAGACAATGGAGAACTTGACGGGTCCGGGCAAGGCCATCTTGCCCTCTGCGGCCACCGACCCAGACCGCCGTCTCTTGGCTACCAAGTACAAGATTTTCCTCGAGCAGTGCCACAAGCAGCGGGAGTACCGTGCGTTGGTTGACGAGGTAGAGGCACAATAGATAGAATGAATCATGACTTTGAAATGACTTTGAACAGCGTAGGCACACCGCGACCAGCGAACGAGAACATGAAAAGATCAGCGAGACTAGACCTCGTAAACATCAGGGAACAACGCCTGTGAGACGACACGGAGTGGGCTTAACGTGAATTCAATCAGTCCATGTAAATGCAAGTTTAATCGCTCACAGCTATCGCACAACGATCGGTTTATCGTAATTCACCCACGTAGACTATCCACCAACAGACTCGGCTTGATTATTCAAGTATTCCGTCCGCTCTCCAGATCACGCTTTCTTCTCTGGCTTTCCTTGCCTTGCTTTTTCCTCGCTTTCCTTGCCTGGCCAATTACGGTTAGGAGTCCTGGTACTGAATTACAGGTTATTCGCATGTGTCTCGAAACAATAAATTCAAATATGGGTTGGCATCTCGAGCATGGGTAAACTACAACTAGTTATCACCAAAAATTAAATTTTCTTTCTTTCGGAATTTCCAGCTTTAGTGGGTGTGGTACTGTGACTGTGGTGCTGGATGTGGCTATGTGGTGTTAATGTGGGGGTAGTGTGGTGGTGATGTGAAACGGGATGTGGAGTCGGTAATGCGTAATTGTATGTGGATCCACAAACGGAATGAAGAACAATGGTGAACGAATAATGTGGTGGTGTGGATACGGAACTCTAATCAATTCTCCTTGGACGATACCCTCTCAACGGAAGGCTGCACACCCAGAATTGTCAACACCAGTCCGCTATTCGGCTTTCAACGAAGCCAATTGCCTTAAATAATTATCAGATGTATTGATCTTCAAATGCAGTGAATGTTAGGTTTGAAATACGGGTTTAGGGACAAAATACGAATGCTAATGTTATGATAGTTGCACGGGACAATGGAAAACCAATGACCGTAATATTCAACTCGTTTGTTTTATCCAGTAATAATCCTATCGAATTCCCATGAAAGTCTAGTAGGCCATGGGGAATGAAAATCCTATAGGAAATGCAGTCATCCGGAAATTGCAATGTCCACGTCGAAATCCCCAATTAATCAGATACGGAGCACAGCAAAACGCCCTAACCCTATTTTATGAGCTCCGAGTCAACGAATCAAAAGTTGAAATTCCCCTGTGATCCACAATTGATAGTTTTGGGTGTCTCAGCGCAAAGGGGCACGGGGTCGTATGCACAATAAGTGCCACTAATACCGCCATCGGCATTAATTACGGTGCCATGGACTTCCAGAACCGTATCTGCATCAAGTGATTTTTCACACTACATTAATATTACTACGGTAAATTGACTTTGATGCCAGAGTTTATATGTGGTAGATGTTCATGCGGAAGACAAGGGCCAAGGGTCGCCACCCCGTCAGAGGAAATCCATTTTCTTCTGTAACTAATTATCGACTCAACCTGATTTGCAGTAAGAGCGCGTAATTCGGACATTTATGCCACGGTTTGGCCCACTAAAGGATCAACCAGTTGCATACTAATCATCCAGCGTATCAAGCACCCCACAATCGGTATACAGGCTTATCAGTCGTAAATGAGCGCCACCCCACACTCGAAGTTCTCCGCAAATTCGCTTCAGCCGCATAATCGACGCCATATTAGCTCCACACTGGGTAATTTACAAATGCAACATTCGCCACACCTTTGTTTCGCTACGCCCCATGACCGGTTAACCGTTCTAAACTGCACGGCCCTGCAGTACCTGCATCGACGCGGGCAAATCGACGCATCGATGCGTGACATTGCAACACGGCACGTGACCTTGAACCATATTTCGCAGCAATTGCTCGCTCCAACCTGGATCCATTCTTCGTTTTGCTGGTAGCAAATGCCGGGCACAACAGCGGAAACTTTGCTAGTTTGACTGCAAATTCAGTCTTTACGGGTCCAAAACCGCTGGGCCCGAGCCGTAGCCTCACTCTGCTGCCCCCAAACGCCCAAACCCTTGCTGGGGGGAACTTGTCACGTGATGTGACCTCACTGTGGATGCTCTTTGCAAAATTGCAAGTCCGCCTCTTTGCTGGAATGGATCATAACGACATATTCCCTAAAATTGTTTCTTACTTCTATTGTGCAGTTGACTCTTTGGCGCCCCCTTCTACGATTTACATAAAATCGCCCGCTTTTCTCTTCTACTGAACACTAACACATTTTGCTCTAATGGTGTTCGAGAGAGTGTTATCCAATACCTCGGCCGTGTCTATAGTGCCTGAGCCTCAAGAGTACGATCCCTCTCGCACCGAAAGAGTAACCAGTCATGAGTTTTTGAGAGAACATCAAAAGAATAACCGTGGCGACCACAACGGCGTGGGACTTCATGAATACCTGCAAAAGGAACCAACGGTGGTGGAATACGGTGAACGCTACCTTTCCGACCCTTTGGGATTTATCAAGAGATACATCGTGTCGTTGTTTCCTATTGCCAGCTGGATTTTGCACTACAACACCACTTGGCTCTACGGTGACTTGGTTGCAGGTATCACTGTGGGTGTGGTGTTGGTGCCTCAGTCCATGTCGTACGCCCAGGTGGCACTTTTGCCGGCCCAATACGGTTTGTACTCGTCTTTTATTGGTGTGTTCATCTACTCCTTCTTTGCCACCTCGAAAGATGTGTCCATTGGGCCTGTCGCCGTGATGTCGTTGCAAGTTTCCAAGGTTATTACCAAGGTTCAAGAGAAAGCTGGTGACAAGTATAGTGCTCCGGAAATCGCCACGTTCTTGTCGTTAATTTGTGGTGGTATCGCAGCTGGCCTCGGTTTGTTGCGTCTTGGTTTCATTTTGGAGTTCATCTCCATGCCTGCGGTGATGGGTTTCATGTCCGGTTCCGCGTTCAACATTATCACCGGCCAAGTTCCCGGTTTGATGGGCTACAACTCTGCCGTCAACACCAGAAATTCGTCCTTCTACACTGTCATCCACACCTTGAAGAACCTTCCTTTGACCAACGTCAACGCTGCCTTCGGTCTTGTGCCTTTGTTCCTTCTCTACTTGTGGAAGTTCTTGTGCGGCTACTTAAGCAAACGTTACCCTCAAAAGAAGATGTACTTCTTCTACTTTTCCCAGTTGAGAAATGCCATCATTATTATCGTGGCCACTGCCATCTCTTGGGGTATTGTCCACCCTGAGTTGAAGCGTTACACTGGCGACAAGTCCGATTTCACATCCACTATCAAAACCATCGGTGTTGTGCCCAAAGGTTTGAAGGACGTCGGTGTCATGACCGTACCACATGGTATTATCAACGACATGGCCTCAGAAATCCCCGTATCTACCATTATCTTGTTGTTGGAGCACATTGCAATCTCTAAGTCTTTTGGCCGTATCAATGATTACAAAGTGGTTCCTGACCAGGAGTTGGTGGCCATTGGTGTTAACAACTTGATTGGTACCTTCTTCAACGCTTACCCATCGACTGGCTCTTTTTCCAGATCTGCTTTGAAGGCCAAGTGTGGTGTCAGAACCCCATTGGCTGGTATTTTCACTGGTGCTGTTGTGTTGTTGGCTTTGTATTGCTTGACCGACACCTTCTTCTACATTCCAAAGTCCACTTTGTGTGCGGTTATCATCCACGCCGTTTCTGATTTGTTCCCTTCCTGGAGAGCCACTTGGAACTTGTGGGAGGTTTCTCCTCTTGATGGTGGTATTTTCATCGTTGCAGTCATCATCACCGTGTTCAGTTCGATCGAAAACGGTGTGTACTTTGCCATTGCTGCATCTGCTGCGGTTCTCTTGTTCCGTATTGCTCACCCTAAGGGTCACTTCTTGGGTAAGATCCGTGTGGCCGAAATTGTCAACCCTTCGATCAAGTTCGACGATCAAGGATCGTATGCTTCCAGTGAAACGGATGTTGAGATCCAGCAAGTATTGTCGCGCGAGAGCTACAATTCCACCTCGATCAACAAGTCTAAGGTCAAGGATGCTATCGAAAAGACTTCTCTTCCAACCGCTGGCGAGTTGGTGACTGCATACCCTAACATCAGATTTGACTCCCGTTGGGTGCCATTGAGCAAGGACAACTTGAACGGTAACTTAGAGGTTCTTCCTCCTCCACCGGGTGTGATTGTGTTCCGTCCTATCGAAGCTTTTGTGTATCCGAACTCGTCCAAGCAAGTGGATCGTATCTCGGACGAAGCTAAACGTCTAACCCGTCGTGGTAGACCTTACGTTTCTGATTCTTCTGGTCAAAGACCGTGGAATGACCCTGGACCTCTTCGATTCAATCTTCCATTCTTGAAGAAGAAAGATGTTCATACTGTGGAGGAGGATACTAGACCACTCTTGAGAATTGTCCACATCGACTTGTCATGTGCTGCATCCATTGATGCCACCTCCGTCCAGGCGTTGGTGGACTTGCGCCGTGCTTTGAACATTTACGCTGACCGTGAGATCGAGTTCCACTTCAGTGGTATCAACTCTGGCTGGATCAGAAGAGCTTTGATCCGTGGTGGATTTGGTACATACGGTGACGTCGACTTGGTCAGTGAAAAGACATTCGTGAACATTGCGAGTACGGAAAACGACTTGGAACTGAACGCATACTTTGCTGCGGTTGGCACGAATACGCCGTTCTTCCACTTGGACATTCCAGACTACTAGATACAAAATAGATTATTCATTGAGATGAAATAATAAACATTAATATTCATTTGGTATATTGAATGATAGTATATTTTGCAATGATGATTATAATAATAGCTCATGCACCTCAGATCTGGTAAAGAAACATTAGGGTATATGTTTTAGAATTGTTGTTCGTATCAGCTGTATTGATTATGATTAAGTTTGTGAAGAATCTACGTAAGCTTGAGGGCCGAAAAGACACTGTCATTATCAGCGACGATTGGAATCAATTTCTTTCCTGAAATAACAAAGAATATTTATAATGCTTCCGAATGACGCTTTTCCCTTTCTTCTGAATACGTTTAGAACGGTCTGTGACCGTCGTATTTTATTATTGTTTTTATTTTTTGTTAATATAATAAATCATGGCTTCTAGTAAGAGCATAAAGTGAAAGACACTTTTAGGATTTTTCTTCAGTTTCGCGTTTTTATTGATTCCCGATTTTTTAACAATAAATGCAAATGTTTGAAGATAAATTACACGAGACTGTTTTGCAGAGCGAGCGGAATGAGCCAAAGCCAGAGATCCCATCGTAGTTGAGTAATTACCCCGTTCGGATTAACTTTGTAAATTCGGTTCAGATGTCAATGAGTATTTTCACGCATCACAACCTCAGCTTTATCCGGGTCCCATCAGATTATACTTTACTGGCAAGCCAGCGCAACTTCATTCTCAGACGTGACGTCTTTACTTTCTGTTTACAAGTTGTACATTAGATGAAATAATGAATTGCCTGCTACATAAGCTTGCGATTTTAGTAGACACAGAAACAAACTAGACCCATTTAAGCCGCTTAACTGAACAAAGCACCAATGTCAGCTGGCATCTCGTCGATTTGGGTAGAGTAGAACTTCTCGATCTCTCTCATCATACCAACGTCAAGCTTGGTGACGAAGTTGATGGCAACACCCTTACGACCGAAACGACCACCTCTACCGATTCTGTGGATGTAGTTCTCCTTGTTGGATGGCAAGTCGTAGTTAATAACCAAAGACACTTGTTGCACATCGATACCTCTGGCCAACAAGTCAGTGGCGATCAAGATTCTGGAAGAACCAGATCTGAACTCGTTCATGATGGTGTCTCTCTCGGCTTGAGGCAAGTCGGCGTGGATGGCAGACACAGTGAAGTTGTTAGCCTTCAACTTCTCCATCAAGTTCTCAACCTTAGATCTGGTGTTACAGAAGATAACGGCTTGAGTGACAGAGATAGAGTCGTACAAGTCACACAAACAGTCGAACTTGTACTCCTCCTCCTCGACGTTGATGTAGTATTGCTTGATACCCTCCAAAGTCAACTCGTCCTTCTTGACCAAGATACGGACTGGGTTGTTCATGAACTTAGTGGTGACCTCCAACACATCTTGTGGCATGGTGGCGGACAAGAGCACAACTTGGGTGGTCTCTGGCAACAACTTGAAGATGTTGTAGATTTGCTCGGTGAAACCAGAGGACAACATCTCATCGGCCTCATCCAAGATGAACATCTTGATTCTGTGGGTCTTGAAGTATCTTCTTTCAATCATGTCGAGAACTCTACCTGGAGTACCAACAACGATCTGGACACCGGATCTGAAAGCCTCGATATCGTCAGACAAAGAGGTACCACCAATAGAAGCGTGGACGGTGACGTTCAAGTACAAACCAATGTGGGTGATGACGTTTTGGATTTGCAAGGCCAACTCTCTGGTTGGGGCCAAGATCAAAGCTTGGGTGGCCTTCTCGTTGATGTCAATGTTTTGCAAAGCGGAGATGGTGAAGGTAGCGGTCTTACCGGTACCAGATTGGGCTTGGGCCAAAACATCTCTACCCTCAGTAATTGGCAAGATGGCTCTTTGTTGAATGGCGGATGGCGATTCGTAACCGTAACCGAAGATACCTCTGACGATCTCTGGCTTCAAGTTCAAGTCATCGAAAGAGTAGACGACATTGTCGTAGTTACTTTCAATCAAGTTAGCGTCGACTTCTTGGATCCCGTTAGACATATTTGCTGGGTGTGTAGTTGATGAGGGCAGAAATCCTTTTTTTTTTCCTTTCTCTTCTCGGTTGAAACTTCCTGTACGAAACCTCAGCAAAATTTTCACGGCCGGGTAACCCTACCCGTCTGCGGTCACTACGGCCGCCGCCGTGGATTAGAGGGGTCACATAGACTCCGTGGAGATACATCGAGGGTCATGTAATTGCTTAGGTTTAGCTAGACCACCAACTGGGGGCAAACGGATGGTGACCCGATCACGTGAACACAGGCACCCTGATCCCCTTCCGCCGTATAATTCGCGGTGTGGATCAATTGTATTCAGTCTTGCACCCACTAAATTGCCACACCACTTGCGTTTCTGCTTCGATTTGTAAATGTTTGGAAATGGACGAAGGGAAGCCATCCTGTTTGGTTTGTGGCTAGGGGTCTAGATCCAATTGACTTATCCAATTGCCTTCTTGGAATAGATCCGGGTACATATTCGATACACGATTGGTGAGATTGGGGCAGATGGGGCTAGGCTGATCCATGCCCCTTAAACCGGTGACTGTAGTTGCGTGAAGATACTACAAAAGTAGTAAGAGTTGGTTAATAACGCTCTGACTTTGAGGTTTTGATTCCGTAAATCCCACCCCTCACTATATATAAACCAGGGCTGGGAATATCTAATAATTAAGTGCCATGAATGAATTCGCCAATCCCAAGGATGTCACCAACTACAAGGAAATCACCAATCACAAGGTTATTACCTGAAACCAGCCTTGCTTGACTTTTCACTGTTAACGCGGGGTCTAAAGAACATCTGCTTATTAATTAGCCTTCTGCACCATCCCACTAATTCTATTCCTCGCCAAGCTCCGTCGAGACATACACAAACAAGCAGTTACCAACTCTAAAGAGCGACCCAATAAACAGTTTAATTTTGTATTACATTAGTGATACAATGGCTAGTCGAAGCTGCGCTCAGGCCGGTGCGAATCCTTGTACTCCCAAGGAAAGAGTTTGGGTGCATTCCCGGGCTTGGCTTGAACGGGCACCGGGTCTCGCGTGGTTGGAGGCGCCTCAAACGTCAGCTCCTCCTCGGAAGCGACCTTCAACTTTGCGATATCAGGCAATGGCGCCTTCTTCTTGGCAAGCACACCCAACGGCTTCAAGAGCGAATGCGACGGGTTGTAATTGGACCTCTTATCAAATACCCTCTCTGCCACCTGGCTGGCATGGAAGCCGTAGTAGTGCTCGTCGTGGGTCGCCGAGCTTTGGCCAAGCAACTGGCCGAGCTCCTCCTGCTCCTCCTGCTCCTCCCACTCGACAATTTCCTCTTCCTGCTCGTCCTCCTCAGTCTCGTGCTCAATGCTCTGCTTGGCACGGTCCCACTGGCTCTCGTATTCGTGGATGTCTACGCTGAACGTAGCATCCGCGGGTTTGGTCCGCGGTGGCGCCTCACGGGTGGCATCCCACGCGGAGGAGGAATCCACGGCCGCGGAAGTGAACTGCTGGTAGTTGGCTGGGTCACACAACTCGGTGGGAGTATACTGCTTGGGGTCCACCACGGGCTCCTCGCCCGGCGCGTATAACCGCTTGACAGAGATGGTGTACGCTTGTTCACCGAGCTTCTGGTGAATGGACAACCCGCGCGAGTACGCAAACCACGCGTCCCACCACTTCAGAAAAATGCCGGTGGCCTGGCCCTTCCAGGGCTTGATGGGGCCGATGAAATGCATGAGTTTCACCAGCGGCCCAATACCGCCAAAGTAGCGTGCAGCTGCATTGCCGTACGCCGCAAGCGTATCTGCAACAGCCGCAGCCTCGGCCGCAGGGAGACCACCGCCCACCGCGGGGCTTCCCTTAGTACCGGCGGGACTGGCCGCCGGCGCATGCGGCCCGAGGTTCCCGGAAAAGTAGTTGAATGCGGGAAAGTACTCGTACTGTGCCGTGGGGGTTGTGTTGTACAAAAACGGCACGGGGATCCAGTTGGACAGCGGCAGTTTACCCGCCAATTGCAACTCCACCCAGTCGGGGTTGGCGTTGAAGTATTGGTTGAGCAAGCCCTGGTCCGCACCGTCAAACGACACCGCGGGATCGTCGGAAGCGGCAAGCGCCACAAGGTTGGCGTAGTCGGATGCGCTTGGGGTCAAGCCAAACACACCGGAGTTGAATATATCGGGGAAGCCAGAATCGGGCGCGGCCAAGATTTTTCCTGGTGGGAACTCCAACTGCAAAAGATCCACCACCGACGAGCCGGAGCCAGCCAACGGGAGCGTGTCGGCATCCAAGTACAACACTTTGTCGTAGTCAAGGGACCAGAGGTGGATTTTGGTGTAAGTCTGGGCGAGCTCCGGCCGTTTCAAGTCGTGCACCAATTGGTACAGCAACTGAGACAGCACCACATTCACATCCACCAACCGGTGCCACACCTCTTGCAAAAGCGCCTGGTGGCGGGGGGGAAAGCGGGGAAGGTCAATTAGCAACACCAATTCCGTGTTGGCAGCCAAAAGCAGCTGCAAGCGGTGGCCGAGCACAAGAGCGCCAGGCAAGTATTCGGGGCTGTAGAGCAAGGATGCCACAGCGTACATCAGGAGCGGGCGGATAAATTAGAAGGAGAGAAGAAGCGGCTGCAAAATGCTGGATGCAAATTAACAAAAAAAAACAACAACAACACAAAAACAGAAATTGGCTATGCAAAGGGGTGGAGCGGGTGCAATAATGGCTAGGAGTTTATCGTGGAGCGGGTGCGTAATTTATAAATACGGGAGATAATGGGTGCTCGGGTGTGCACACAAAGAAAGGACGCAAGGGAATAACCCCACGGGCAATTGATCAATAGTGCATGGGGCCCAGCTACGCAGAACAAAGGCGGGAGATAAGCCCAGTTAGACGGGGGAGGCCAAACAAAAAAAGAATAGAAAAGAAAAACAGACTATGAACCGCCACGAATACGAATTTGGACGGAAACCCTGGATTTTTGGGCGGGGGTCACTTTTTCCATGGGAGAGGTATTGTTGTTTTCGCTGCAGTGGGCAGAAATATGCGCCGGTGTTTATTCTCAGGCGCATTATCCTATTCGGCACACGAACACACGAACAGCAAGCCAGAGGTGGGCAGACATATTGTGCGGAAAAGTGGGTCTGGTGACGAGACGGGCGAATCGGAAGAAACGGAGGGGCTTGATTGGAGCGGAGAGACTGTCTGTTTCTCGCAGTTTGTGATTTGGGTGCACTTTTTGATGCGTCTGAGGCGAACGCGACATAGTTTACGAGGTCATTCCTATATGTCCGACGGGTTGAGTTGATGATATTGTTTGATTGTTGGGATTAGGTGTTGGAGAGATATTATGATATTATGATATGATGATATGATGATATGATGATATGATGATATGATGATATGATGATATGATGATATGATGAGATATTGAGTATATATGATAATATGATGAGATATTACCGAGATAGGTTGGTGATGTTGGTGATCTATGTTTGTCGTTTATGTTCTTCATTTAAGTTTGTCGTTTATGTTTGTCATGTATATTTTCCGTCTATGTTTGTCGTCTATGTTTCCCATCTATGCTTTCCAACTGTGTTTTCCATCTGTGTTTTCCATCTATGTTGGTGACACAGGTTCATGCGGTTGACGAATTTAGTTACTGGAGAATTACCCTTCCGCATCAAATGATCGGCGATGAGTGGTCTCACAACTCCATCTCAATTCTCCTATGGCCGTTCTACACCTCTTCACAGATTATATGACATTAGATATACATCTCCTTAACGGGAGTAAGACCAGACGTTCTTCAACAAACCATCTTGTTGAGCCAATCTGTTCAAAGAGTCGTCGGCTTCACCTCTGGCTCTGATGTAACCGCTCAAAGCGTAGGTGGTGTTAGAACCAGCAACGGCTCTACCCTCAGCGTCAACGTTGGCGATGTTGATTTGAACGGAAGCGTGGTCCTTGGCCTTGATGATTCTGTTGGAAGCAGAACACTTTCTTGGCACGTACAATTCGACCTGGATGTTAGTAGATATTCGTGGGTTTGGGTGAACGGAGGAATTTCAAATGGGATCTGGCATGGGGTTGGAAGTCGGCATTTGGCCCGAGGAATCGGAGATATCTCGTTTGCGGTGGAGTATTTGCGGGAGGTTTGGTATAGTTCACGGTGAGAACGGCGTGTTTGTACATACTAATTGACCCTTATCGTTCTCCATTTTGTTGGTTTGTGAATACTGTAAGAAAAGATTGTTCGCGAGGATTAAATTTTTTCCACCTAGCCACCTCTGGGCTTCGCGCGTATGTGCAGGGGACAGTGTGCGGTGCCCGCGGTACGGTTAGGGTTGGAGCCCTACCTGAATGTATGCAGTATGCATTATTTGCACCCTCTTTCTGGTTTGTTATTGGGAGACGTTTGGGAGGTTGGGTGGTTTCGGTATGGATATGGTGGTTTTGGTACTATTATGGCGGGGTTTGGGGTGGTGTTGATGTGGAGCTTGTGGACACTGGAGGTGCAAACCCAATGGGTGCAAACCTCACGAAGGTTCGCAGCTAAATGTCCGACTACACCAGTTAAACTATTGGCAAAGACCGTTAACTCACTATGGCATCTACCACCTCACCTTCAAAGGCAAGAATTTCGTCTCTACGTTGGCTTGAACTCATCTCAAAAGTCAGCCTCTACCAGTACCCAATTCTCTGTTGCTCTATTATTACTCCGTACATACCAGTCGGGACCATGATTCCCTAGGCGCTACTTCAACGTCAAAACCGCAACAGATTCAACGTGGTGTGTCTGTGGGAAGAAATCAAACCCACGCACACTCTCCACCTTGTAGTCCTTGCCTGCTTCGGTGTTGTTGATGAACCACTCCACATCTCTCGCTTGCGAGTGCACATTGCAACTGATGTAGACAATCTTGGCCGGGTGGTAGGCACTCAACTGGTTCAAAAAGACATCGTCACATCCCTTTCTGGGTGGATCCAAGATCACCGATGTTCTGGAAGCAGGCGTGTCGATGTTCTTGAAAATCTCCTCCGCCTTGCCCACAATGAACGAAGCATTTTGGATCTTGTTGGTTTCGGCGTTGCGCTCAGCAAACTTGACGCTGTCAGCACTCACTTCAACACCAATCACCTTCGAAACACCCGTCAGGCACGTAATGGAGAAAAGACCAGAGCCACAGTAGGCGTCCACCAAGTAGTTGGGCTCATCAGGCTGGGACCCGGGAATATGCAAGTTTTCTTTCACGTAGTTGGTGACGATGGGCAAGATCAGGTTATTGTTCTGGAAAAACTCGCCCGCACTAAACTCGAACGTGTAGCCGTTGACATACTCGGTGACAATGCGGCGAGGCTCGGTCACACAAGTCTTCACGAGCTTCTGGTTGTTGATTTCGACCTCAATCTGCGAAATCTTGCCCTCGGCATCAGTGGAGCCCGTGTCAACGGTGAAGGTGCCCTCGGCATCCGGCAAAAGCGTGTTCTCACGCAAAAGAACGGTAGCACCACGCTTGTACTTTCTGAACTCGTTTTCAAAACGCTTCTTCTCGTTGTCCATGCCCTGGTTCACGATGGCAGTGCCAATGGCACATTCTTCAATGTCAAGAATCAGATACTCCCCGCCAGCTGCCTCTCTCCACTCAGGTCTGCCCTTGGCGCCAAAACCGATGGATGGTCTGGTATACTCCGCGGGAATTCTGTTGGGTACGTTGAAGTGCGGCGTGAGCTTGGTTCTGTAGTTGTACTGCAATGGGGACGACTGAGTCGGGTCGATTTCGGGCAACCCATCCTGGGTCAATTTGGGAGCAAAATATTTGTAGGCGTTGACGATGGTCTGTCTCTTGTATTCGAGCTGGCGGTCGTAATCCACGTTCTGGTACTGGCACCCGGAGCACTTGCCAAAGTACTTGCAGTTTATTAGCGAGTCGTCTCTCAGCGGAGCGGCCGTTTTTACCTTGAGGAGATCACCCTCCACGTAGAGAGGGTGAGATTTAAACACACGGATGTCGACAATGTCACCGGGCAAACCAAACGGAATAACGGCAATTTGCTTTCCTTCAGGGTTCACCGGATGGGGGATAAGGGCCAAACCATCACCGTTGGACGAAAGACGCAAAACCTCGACATCTTCCACCACACGGTGGTAAATTTCTTCCACCGAGCGGTCGTTGAGTAGTTCTTTCATGTCGTTGGCCACCTGGTCCTGTTGTAGGTTGTGGGTTTGCAAAATCTCGGTGATTTCGTACTGGAGAACACCAAGAGGAGCAGTGGGGTCCACATCCTTGACCTTGTACTTTCTTTTCAATTTTTTCTGTTGCTTGACTTTTTTGACTGGTTCAGGGGCCACCACGGGCTCCGCCACTCTTTTGTCGGCGGTTTGGGGACAAACGTGCATTGAGATGTTGATAGATAGTGACGGGATTTTTTCCCATCGCGATGCGTCTTACATAAACTGATTCCACGCACTGATCATTGGCTAGTCGCACTGCATGAAGGGACCAGCACAAGATAGAGTGCAAAACGGCCATGGGAGTTTTTGGTGCGTACTTAACGAATGTGAAGTTGCAGGGTGAGATTTATGACTTGTGTGCTTGAGCAAGGGACCTAGGAGATGGAGTGACGGTGGAGAATTTGAAAGTAGATGATCTGCATTGATGTTCAGATGCACTTGACATTATGGGTGAACAGACAGAACTATTCTGGATCTGTGTTGATGTACTGATACCCTCTCTATTTTGATGTCGTATTTTTGTAGAATGTAGCATCATTTGTAGCATCATTTGTAGCACCATTGAGTGTGGTACCCCTCATGGGTTGCATCCCCACGACTCGACATCCTTAAAGTCCTCCACGTGCCCAATCTCAAGCAACTCTCCTCACAACCCTAACACCTCCGCCGTAAGGCCAAAGCCCCACACCGCCACCACGGCAATGCCCGCATACACTATCACCCGCCCCACAATCTCCACATCGTACCGCGCGCGGAAAACGCCGCTGATCTTCACCGGAACTTCCAGCCCCGGGTGTTTCGACTGGTAGTCCAAAAGCTCGTACGCATCAATGTCATCCTCCGGCCCCACACTCTCGCCCGCGGTCGCTGCCTTCAACACCTGGTCGAGCTCCACCAACGGCTCGTTCTGCATGTTGGAAAGCGACTGGCGGCGGATCTGCCGTGACGTCTGCGTGGTGTGCGCGGCGGAGATGAAGTGGCTCCGGGGAAAGTATACCCCCACAAACTTGTAGAGCGGCGGCAACACGGTGAAGAGCACGGGCTTGGACACCGCCTTCCATGCCACCACAAGCGCCACACCCACCACCAACCGCACCACGCCATGGGCCACGCCGCGCGAACTGTCATACGGCACCAAGAGCGGGTCGAAGTGCGGCGCCGAGGCAAAGTGGTTGGACACCACGCACGCGTAGTGGGCCAAGTCCAAGCCGAGAAGCACGCCGATGAAAGCCACCGAGTCGTCGAAGCACGGGCAGTCGTCCACCGGCTCTGGGTACACGTGGATGAGCCAGAGGTGGGAAAACACCATGAACAGGAGCGTGGCGGCCACCGAGGCGCCCGACGGCGGCGTGTGCAACAACCAGCGGTCGTACGCCGCGCCGAGCCAGTGGCGGCCCGCAAACACCGCGGCACCGATGGCCAGGCCCGCGCCAATGTCGAAGAAGCCGTGCATGCCGCAGTACAACCGGCCCACGATAAGGGCAAAGTAGTAGAGCGCAAGCACGGCCATGGCCGCGGCCCACTGCCACACGGGCCACGACGCGTGGATTTCCCACAACTTGGCCGCCAACACAAGCGTCACGGCGGTGGCGTTGGCCAGGTGCGACGACGGCCAGCCGTACTCTTGCGCGGTGTACGACAGCATGGTGATGCGGTGCAACGGCGGCGACCGCGGCCGCGGGAGACACAACAAGTCCTTGCAGAAGCCGGAGATGTAGATGCCCACGCCCAACACCACCACCAAGTCGCGGGCCATGGCGGAGGCACCGAACCAGATGGGGAGGGGAAGCATGAGCACGTAGAAGGTGTGGGACGCCAAGTTGGCGGACCACGCAAAGAACACGTCGAGCACGGGGTGGCGCACGCGGGTCTGGAGCCGGTGGAGTACCGCGGTTTCCTTGCGGACAAGCGGGAGACACCGCTGGCGCAACGCAAACCGGAATGGCGAGAGTCGTTTTTTGTAGTGGTCGCTGGACCTGTTGCCGGCGTCGTGGGAGTGGGCGGGTTCACCCTCGGTGAGAACAGGCGGGAGATGGTCGCCCATTGTGGTGGTAGTTGGTGTTGGTGTTGGTGTTGGTGTTGGTGTTGGTGTTGGTCAATCGGTGATCGGTTGGTCGGTTGGTCGGATACCAAGGTGGAACGAGGGTAGATTCGGCAGTTACAACAATCACCGTTGAGGCTATCGTAAGTATTTGTTGTCCTGTCAGTGTTGGAAGAACCCGCTGTGTAACCGAGATGTTATGGGCGCGCGAATCGATATCCTCGAGCCATCAACGCATCCGGTCCAAGGGATATTGGAGTACGGCGTTCAGGTAAAATCAGCGAATTGGTAAAATCGGTGAGTTGGTAATCTAGGTGAATTTAGCCTGTCTCCTTTGCTTTTATTACGTTCGGCTCACCTTCTCACCATTCCGTGTGGTGGGATATCTACGGCTTATCCATCCCGTGTCTGCTGTCCTCTCTTCACTGGTTCACATTGGCGTTCATTCTATATCCTCATTCACCCATATCGTAGCATCGGGCCCCATAACCAAACACCAGTCATATACCAAACCCTAAATACGCCACCTCGCCCGTTCGAGCTCGACTCAACACTTCCTTGCAGCGTGAACCGCCCGGTCGCTCACAATATAGTACACTTCTTCGACTTCTTCTTGTTCCTGGTGAAGGCAAACTCCTCGTCATTGTATTTGGGAGGCAACGCCTGGGTCTGCTGGTACGGGTTGGACTCGTACGTGTCTTCCGCCAACGGCGTATCCAACAACACACTGGAGCCAAGCGAGCCATTGGCAAAATGCCCCTTCTTGAAGCTCATCCCGCTGCCTGTCCGATTATGGCCCTTGCTGCCGGCGCGGGCATGGCTATTGTTGCGGGCATGGCTATTGTTGCGGCTGTGACTATTATTGCGTGAGTGGCCTGGCGCCATCACCCGCGACAACCGATTGCGCAGCTTCTCCACTTGCTCCTCCCGCTGGCGCATCTGGAGATAGTCGTTCAACACAAAGTTGAACACGGTCTTGACGTTGAACATGGTTTTGGCCGAGCACTGGACGTAACCCACCGCGTTAATCTCCTGGGCCAAGCGAATCGGCTCCTCCGGGTCGATCTGCGCCTCCAAGTCCGACTTGGTGCCCACCAACAACACAGGGATGCCGGGGCAGAAATGGTTCACCTCCGGGTACCAGATGTCGCGGATGTTCTGCAACGACACCAAGTGGTTGAGCGCAAAGCAAATGATGATCACGTCCGAGTCGGGGTACGACAACGGGCGCAACCGGTCGTACTCCTCCTGCCCCGCCGTGTCCCACAACGCCAACTCCACCACCTGGCCTGTGGGCGCCTGGACACTGGTGACGTAATTCTCGAAAATCGTGGGCACATAGATCTCGGGAAACTTCTGCTGGGCGTAACTCACCAACAAGCAGGTTTTGCCGCACCCACCGTCGCCCACCACCACCACCTTCATCAGGTACGACAGCTTCTTGGCCACTTGCTTGAGCATCACAAACTCTGGCACCTGTGGGTTCTCGTTGACAATGGTGGTGTGGGCCTGAGAGGGCGACAGTCTCTGTTCATAGGGGTTGAAGTATCCTTGCTGGAGGTCGGGCAGACGGTGCAAATCCCCGTATACGGAGTGTCTTTTCGACATGGTGGGGAAGCGTCGGGTGTGGAGGGTAAAGTGCCAGTGCTATTGTTACACCGTGGGGTGTGCATAGGGCCAGGGGTGGCCGCCGGGCTGAGTATCGGATACAAAACCGAACCGAGACCGACGTCGGCGGAGTGTTGGCGAGGCGAATCTCGAAACGGCGCCGGTGCTCAAGTCGGGGTTATGTTACGTTTTATGTTTTTGCGTCGGTTGGTGTTGGGTGGTGGAGAGACCATATCCTGTGTAAACCGTATTGTTTACTCGAACGAGGCGATTGGGGCCGCACTTGGGCCGGTGGGACCTTCTGCGCCCAGATCTTTTGTGCGGCGCACGCCCACCTCTTTGTGGCGCTTTGGCTCTGGCGGAGGATGCCACTAGAGTTTGTGAGGCTGTGAGGCTGTGAGGCTGTGATATTGATGTGGTGGTTGTGATGATGTGGTTGTGTCATTTTGTGTGAGCGTGCTTACTACTTTTTGGGCCCATGCGTAGATCACCATGTGGTGCATGCAAGCGGTACCTGCGTGCCGAGCCTTATCGCCTCGATCTACCACACGGAAGGGAACCAGTCTGAAGTCAGATAGATGATGATGTGCCGGAGGGAGTGTAACTGGAAGTAGAAACAAGCATATTGGCATGCGTCGGTTTTGTCGTCTAGCTGCAGACATTCCGATCTGTCAATGCCCGCATGCATTCCATACAAGAATGTGGCCAAAGCGAGAATGCTCCCACGCTAGTCTATCGTTTAGTTTATTTCCGTACAGGGATATCCCGTAGTGACCAACTTGGCGGTTAGAAGTCAGACAATTACGAAAACGGTATTGGGTTATCGCGGATGTCCGTTTGGAGCAAAGATATGAAGAGCGCCGCGATTCAAAAATCGTAGAATGTCTGAGGTATAACAAGAACAGACCGGTAACACAAGAGAAGACAGTTGAGAAAACATAAGAGCAGACGGGAAACATAAGAGCCGGCAGTTGAGAAAACATAAGAGCAGACAGTTAGGGAAACATAATAGAACTCGATACAACTGGATATAACGGATGCAACGGATACAACTCAATAAACTCAATAAACTCAATAAGCTCAATAAACTCAATAAACTTGATAAACTCGATAAACTCAATGCATCCACATACAACTCACAAATACACAGTCACATCACAATCCATACAACACCTTGGCCGAAAATCCCCTCTATCGCTCCGTTTGACTTTCCCGTGCCGGCTCAATGCACCTCCCAATGCGCCTCCAAACGCGATAGGTGTCAAACGCGCGTTGAGTCCCGATGCGGCTGCAGACACACCCGAACGGGCCGCAAAGTGCGAAACAATCACTGTCCGGCCCAATCGGGGCAAAACGTGGCCAAAAGTGCGCAACCGAGATTTCCTCGACACGGTCTAAACCCCAAACGAGCTGAAGCTGCCTCTTGCTGCCCCGCCAACCGCCATAAAACAGCTCCGCCAATCATAAACACCACAATCACAACGACCGTTTCTGCAATCTCCAACATAAACCCTGCAGCAGGACACCGGGCTCCGTAATCACGAAACTCCCGTTGCGCCTCGCGTGCCTACGGGGTGCAGAACGCGACTTCCAGTTCGCAAGCACATGAGCCATGGCTAATCTCTTGCTCGAATTTGGTGTCGGGGCGTTGTCAAATGGCGGGCAGTATTGTTACGTTGCATATCCGACGCAATGTGCCCTCTACTATCCGACGCAATGTGCCCACTACTGTGCTCACTGCCTGTCGCGCATATGGCCCTATATTTCCCTCCAAACCCATACATACGTAGTCTGTTACAGGGCAATCGCCGTTACCACGGATCCCCAGAAAATACTTTCCCCTCTCCCCTCCTCGTACAAAACAACCGAAACCTAAATCCCAAACTGCAGCCACAGACAAACCCTAACCTCCGGTGCCAGGCCCGTGGTTAGATTCCGGCACCTAGGCAGGGTCGGCGTCCAGCCACCGGCTGTCTGCAGCGTGCATGCCCAGCATACTGGCCCGCCGCCACTTCCTGATCAGGGCAAATCCTCCGAGCCGTCAGCGTAGCAATTTCGGAAATCTGTAGCGGGTAGCACAAACCGCCTTCTCGCTTGGTATCCCATTCGAATTCGCCATATGTGCCTCTTCCACACCACCCATCCACTCCATGCTTGCTGTGCAGATGCCTCCTGTGCGCATCTTCAAACACAGGCGCAGTGCCGTCTGTGTGCAGGAGATGTGTTGTCGTTTTTTTTCTTATTGTGCCTGGCGCCAGCCATGTTTACAAAAAATTCGCACCACTCCTTATTCCGCCCGCCCCAACTACTAGCGACACCACGTTCCTTCAACATCTTTTCTTTCCTACCTTAGTCATTCCTTTCCCCTGTCCTTGCCGCTAATGAAGTTTTCCACCTTATTAGCCATCGCCTCCGCCTTGGCTGGCGTCAGTGCTGGCTGTACCGAAGTTTCGGGCAACTACTACTGTAACGAGGTTTCCAAGGTTGTCTACGAAAACGTTGGTTTCTCCGGCTCGTTCAACGCCGTCACCGCCATGGATGAGACCACCGGTGTGTGTTCTTCCGAGCCCCAATCGTTCTCTGGCTCCTTGTCTCCCCTTGACGACGAGTTGTCCCTCCACTTCAGAGGTCCTTTGAAGTTGCTACAGTTTGGTGTCTACTACCCAAGCGCGGGTAGCAGCAACGCCAAAAGAGACGACGACGAGGACTGCACCACCACCCAGCACGTCCACCACAAGCATGTGAAGAGAGCGACTGAGTTGGTGACCGAAACGGTGTACATTGACCAGAACGGCAATACCGTGACCGGTTCCGCCACCTCCACCGCCACCCCTGTGGCTGCTGCGGTTGTTGCTTCCTCTTCTGTGGCTGCTGCGGCTGTCGCTTCTTCTTCTGTGGCTGCTGCGGCTGTCGCTTCCTCTTCTGTGGCTGCTGCTTCCTCTTCTGCTGGCTCTTCTGCTTCTTCCGTGGAGTCTGCGGCTGAGTCTACCGGCTCCTCTACCGCTTCTGCCGGTGACTGGACCAGAGCATCGTACTACACCCCAGGATCCACCACCAACGTGACTTTCTTGAACTACTACGGTGGTTCTGGTTCCGGTGTGTGGTCGTCTGCGTTCGGTAACTCTCTTTCTTACGCCAACTCGGACAACTCCGGTGCTTCTTCTTCCGCGGTTGCGTTGGAAGAGACCACCATCGGCTCTGACTCTGAGTACGTGGTGATGTCCGGTCTTGCATGTGGCGCTTCCTCCGAGGAGCACGCCTGTGGTTTCTACAGAGAGGGCATTCCTGCCTACCACGGCTGGAACGGTCAACAAAAGATCTTTGTGTTTGAGTTTGAGATGCCTTCTTCCTCCGACACCGGCTTCAACGGTGACATGCCTGCCGTCTGGATGTTGAACGCCAGAATCCCAAGAACCTTGCAGTACGGTGACTCCTCGTGCTCGTGCTGGTCTTCTGGCTGTGGTGAGTTGGACTTGTTTGAGATTCTTTCTACCGGCGAAGACAAGTGCATCACCACTTTGCACGACGAGCAAGGTGCCGTTGACGGCTCTGGCGGTGGTGCTGGTTCTTCTGACTACTTTGCCAGACCAACCAGTGGTTCCGTGAAGGCCGCTGTGATTTTCACCGACCTGGAGATCCACATCCAATACGTTGACGAAGACTTTGATTCGGTGTTGTCTGCTGACACCGTGCAAGCGTGGATTGACCAAACCGGTACCACCGTGACTCTTTCCGGTTAGACGTTGTGTTGTTTCTTCATTGTTTTAGTAAGATTGTTCTAGATTTGTTTTATTTCCTTGTAGATGACCGGTACTGATGACTTTTGGGAACGCGTTAACGTGTGGTTGGGAGCCCTCCGGCTAATACTACCTACCTCGCGGGTGGAAGAAGCGCCAAGTGTAGAGAACACAGCAACCTTGGAGTGTATGGATGTTTACTTGCTGCTGTGGCTTCTGTTTACTATGGTTTGCTTTGTTTGTGATGTTGTGATGCAGCGGTACCGAAGAAGGGAACTTCTGTTTTGCGTTTAGGTTCCGGTGCAGAGCCGCCCTGCTTCTCATAAACACGCAACTGGTTTTGTAGATTGGCGTTGGCTAATTAGATCGATAACGAGTTTGGGATGAAAATTGCGGAATGATGCTTTGGCGAATTGGTCATAGGAGGTCATAAAGTTTCACAATAAATTTCTCTGTATATCCATAATTAGTTCCTCGCCTATTTCGTCGCCTATTTTCTCCATCCTCCGTCCGCCATCCGCCATCCGCCATCCGCCATCCGCCATCCGCCATCCGCCATCCGCCATCCGCCATCCGCCATCCGCCATCTGCCAACCTCCATACCTCCAACCTCGTTGATCTTGCTTCAGCGAAGTCGTGCATACTGCGCAGCGAACTAATCTCCATCATGCCTTCCATTGGAATTGATGTTGGGTCCGACTCGGTGCGGGTCTACTATGAAGGCACCGAGGTGCGAACCCGGGAGCGCCCGCTTGTGCGAGAAGATTCGGGCGAGGCCCTGACCATGTCCGCGCTCCACCTATGGCGCGCAGTAGCGGAAATGGTGGAGGAGGTTGATCAGGATCTGGAGGCACCCACCACAAAGGATATAGGGAGCAACAACGCGGGGGAAAAAAAAGAAAATACAGACAGTGAGTGTGTACCGGATGAACCGGAGCACCGCGGCGACAAGGAGATTTCTGGCGGCGGGAGCAGTGAAGTGGAGGACGGGCCAAAGAATGTCTCTTCCGCCGGCACCATCTGTGTGTCAGCCACTTGCTCGTTGGTGGTGATGCGGCGGGCGCACCGAAACGGGCGCGCGGTGTTTTGCCTGGCGGACCCCGGGCGCGAGGTGATTGTGTGGATGGACCGGCGCGCGCACAAGGAGGCGGCGTGGCTCAACCTGCGGCTTGGCGCGGATGTGCTCGCGCAGGTGGGCGGCGCGGTGACGGCGGAGATGGGGGTGGCGAAAATGCGGTGGGCGGCGCGGCAGTTTGGCGGCGCGCTCGTGGTGTTTGAGTTGCACGACTGGGTCAGCTACGTGATGATGGCCGGGGCGAACGCGCGCGCGGTGGGGCGGGGGGTGGAGGTGGACGAGCTTGAGGGCGCGGTGGTGGAATTTCCCGCGGGCGCGCGCGCCATGGACGGCGCGGCCAAGGGATGGGGCGCGGATGTTGTGGCGGCCGCCGAGTTGGAGGTAGCGGTGGCGTGCGCGCCCCGACTCCGGGCGGTGGGAAAGGGGGTGCCGAGCCGACATGGGTTGCCAAACCAACATGGGTTGCCGAACCAACATGGGTTGCCGAACCGGTCGGGGGTAATGTACGGGTGCGAGTACTTTGGAACTGTGCTCGCACCTGCGGTGCGCCCGGGCTACAATGTGGTGCGGGGCTGCATCGACTGCTACGCGGGGCCGGCCGCGCCGTTCGTGGGCACCGACGATACGCGCGCGATTCACGCTTCAGACACCGATGGTGGAGCCACCATTTCCATGGTCGCGGGCACTCTGACGTGCTTCATCGCGTTCGTTCCCGAAGCCTCCGGCCCGCTCCCCGGGCTCTGGGGCCCGTTTGCACACCTCATCCCCGTTCCGGTATATTCGTTTGGCCAGGCGGCCACGGGCAAGTTGTTGCGGGGCGCGGTGGCAGACGGCGACTTTGCGCGGGTGGAGGCGAACGCGGCGCGCATCGAGGCGGCGGCGCGCGCGCTGTTGGTGCGGCTTGCGCGCCACCACCTCTACTACGGCGACCGCTACGGCAACCGCAGTCCGTACGGCGACTTTTCGATGGACGAGGTGGTGGTGCGCGGCGAAAATGCGTCGCATGCGGACCCCGTGTGCTACCGCGCCATGGCGGACCCGGTGTGGCCCGAGGTGCTCCGGTACTACCTTGTGCTTGAGTTTCTTGTGTTCCAGGCGGCACAGCTCACGCGCGCGGTGGCGCCGGCCACGGTGCACGTGAGCGGGTCGCAGGCGGG
>PPLK02000036.1:0-111906 GCA_003707795.2 Clavispora fructus
TCTCTCTCTCTCTCTCTCTCCCTACAGATCTCTCCCTACAGATCTCTCTCTAACCATGCATTTAACTATCCGAATCCGACGCACTGCTGTCCTCCTCTTCCTCTTCCGCCTGCAACTCGTGGGCCGCAGCGTACTCGGCGCTCTCCAACAAGTTTCTGAGCTTCTCGTTCGCGCGCACGTAGTTCACCGGCTTCAAGCCGTGCTTGTCCACCACCCTGGGGTCGGAACCCGCGTCAAGCAAGTTGTCTATGATGAAGTAACCGTACTCCGGCTCGTCCGCGGCGTACTTGACCGCCAAGTGCAATGGCGAGTCGCCCTCGCGGTTCAACGGGTCAATCTCGACGCCCTCCACGTCTAGCACCATGTCGAGGAACTCCCAGTTGCCCAACAGCGTGGCAATGTGCAAGGGCGAATTGTGGGTGATCACTTCCTTGGTGTGGTTGATCACGTCCGCCAACCGCGCGTGGTCGGCCAACGCGGCGGCGATTTCGGTCAAAAGCTCGGTGTTGTTTCTTCTGGCGCATTCCAAGATCTGTTCGGCGTACGACGCGCCATCGGACGGCTCGGGGGTCGACATGGGTGGGAAGAACGGAAAGCGTGGGTGGTGGAGACTGGCGCAGATGCACTCCTGGAGGGTGGAGAGGGCCGACAGGAACACCAAGAGGAACACCGACAGAAACACCGACAGGAACACAACCGCGGCCCTTTCAACGGAGGCGCCTGTGGATCCGTGTGTGTACCTGAACTCCACGTGGTTGAGTTTTCAAAAACTTGTGTGGTCTGAAATTCTTCCGACGTGCAATCGGGCCACTTATCGCTTGCCCCAATGCAAGGTGCGCGAATGTTGCCGCGCGGAAGTTGGAATGTTCCCGCACAAAAGTTGGAGGTTCCCGCGCGAAAGTTGGAAGTTCCTGCGCGAAAGTCGGAAGTTCCTGCGCGAAAGTTGGAAGTTCCCGCGCGAAAGTTGGAAGTTCCACTTGCACATTCCTCTCCACCTCCACTCCACTGCCAATCCACTCCCACTTTTCCATGGTCAAAGCTATCATTGCCCCCTCGATCCTCGCGTCCGACTTCGCCAACTTGGGCTGCAACTGCCACCACATGTACGACTCC
The DNA here is from genome assembly GCA_003707795.2 of Clavispora fructus. NCBI lineage: Eukaryota > Fungi > Ascomycota > Pichiomycetes > Serinales > Metschnikowiaceae > Clavispora > Clavispora fructus. Next base: position 1,114 of record PPLK02000036.1, read on the forward strand.
GGCGCCGACTGGCTCCACATTGACGTGATGGACGGCCACTTTGTGCCCAACATCTCGCTCGGCCCACCCATCATCTCGTCGTTGCGCAAGGAGATCCCGCGCAAGGCAGAAAAGACGTTTTTCGACTGCCACATGATGGTGCTGGAGCCGGAGAAGTGGGTGCCGGAGGTGGCGGCCGCGGGCGGCGACCAGTACACCTTCCACTACGAGTCCACCCAGGACCCGGTGGCGTTGATCAAGTTGATCAAGGACAACGGCATGAAGGCGGGCTGCGCCATCAAGCCCGGCACGGATGTGGCGGTGCTCTACGAAATCGGCCATCTCTTGGACATGGCGTTGGTGATGACCGTGGAGCCCGGTTTCGGCGGCCAGAAGTTCATGGCGGCCATGATGCCCAAGGTGGAGCAATTGAGACGCAAGTTCCCGCAGTTGAACATCCAGGTGGACGGCGGGTTGGGCCGCGAGACCGTTCCGGCGGCGGCGGAGGCTGGCGCCAATGTGATTGTGGCTGGCACCTCGTGTTTCACTGCGCCAGACCCGGTGGAGCTCATTGGCTTCATGCGCGCCACGGTTAACGACTGCTTGAAGGCCAAGGGCTTCTACACGGAGTAGGTGTGATCTCTGACGTGGAATGAGGCTGATTATGAAGTCTGGTTAGGGTGGCTGACGACGTTGATGTGACTGATTAAGGCTGATTAAGACTGATTAAGATATTAAGACTGATTAAGACTGATTAAGACTGACATAAGAAGCCTTATGAAGAAGACTAATAAAAGACTGATTAAGAAGGCTGATCTAAGGATGAAGACTGATATAAGACTGATATAAGACTGATACGATATTTATGTAAGAAGACTGGTTAAGAACCATCAAAACCTGTTTCAATATCTGATCCAATACCTGATCCAATACATCAATACCACATTCAATACCTATACAACCCTCGAAGCCTGACTCATCCCACACAAAGACCTATCATTTTTTAATATTCTTGTTACTTGCCCTCTTCATCTATAATATAATACTAATAATCTTACCTATAGTTGTTTCTGCTCCTGCTAGGATATAAGCAACTGCATGTGGCCCCTATTACCTACTGCTTCTCTTACCGACATGTATTCCGTATAGTACAAAACAGCCCGACTAGAACGCCTGGACTCCAATGGTGGTTCCCTCGCCCGAAACAGTCAACCCCATGTCTCCGGACGCACTGTCCTCCACCGCCGCCCAGAGCGCCTCCTTCACCTTGTCCAAGTTGGACTGTGGCTTCTGCACCTTCACTCTCTTCCCTTGAGTCTCCATGTCCACGTCCATGCCTTCCTCGCCCGCAGCAAGGTCGATGTTCAACTGCTCGTTTCTCTTGGCAATATATCTCTTGTTTCTCTCGATCTTTTGGGCTCTCTTTTTGGACAAAGAGGTGGTGGTGACACCGCTGCCTCTGGTCGCGAGCCCGCCGCTGTACAACGCCAACGCCTTGGATTCGGTTGGTCTGGGAGCAGTGTCTTTGTTGTATCTTCCACTGGACGATCTGGTGGGGACAATGCTGTGGGAGCGTCTGGCCTTTCTCTTGGAAATCACGTTACTGCGGTGGGCCGTTTGGATTTTTCCCTTTGGTCTATTGACGGAATTTCTCGAGGGCATGGTGTGTGGTGTTAGTTGAGTAGAGATGGGAAAAATGTAAAATCTAGCGATGGGACTGTACGGGACCGCCCAGAGATGAGCCTGTGTCTGGGGTGCGAAAAAAAATCTCCCGGGGGTGAGTCGAACACCCGATCTCAAGATAACAATATCAATTACAGTCTCGCGCCTTAGCCAGCTTGGCCACCGAGAGGATTTACTTCCAGGAAATTCTGCAGGAGGATAGGGAGTCTCTATCCACATTCAATTTCAATAATGGTTCCTTTCTCAAATTGATGAGCTGTATTTCTTGATTGTGTCATAGGCTTAAACTAAGAGTGTCAATGGGGTTAATGCAAGCAGTGATGGCGCAAAGGGTTGCAACCTCTCGATGTAGTAGGAACATCTCTGACCCAGAAAAGGCGAAGATCCAATTTCTGGTGATGATTCGGGAGTGATATCCATAGAAAGCACCTAAAACGATGTTTAGTGAAGCAAAAAGTCATACATAGTTTTTCGTAATAGAATTATCATATACTTATTGGACCGATCGTTCAACTGTCTAATACGTTACTCTTTGACCTTCTCAGGAGTCAAGAGTCAATACTCTCAAGACCTTCAACACTCACTCTCTGGACTCAAGACTCTCAAGACTCTCATGACTCTCATGACTCTCATGACTCTCAAGACTCCATCTCAAGACTTTCAATACTCCATCTCAAGACTTCCAATACTCCATCTCAAGATTCACTCTCAAAACTCGCCTGTATGACCGCGCTTGGAGCTTCGCCGATGATTCTGTCCTCTACGTTCTCTTTTGTGTCAGACGCTTTCATTCTCCGTCTCGGAAACGGCCGTTAGTTCCGTCTTCTTCGGTTTCCCCAGCCGGCCAGGGGCCCTTTTGGCTAATAGTGCATGAGAAGAATGGTGGGGCAGAAATTTATTTCCTAATGCGGCAATGGCCTTCTACGGACCACGCCTAACACGGCAAATCCACCTCCTGGGGCTTCACACCTCTAGGGTTCTAATTTGGATTCTGATTTGAATTTTATTCTGGATTTATGGCCTCGACGACAGGCGGATTACTTCCGACACTAAAACAACCAGACACATCTATAACGTCAACCGTAGGTGCAATCGCGCCGCCCAGAAACCGCACCAATACACAATGTGGACCAACACATGCTACGCTGCCCCGCACGCCACAGCAACGCACGCGCCCCAGCAACGCATATCGTCAATTTCTCGGTGAAATAGGCGCGTTTTGTGCCGCCTCGTATAAATACCGTCGCCCCGGTCTCTCTCCGCCACCCACAAAATGCGTTTTCTTTCCGTTGCGTTGATTGCTCTCCCTGTTGCCTTGGCCGCAGATTCTGGTCTTTCTGCCGCGTTGGCTGCGTACTCCGCTATCCCCACCAATGCCGCGGCCCAGAGCTCCTGGCTTGTGAGTTTCTTGAACAACTACTCCAACGAGTTGAATGCAGAGGCCTCCACCGACAGCACGGAACCCAGCTCCTTCACTTACGCCACGTCGGTTGACAGCTCACTCTTGGCCATCATCAATTCCATCACCGCGAAAGAATCTGCCTCTGCGTCGACCGGTCTCAGTGACGAAAGTTCCAGCACTTCTGCCGCCTCCTCCACCAGATCAGGCGCATCTTCCGCTGGGTCTACTTCTGCGTCTTCTTCCGATGATTCTTCTGAGTCTTCGGCCGAACCCTCGGCGGATTCGTCCAGTGCCGCGTCGTCGCTGTCTTCGGCCGGAGCCGGTACTCCCGTTTTGGCCGTGGGTGCGTTTGTGGCCATGCTCTCCCCTCTTTTGTTGTAGGCAAATAAACGTCAATCATCCAGCCCGCCGTAGTCGAGCCGCGGTATTCCTAGTCCAGCCCGTTCAAAAAGTTGGGGTTATTCCTAGTCGAGCTCGTTCAAAAAGTTGGGGTTGTTGGCAAGCTTCATCTTGAACTTGTCCCACCAATTGTCAAACGCCTTCATCGGCACTTTCCCCGAGCCATCGATGAAGCTGCCTAAGTAGTTGTACGCATGGGTCACGATCTTGTTTGCCAAGCTGGCAATGTCCAGCGGCGCTTGAGGCGCTGGCTGTGCGGGCGGAAGAATAGCCCGGGAGTTCTTCTGCTTTTCTTGCAGGAGAAGGAGCTCTGCCTGGGGCGTTGGCTCAAGTGCAATTCCGATGTTGAGCACCACATTATCCGCACTGCCGCCCAAATCATCGTTCATGGCATCATCGTCGGCAAAATGCGACTGGGTGGCCTTCGTGGTATTGTTGAGCTTGAATATAGCAGAAGGTTTGTTTGGGTTGAGTCCACCGAGCAACTTGAACTCGGAATTGGGCATCTGGAAGTACACCAACGCGGTGAAGTTGGGGTCGGTAAACTCGGACTGGGGTAGCAAGAAGATGGCGACATGGTTGACATTAGAGGCATTGTTCATGGCAAACACCCACTTAGTAGGTTCAACTTGTTGGGCTAATTGAATAGGACGACCCGAACACACAGCTCCAAACATATTTTTTTTCTTCCGTTGCACTTGGCGCTAACTCCAGGTATAGTGTATATGTAGAGGCTGGTGATGTTGGGGTAGCGCGGTGGTGTTACCCGGCGCGCCATCTTGGTCTAGAAAAATCGCATCGATTCCACTAGTTTCTACACTCTACTATTTTTACTTTGCCTACACAACATGCCCATAATGGCTTATGGGTTTGCTATGTAGGTTGGATGGCTAAGAAGGAGGGTTTTCAGCTTATGTCTTCTGCACAGAATTCGGCGGCATTTGATTACCTACTGATACTGCTGTCCTATATAAATGACGTTGAACATATTTTCCATCTTTGAGCTAGATGTCCGCATCCATGCATTAGATGAATATGGGAAAGATACCTCGCAACATTTTACTAGATCACTGTGGTTTTCTAGCCGTAGTGTTATTATTATTTTCTCTCTCGATCAACATGTCTTTACCAATCTAAGCCTTATTTACGCTTGTTCATTAACCTGCTTGTTCATGATTACTATCTTATCGACTTTTGTCCTCTTGACTCTACTACTAGCCACGTGGTGGCCAACCCGCACGCCATATCGATCACTCTTTCACTGCCATCATATACGTGGTTAAGATAGTCAAAAGTGACCGATTCATCTTTCTGAACACCACAGTTCCCGTGTTCTCCCCACCCCCATGCGTATACCGATCCAGTTTCGGTAAGGACGATCCCGTGCTCGCTTCCCACCTCAAAATCCACGATGGGAGCCCCAGTTTGGTACTGGAAAAGCTGGCCGTGCGAATTGTTCCCCTCTGAAGAAACAACCAACTTTCCTTCGGAAATATGACTGTAGTGTATTGAAGACCACATGGCCCCCGCTTTTACCGGTGTCACATTCACCTGAAGTGGGTCTTTTCCAATCACCTCTAATGTGTCTCCAACTAGTAACGTTCTTTCTCTCCCCAAATGCAACTTTTCGCAAGTAAATCCAAGTCTGGTGGGTTCCCAGAGCAGTGCAAGTGGCTTTACTTGGCCCCTTTTGTTAATGACGCTTTCAAACTGCCCTAGCTGGCCCTTTCGGGCCACTCCCCATCCATACAAACTGCCGTCTGCTAGTTTGGCGATCACGTGGTTTATCGACAGTTTCATATCCACCATATTCTTATTGCAGCTGAATCCATGCACTTCCTGTAATTTTTCGGACTTGGTGATATTTGTGCCTAGCCCCAATTCACCCTTGGGACCGTGTCCACACGCATAGAGAATGTTGTCTTCAGAGTAGAGATGAGAAAACTCCCAGCCGGCGCTGACATTTTTCCATCTCCCTGCAACTTGACGAAACCTTGGTATGCTTTTAGTATCAGTAAAGCCGCATTGTCCGAATTCATTGCTCCCAGACGCAAAAAGTTGGCCGTCTTGGAGCAATATGAACGTGTGGTTTCCGCCAAAAGCGAACTTCGCGATAGGCGCCAGGCCAGCTTCAACCGGAAGAATAATTGGTTGGAGGGTATCATAATCATCGTCGTCCCCTGTCCCTAGTTGGTATTTTCCGTTGGATCCACATGCTAGCACTTTGTAAGTCATGGATGAATGTAACCACTTATCGGACTGCAGAAAGGTGAAGAGCTAACTTCGGAGCAAATCCGGGAAACCTGCAGTCCGCCGTGATACCGGAGCCGTCTGTCAGAAGAAATCTGTCGTATGTATATCCTAATTATTTCTCTGGGGCATCGGAGTTGTAGGTATGGTGTGACTTTCCGATTTGACGCATAACTTCTCTTTGCTTCATTTTCTCGCCAAATACCATTCCATTGCACAGTAGGTACGAGGGATTATAACGCTCTGTCGCCGAAATTTCAAAACATGGTTCCCCCATTAGATGACCAGTTCATACTTTGCCGAATATCCCGCTTGTCGTACATATTGTGGATTTCTCTAAAATCCCTTCTCCCCGTCACATTCGCATTTTCAACCTATTTCGCTTTTCCATCTCGCGTCCTGGGTGTACTAACCTTATCAAACGCGCTTTCAAAAAAAAAAAACCGTTGATTCATCTCTTCAGCGGCTCGTTCCATGACCAACCCGCACGAGACTCCACGAAAGGAGCAAAACGTATTACAGGTGCCAAGCTCTTCGCCTATTAATGTGAGATCTTCGCCGGCCGTCACGTCGGTCATACCCCCCAGCATTAATGATCACAGATCACCAGAAGAGAAGCATAAGGACGAAATGAGGAAAAGGTTTTACGCGCACAAGAACTGGCCCATCGTCAGCAAAAGATTCTATTACTTGAATGAGGCAGAGCTCTTCAAGGCTATGGTCAAAGGCAAAGGAAATCTTCGAGACATCAGTCAGTGGCTTGCGGAAAACCACAATTTGGGCAACCGCATGAAACAATACGACGAAAGCCAGAAGGCGATCTTTGAGGCTGACGCCGAACGCCGAAAGAAAGAATTGGCTCAGTCCAACGCCGAGGCATTTGTGCGTAGAGAAAAAGAAATACAGAGGTTGGAAGAGGCCCGATTAAAGGCAGATGCGGCGGCGGCTGCGATTGCCACACCTACCGTGAATAACGAGGTTTCTTCGCCCGTCAGGGATACATACGATGATGAGGACGGGTCGCCAATCAAAGTCGTGGGAAAAGCACGCCAGAAAAGAGCATTGTCAGCCGTGGAGACTGTTAAGGCGCCGGATACCAAAGTGCAGCTTCAAAAGCCAAAAGTGTCAATCTTGGAAAAGTACAGAAACAGACAGCAGATGCGAATTGACTCGATATTCCAGAGCTCTCCTACTGTCGAAGACCGTAAGAAGAGACGGTTGGTTCGAGCAAACGACATGTACGTTGCTCCTCCTGAGCAGTCTGTGGCTGCGTCGCCTATTCTTTCGTTAGATAATCCTGGTGCACTCACTTCCGCTTTTGGCTACAATGATGGCGAGGTCCCCAAGTTGAAAACGGGCGGTAGGTCCGAATTGAACGGTATCGATGAATTGGATATGTTGGAAGAGAAAATCAGAGAGAACAAGCGCAAGAAGAAGGGTGCTAAGGTGGTTCAAAGTGACGATGAATTAGAAGAGGAAGTTTTCAGCGATGACATGTCTGCTGAAGATGATGATGGCATGTATTCTAATGGGCTCACCTCGATTGATGGTCAAATCTTGGAGTTCTTGAATCAAGCATCTGGAGAAGACATTGTGGATATATGTAACGTTAATCCAGCCGTTGCAGACGTTATAATATCCAAAAGACCTTTCAATTCTATCTACGCTGTTGCAGAAGACAGATTTGAAGAAGCTACCCCGGAGCCTGAGGTCAAAAAGAGAAACCAAAGAAAAACTCTAGGGATGAAAATTGTCGAGAGCACTGAGTTTAGTTTGAAAGGATACAAAGCGGTTGATTCTTTGGTCAAAAAGTGTTCAGAGTACGGCAACTTAATTTCAAAACAAATGGATATTTGGGGCGTTAAAGTGACTGGAGAAGGTGAGTTGGATATGGTGGATATTGATGTGGAAAACCTGGAGGTCAAAGATGAAGACGCTGAAGATGGTGACATTGTGGCGTCTAAGAAGAGAGGTCTCACTTATATTAAGCATAAACCAACTCTCCTTGCACCTGAGATTGACTTGAAAAACTACCAAAAAGTCGGTATCAATTGGCTTAATTTGTTATATCATAACAAGCTTTCATGTATTTTGGCTGATGAGATGGGTCTAGGAAAAACTTGCCAGGTTATTTCTTTCATGGCCTACTTGAAAGCTACCTCAGAGAAGAAACGCCCCCATTTGGTCGTTGTTCCCTCCTCAACCTTAGAGAACTGGTTGAGAGAGTTCAACAAGTTCTGTCCTGATATTATTGTTCAAGCATATTATGGATCTCAGCTGGAACGGGAGGACTTGAGATATGAATTGCAAGAGACAGAGTATGACGTTCTTGTCACTACCTATAATTTAGCCACAGGGGCGCCCTCCGATTTCAAGTTTTTGAAGAGCCAGCATTTTGACATGATCGTTTATGACGAAGGACATATGTTAAAGAACTCCAACAGTGAGAGATACAACAAGTTAATGAGATTAAAGGCAGATTACCGTTTATTGTTGACGGGCACGCCGTTACAAAATAATTTGAAGGAGCTCGTTTCTTTATTGGCATTCATGTTACCTCAGCTATTTGTCGAAAAGCGAGAAGATCTTCAAGGTCTTTTCAATAAAAAGGCGAGTGTTGATTCCACCAAAGACTATAATCCTTTGCTTTCGCAACAAGCTATTCAAAAAGCAAAGACTATGATGACCCCATTTGTTTTACGGAGGAAAAAGGCACAGGTTCTCAAGTACTTGCCTCAAAAGCATCATGAAATAATCAAATGTCAGATGACGCAGACTCAAAGAGCTATTTATGACGAGCATATTGAGAAGGGTAAATCTACGAAGATTGAAAGAGAAAGAAGAAAACAACTTACTGGTAAAGAAGCTGAGATTGCAAAGAAAACTCCTATTGCATCCTCCTCAAACGTCATGATGTCATTACGGAAAGCTTCCATGCATCCGCTTCTCTTCAGAAGAAATTATACCGATACGATGTTGAAGGAAATGTCGCGAAAGATTATGAAAGAGCCAGACTACGTCAATGCCAACAGGGCCTATATCGAAGAAGATATGCTGGTGATGAGTGATTATGAGCTCAATGCATTGTGTGAAAAGTTCCCCAACACTATGGGGTCATATATCTTGGACAAGGAGAAATGGCATGATAGTGGAAAGGCTGTCAAGCTCATGGAAGTAATACAACTGGCGATCGAAAGGAAGGAAAAGATATTGGTCTTCTCTCTCTTCACACAGATGCTTGACATTTTGGAGAAAGTTTTGAGTTTCGCAAACATCAGTTTCTTAAGACTTGACGGACAGACTAGTGTTGACACAAGACAAGATATAATTGATCGTTTTTACGAGGATGAGACCATTCCTGTGTTCCTTCTATCTACTAAGGCCGGTGGTTTTGGAATTAACTTGATTGCCGCTAACAACGTAGTGATCTTCGACCAATCGTTCAATCCTCATGATGATAAACAAGCAGAGGATAGAGCACATCGTGTTGGTCAGACTAACGAAGTGTTGGTGACAAAACTCATTTCCGAAAATACTATCGATGAAAACATTTTAATGCTCGCAGAAAACAAGTTGCAGTTAGATCATTCGATCAGTAATGAGGGCAACGAATCCAAGTTCGAAGAAAAGGCCTCATCAATGTTTGAGAAGCTTTTGTTTGGTGCCTAACTTGGTGCGGCCTATGAAAAGAAAAGTGCATGTATATACCACTCGAGTGTACTGTCTACAAAGTAGTGAGGTTGTAGTTTCGCTGATTAATTGAAAATCGTCTACAAATCCTTCTTCACCGAAAGTATTCCATAGAATATTTGGATCATGTTTTCCAGAACGCTCGCACATTCGTTCAGAAGCTCTACAAAACCGGTATTTGGGCGCTTTTCTTCCTTGCGCAACCTCTTTATCCAAACGGCAGACACACCAAATGAAAATGCATTGAAGTTTTTACCTTCCACCCAAATATTGCAAGAGAATGAAACTCGTGAGTTTCTTAGTGGCCGTGAAGCGGCCATAAGTCCTCTAGCTATGAAACTTTTCACTATTGACGGGGTGAAATCGATCATGTTGGGTTCCAACTTCATCACTGTTGAGAAATCGGCTGAAGACATAGAATGGGCTCTTCTAAAGCCGGAAATTTTCTCCATCTTAACTGAGTTTTTGACAAATGGAACCCCTATCCTTACAGATGACGCTCCTTTAACTAATGATATGCAATTTAACGAAGAAGATGACGAGGTTGTGTCTATGATCAAAGAGTTGATTTTCACTAGAATCAGACCTGCCATTCAGGATGATGGAGGAGATATCGAGTTTGTCAATTTTGAAGAGGACACTGGTGTTGTCTATCTCAGATTGAAAGGAGCCTGTCGTTCGTGTGACTCGTCTTCCGTAACGTTGAAAAATGGTATCGAGAGCATGTTGAAGTATTACATAGAAGAGGTTCAAGAAGTCAGACCTGTTGATGAAGTTGATCCTGCGGAAGAGGCATTTGTGGATTTTGAGGCCGCTCGCATCACGCCGAAGGTAAGGGGAACCGATAACCCTCCGCCTTCCTTGTAAATAGAATTATTTCCTTTTATTCTAGGTTTTACACACCGAAAACACTACTTCACCCGTCTTTTTCCTCTTTTCCTGTTTCATCTTTCCTTTCCTTGTTTCTATTAGGTAACAACATAGCTTTGTAAGGTACGTTTGGCTGCATCGGGGCCAAGCTGCCATTGATTGGAGCAGCTGGAATCGGGTTCATATGAACAGGAGAGGAAAATGGATAGTACGAATAGTAGTACCCCATCGGGGTCGTGAACTGATTGGTACTTATTCCAGCATAATTATTCAGGGTATTTTGAGGACCTGGTGAGTATCCTCCAGAGCCAACTTCATCCTCCGTGTTGACAGGTGCATATGACACCGGAACCATGTAAGGATTATAAATAAAACTGTCTCCAACATTGAAGAAGGGTGTACCGTGTACAGGCGATTCGTTCCTGATAAGGGGCGGTTCCATGAAGAAGTGTGAATCATTTATCACCGGGTAGCCTACCCGGTGATCGAAAGAATTTTCATTAGGGCCAAAATAGTTCCGATTAGGCTTTGCGAACAATGGATATTTCGGTAAAGTCATCCTCCCGTTGGATATTGAATTGCCATCTTTCTGTATGGCAAATGATGTCTGCAATAGAACATCGGAGTGGTCTTTATAACTAATAATTTTGTTATTTGTCAAGATTATTGCCCGCAATGCCATCCGGAAATCTTCGTAAAAGACAAAACCGATTTTTCCTAACGGACCATCGGTTTTCTTGGAATAAAATTGAGGTTTGATTATTCGAGCAGATTTAATGCTATCAACTCCAAACTGATTCCAAAATTTTGCCCATAGCTCATCGTTATTTTCAAAAAGAATCGGAAAATTATTCACGTAGACATTGGTTTCTTGGTAATTAGTCGTCCTTGTAAATTGCTTGACTATCTCATCGTCAAAATCCATGTCATAAGATAGACAAGCAGAATAGATTAAGCTGTTTGATAATTTTAAATAAGGAGAATCTCTGCTCTGAAAAATGTAATGATTATGCTTTCTTTGTGCAAGTGCTAATTTGAAGGTTGCACTTTTATTTCCTTTTCGAGTCTTTTGTGGTCTATTGACATCTTCTTTAATGTCGTAAATATTTTCTCTTGAAAATTCGAGTACTTGCTGTAGCGTCAAGCCATTTAAGTAGTAAAGACAATTCAATGTGTCGCCCATTAAATCTTTTGTATGAGTAAACTTGATGTATCCAAACCTCTTGAATGAAAAAGTCCCAGTTGCATTCTTAATAGTGGGAAAAAATACTTTGTCAACATCGTGGAACAATTGAATCTTTTTAATAATTCGCTCAATGGTTTCCAACTTAGCTGAACCACCAAGAAAATCACTTAAGTTCTCTATTACAACTGTGTCGTACTCCATGAAATCGTCTTCGATTGGATCTATCCCAGGCGAGCCCAGGTTAGACACCACAGGCAGTTGATTTTCCTGTAGCAGTTTTGCGTTCTCTTTCCTTTTCTTGAAATGACTTAAGTGAAGAGACACTTCAGGACTGAAGGGATTTGGAAAAATTGGTTGATTTTGTAACATGAAATTAGCATCCATGAAATTATCGAACTTTAAAACGACTGCAACATCATCTGAGGTACTTCCCTGCGTTTGTTGAACAAAATATACCTTCAATAAAGACTTGAAACGTGAATTGGAATTGAAAAATTCCTCCAACTCTTTCTCCGTTGTCATTGACCGTTGCACTGGTTTAGCAATAAGAACGCCCGGATGCCTGGAGAATGCGGAATAATCAAATAAAAATTCCCAGTGTTTATCTATAAGATATTCAACGAGTTTCTCACTTTCCTCCAAAAACAATAGCGACACTTCAATTGTTTGATGTACCGGTTTCCAAGAATACTCGCTGGTAGTCAAGTAATTCTTCAATTCCTGTAAGCTTTGATCTGCAGTAGAGTTCCCGGGGCAAACCCTGATTTTCAATGGAAAAGTACCCTTAGTGCTTTCACTAAATTGGAAATTTGTTTCACTCTCGAGTACAAGTTTGGTCATGAAATCGACAAACAGGGCATCTTGGTTCGCGTTTTGGGGCATCGTGGTGGCAGTGGAGTAAAGCAACTTGTGGAAAACGGGGCACAGCGAATCGTATCAAAAAAAAAAAAAAAAGGAAAAGTAAAAGGAGAAACAGTCGCCTGGTATAACAATTAATAAAAATGAAAATCAATCTGCCCCGATCAAAGTCGTGTTCTCCTTCTCCCGTGAATATTGGAGATTAAATACCTGACAATAGAAGCTGCGATTGGATTTTCCGTCGTATTTATGCGGGAGGTTAGGGAATAGCACAATTTGGTCCTTCGAAACTAAGGTTTTTAAAAGGAAAAAGCTTTCGGAATCTTGAATAGCTGTGCTGCTCACAAAATGTCTGCTGATAATGGAAGTATTTAGACAATGGGCCAGACAGACGGCTGACGAAAACGAAGTGCGCTGGGCTCAAACTAAGAAAGAAACGAATATAAACCTCAAATTCAAAAGAAATGAGGTCAAATATATTTTTTTAGATGCGAAACGTCGGTACTGATATACTGGGTGGTATTTCACTTGCTCGATTGCGTACGTTGATTACATGACGCCATTGAAGCACCAGACAAGAGTCGAGAAACAAAACTCAAAACCACGGCCCGAGACCCCGTATGCATATAGACCTGTTCAATCGTGCGCGCCCCGTCAGTGGATATTTTTCTTGAACGCCTTACATTTGTTCAACTCTGCCGTGTAACTGACTGGAACCCATCTCGATCCAATGAAGTCCTCGATCATTTCCCTCGGTGGATATGATTATACGGTCGTATGTCATCGCGACGTAACAAACCCAAAAGCTCCGGTTATGGTTTATGTCAACCAGGTTGGGAATGGCTCGCTTGGCGCCTATGTCTACACTATAGGCAAAGGGACAAACACTTACACCAGTGTGCTTCAGCAAGCAGAGAGCATAACGCTCCAAGATTTAGCCACAAATTTAGGGCGAGTCTTAGCCAAAAAAGCTGCAGTTCCTTCGTATGTGAGCATAAGTGGGTCTTTGTCGATGTATGATTATGGCGAACTTTGCGGTTTCGTGGTTTCTCAATGCATATAGATGCACATTTCTGTATGCGTCTGCTCTTTGCATGTGGTGGTGGCCTTTGTCTTTGGCTGCATTCAGCAAAAGAATTGCTCATCCTGTCGTTTAGATCCACAATTTTCCCGGGCTTGACTTTTGCACCTGCGTATGTGACTACGTGCCAATTTTAAATCCCCAGGGTCATCAAAGTTATTTGTTGCCGCGCCTGCCTAATTCCCTGGTGGAACGGTATAGGTGGTATAGAGTGGATATCTCTTGTGTGTGGGTTCTGATTACCTGGAACAGTCTGTGGTTTGAAGCAACGCGACATTTTCGTATGGTTATGGAGGATAACGGTGGTTGAGGAATCTTCCGCTGTTTATGGCTTACACTGTCTGGATCCCTGGTCGTTTCTTTGCATCGATGAGGAGGCGAAGATGAGTGACGTTTTGCTTCGAGCAGGAGAAAACGGACTTCAACCCGGGCTGATTTCGTGGTCGGCTTCATGTCTACACTATTTTTTTTTTTTATTTTCGCAGGTCAACGCATGGAATACTGTTAATTTTCGACGTGCTCTAAGTGCACCATGAAACCTTGGCACATTCTAAGCTGAATTTGAGGATATATATAACCATTTGTTGATGTACCTATTGTTCTCGGGGAACTGGCGCAGAAAATGGCGGCTTTGCGGACTAAATTTCATCTCGAAATTAGTCCACGGGTTCAACGGCACAATCAGATGCCCTGGTCAGGACGGGTCGTAAATTGCCCACACATCCAATACACATGTGTCAGGGGGCGATTATTTCGCATAATTCACGGGCTCAGCTCTCTGTGGGTTGGGGCTTAGTTTGACTTCCATTACAATGCGGTGAAGGTTTCTCTGCGCATGCCAACGGAAATAGTAATGGTCAAAGACAGCCTAAAAATATAGACAACTTTGCATGAAGATAGTCCATGGTGACTAGCTGCACGGCGGCTGCTGGGAAAATGCTATCGAACCCGAAACACTCTATATGCATTTCAACAATTATGGAAATTTGCCTCAGACGCACACGTGAATCTGTCTTGTAGTCAGCGTCTATACCCGAGGTTTTATTAGGTATGCAATGTCATGTGAATAGTTGGTACTTTGTCGTCTGTGCGCCGATGAAATATGGGTTCTTCAGGGTAATGTATGCCATATCGGAGAGAAAGAACTTACGCCGTAACTGCAAAGCTAACAGCAACAATCAGCTGGACAATAATTCATATGTCCTTTTGAAGGTTTTGGGGACTACAGTGCTATAATTAACCTCGGGGAGAACTAGGATAGTCTTGCGTTGCTGCAGGTCGCAGTTATCTGCCAAGTTACGCCCAAATACACCAATCCGGACCATTTTCCGTTTTTGGTTGTTGTTTTTTTCTTTGTCCCATATCTTGGGACATTAAGTTGATTGTTCATGGGCATAGCAAGTCATGGTGTTTTGCCGTGTTCTTAGGTTGTTGTTTTTTTTTGTTGTTTTGGCTACATTGAGTGTTAAAGGCTCTGTGGTGTTGCGACATGGGCACGACATTGTCGCGCAGCATGCCTCATCTCGAAAAAACCATTTAGCTCATCTCCACACCAACTTCAAAAATGGAAAATAAGCCTAAAGCTCAGCCTTCCAGAAAGGGAAAGAGAGCATGGAGAAAGAACATCGATGTTAATGACATCCAGGCGGGCTTGGAGGCCAAGAGAGAACAGGAGGTGTTGTTGGGTGAAAACTCAGAAAGTACCGGCTTCGTCATCGATAATGAGGGTGACAGTTCGGCTGCCAGCTCCGGATTTGTTCTCAAGACAACTGAAATCTTGGCAAACAAGTCGAAGATCCCAGCCCTCCAATCCAGAACAGTCAAGCATAAAGTCAGCAAGGCCCAGACTAAGAGATTGATGGCATTGGCAGGACGTCTGGCGACCGAATCCAAACTCAAGACTAAGGTGGACAGAGATGGTCTCATCAGAGCATCGTCTCTCGATGTCTGGGCGGATCAGCCGGAAGCGGAGCTTCCACATGTCTACAAGCAGACCCCTTTTGTGTCGTACACTTCTGCCAAGGTGGTTCCCAAGACATTATCGCATGAGCCTTTGGTTCTTCACAGCGACAGTCCGCAAGAGAAAATTATCCATCCTGGTAAGTCGTATAATCCTGACTTGGACTCGTGGAAGGACTTGATCGATAAGGAATTCGGCCTGGAAAACAAGCTAGAGATGAAGCGTCAAGAGATGGAAGAGCATCAGAAGCGCATCCAGTACTTGATTGAGACCTTGGACGACGGTGAATTTGAGGAGTCTGACGACGAAAACACTGAGGCTAACGCGGAGCAAGAGGAGAAGGACGCTGATGAAGACAACTTCAAGCTTTCTCTCAATGAGAGAACTGAGTGGAAGATAAAGACGAAGACTCGCAGAAACAAGGAAGCGAGACACAAACAAAGACTAGAGCTTGAGGCCAAGCTCAAAGAATTGAAGAAGCAGATCCATGACTTGAAGAATTTGGAGGTAATTGAGCAGGATGTGACGCAGAAGTTGCTGTCGGCCAAGCCCAGACCAGCAAAGAAGTACCACCGCCACGGTAAGCATGAGGTTGCATTCAAGCCGATCGAAGTGAAGTTGTCCGACGAGTTGACTGGTACTTTGAGAACCATGAAGCCTGAAGGTAACTTGTTGTACGACCTGATGCACAAGTTGCAGATGCAAGGTAAGATTGAAGCAAGAACTCCTCAAAGAAAGAAGAAGAGAGCGGTTAAGCTCACTGAAAAGTGGAGTTACAAAGATTTTAAGTGATTTTGGGAAGCTATTTGTGACCGGTGTATATTAATTGCATTTATGAAAAACTGCTGTGCGTAAGCTACACCCTCCTCGAGGACCGGCCCGGTTGAACCAGCGATCGAAATGAATCTTATGCTCGTATATTTGAATAGTTATTATGACTGTCAGCCTAGCTGAAATCCCAGTTCCCGGTGACGTAACCTCTGTACAATCTCTCTCTGAAGGAGAAGAATTGATCTCTGTATGGAGTCCAGTATCCTTCCTTAGTGATGTGGGCGGTCTTGAAATGCTCTGGTGCCACGGCTTCACTCGACTGGCCTCTCTTGGTACCGGTCAACAAGAGGTCTCTCTCCATCATCTTTTGGTCCCATTGGTCCAAATCGAATCTGTCGTTTTTCCAGCCGTTGTCCCAGTATCTGATATATCCAACACCGTGTCCGGCGATGCCGAAAAAGGCGGTCATGACAGCGTAAGGCAATAAGCCTTCGAATGGAACTGGCATGTCTGGTGTGAAAGGGTAGTTGAAGTTCGAGATGCTTTTCTTTGGAGGTGAGTTGATTGGCCCGCGCAGCGTGTGCAGCCCAATTTATCGCGGCAGTTCAGGTGGGGCCGGTGAGAATGTTGTGGAACGTAGCAGGTAACGTGGGGCGGAAAGTAGTGGTAATAGTTTGGAAAAGGAAGGGGTATTGTTTCTGCTTGGGTTTATATACCGTGGTTTGATCACTTATTTATTTGGACGTCGTTTTGGATTTTTTTTCCCCTCATTGTAGAATCATGCATTTGAACAATTTCTCAATTCCTGGCTAACAATTGCAAAATCCTCAAACCATACAGAGTAGCCGTAGCCCCGACTTCTAGAAAATCAAACAAAAGTCCACGCAAACGAAACAAAGCCCCTAAACAACGCCTACGGACGACAAACGCACTTACGCAATACTAATATATTAAAAGCAGTCCTAGTCCAAATTGTCCCCCCAAAGCCGAAACACGAATTTCTGCATATTTACCCGGATACTCCGCTGGCCGATGCACCACGGGTGCTGGAGCATCTGCTGCGGGCTCGGTCTCTCTTCCGGATTCTTCTTCAAGCAATAGTCGATAAAGCTCTTCATCGAGTCTGACCACGAGATACCGTCTTCAGGCATATCTTCCAAGCGCGGCTCGTACTCAAGGATCAACGATAGCATCTCAATGGGGCCCAACGGGCTGCCGTCGGTGTGCACCGGGTACGGGAACAGTCCGCGGGCCACCTCTAAGAGCGTGAGCCCCAAGGACCACACGTCGCAGCTGACGGAATAGGGCTTTCCCATAATCCGCTCAGGCGCCATGTAGTACTGGGTGCCGACAAAGGTGGTGGCAACGGAGTTGTCCACGTCACCACTGACGCCAAAGTCGCAGATCTTGACGTTCCCGTGGCGGTCGAGCAAGATGTTGGAGGGCTTGATGTCCCGGTGGATGATGCGTTGCAGATGTAGGTAGCTGAGGCCGCGGAGCACCGACTCGGCAATCTTGCCCAACACCTTTTCGTTGATGCGGTTGGTGGGGTCCAACTCGATCACACGGCGGTAGATGGCGTCCAACGACCGGCCCGCCATATACTCCATGGCAATGCCGATCATCGACAGCTTGTGCGCGATGAAGGTGCCGTAGTACTGGACAATGTTGGGCGAGTGGCAGAGGCGGTTGTACTGTAACTCGCGGAGAATCTGTTTCTGGATGTTGGGGTCGGGGTTGGCGTTGATCAACTTCAACGCGAACACCAGCGACCCGTTGCGAAGCACGCACTTGGATACACACCCGCCGTTGCCCTCGCCAAGCTTGGCGAGCTCCACGATCTGGTTGGTGTTGGCGAGCGTGTTCCAATCGTGCGGCGTGAGGTGGTCAATGGGCTCGGCCGGCGCCGCAGGCGCTGCTTTCGTCACGCCCCCGGGCACCGGGTTCGCGGGTCCCGCAGGCGGGGCCGAGGGCTGGGAAAACGAATACGAGCCGTCGATCTTGGAGAAGTCGATCGGCGGCGGCTTTCGCCGCGGCCCCGCCAGTTTGAGGGGCATGGGGAACGGCACCGGCGCGTCGGCGGTTGTGGCTGGAGCACCATCTGGCGTGGGGTTGGCGTGCACGGCCGCAACGCCGGGGTTGGCGTCGAACGAGCCGTTGGCGTGGCCGAGCGACACCGGCGACGGGATCAGAAGCAGGAGCAGCGAGTGCTGGGTCTTTTTGACGGGGATATTGAACAACGGGCTGGGATCAGACATGGTTGGGCCATGGGAGGGGTGAGAACGAGGGGGCAGTGGTGCGCGTGGGGGCGCTTGAACTGGTTCACAACAGGGTGGCGGGAGAGCGAGGGAGTACGGAGACGGGTGCCGCGAGAAGTGGGGCGGGTCCGGGAAGTGGTTGGCGGGTTATGAATGAGGTGGCCTGGGTGCGCACAATTAAGGTACGGGGAAACTTCACCATATCCAGGCGTGAATCCGGAGGTGTCGCACGGACGCGAGCAAAAGAAACGGGTCGCACGTGAGGTTGCAGTGAGACCGGAGAACACCCAGGCGGCAGATCACGAGTCAGGGGAAGATGGGGGAACTGGAGGCGAGCTGGGCCAGGGAACCGGAGCCGAGTTGGGCCAGGGAACTGGCGGGCCGAGGGGAACGACGCTCGAGTGAGGAAATAGCCAGGGTCCGCGTTTCCGCGCATGGATATTCCGCCGCGTTCTTGATTGATGTTGCACCATGTTGCACTGCGCGCTCTGCATGGATACGCCTCTCCACCCCATCAGTATATCCACCCCATCAGTATATCCATCAGCCCCCTCCAGTGAATACCCAGCGAACCCATTACTACGCCTAATCGCTACAGTAAAATCGCCAAACCTAATGGGGGATCTAACCAAAACGTAATATTGCCTATAACCTTTACTGAACATGGATCCTGGTCGTGGGTGTAACTGGCACAGTTGTTCTGCCTTCGTAATAATGCCTTCGATTAAGCGTACTCGGCTACTTTGTCGTCTTTCTCTTCTTCGCCGCGGGCTTCTTCACCGCAGCCGCCTTCTTCGCCGTCTTCTTGGGCTTCACCGCCTTGACAAACTTGTCCTTCTTCAAGTCAAGCGTGCCATCATCCTGCGCCTCCGGCTCTTCGTCGTCGTTGGCGGTATCATCTTCCATAACATCTTCAAAGTCCGCCTTTTGCTTCGCCACCGCGCCCGCAACAGAGTTGCCTGTTTTGATGATGGCAACGGGATGCGACGCCGCATTGTACTTCCGGGTGAACGCTCCCTTGACCTTGCTCGGGATCTGGGCCAAAATGTTCGCCCCCTTGTTGCTGCCAACGCCGAAATCAATCACGTTGTCCCAGTCCTCCTTGGTTATATAGTAGTTGTCCATGTACTCCACCACCTGGGAAATCCCTTCCTCGCCGTCCTCAATCAAAGGCGCAGAAAGCCTCAGCGCAAGAGTAGGCACATAGTCCAATCTCAACTCGCTCTTGCTGGTGGACGTTCTCATCCGCGTGTGATACTGCAATTCCTGAAGCATCCGACTGTACTTCATCGTCTTGGAGTTTTGTCCCAACCAAGTGGTGAACGCGGGGAATGAACTCATCTTGCCATGAACTTCTTTGGCCGGAAGAACAGTGGACATCACCGCGTGGAACGGCAACAAGCTCCATTGCTGCTCACTCGAACGAATCAACGTGTTGATTTGGTCCGACTGACTGATGGCATCAGCAGCCGCTGCAACTCTCTCCAAATGCTGTACGGCAGACTCCACTTCGGGAATCAGATGGATGTAGTTCTCCTGGATCATTAGTGGCGTGAAGTCAATGTCGTTGAAGTACATCTCAATCTTGTCGTTCAACGAATGGTTGGAAGCGGGATTGAAAACGCCTCCGCCAAAAAACTTCAGCACGATCGCAAACGGCTTGAGCATGGCATGTTTTTTCCAGCTCTCGGCAATTTCCTTGGAGTTCTCATGGTTGATCGTTTTCTGTGTTTTAGAAACGGTCGACATCAAGTTGATAATTTGCCGGATATCGTTCCCGGTGGCTTGTACCAACTGGCCAATTACGGTGGGGTCCAACTTAAGTTTCTCTCTGAATGCAATGGTCATCAATCTGGATTTCATCTCCATCTCGGATGGTCTCTTGAAAGGCAAATCCAATGTGACCCTATCAAAGGTTCTCATCTTAGGAAGCGATTTGTCGTTACAAATCAATATGATCGGCATCTTCGTGATACGACAAAAGGCCGACAACGCACCTGCACCACCATGGTCACCACTCGACATACCGTCCACCTCGTCCATGATCAAACAAAACTTTCTGTCATTGACATTATGTTGCTCATCGTCACGGTGCTTGAAGAAACCAACCACCGAGGTGTTGTTGAGTACAGACTTGATGGTACTATTGAGCAACGACTTGGATCTGACATCCGACGCGTTCTTTTCCAAAATGTCAAAACCCAATTCTTCCGCCACAAGATGAGCTGCACTGGTCTTTCCGATACCCGGAGGACCGCTGATCAATGCTGCCCGGAAGACGCCCGAGCCATCGGAACCCTTGGACTTGAAGTCATTTTTGGCATTGTCAAACCAGTTGCTTAACCAGTTCTTCAATTTTTGCACCTGGCCCTTGTTACCACAAAGCTGGGTCACAGAGGTTGGGGCATACTTCACTGTCCACAATTTTTCGCTGCTGGGAATGACTCTAGGTGGGGCCGGGGCTGGAGTCCGCAAGGCATCAGATTCTGCCTTTGGTCCCGCGGCGACCTTCGTGGCCTTCTCTGCCGCCTTTATTCTTTCTAACTCTTTCTTCTGATCTGCTTTCTCTTGCGCTTCTGCTTCAGCTATGATAGCCCGTTCCTCTTCCTCGCGCTTTTTCTTGGCTGCTTGGGCGTTGGCACCGCTTCCTCCGTCAGCGGGCATTTTCAGCAACAACTCGACAAACCCAGTCTCGGTGATAGCTTTAATTTTAAATTCCTTAATCTTTTTGACCTTGGATGGACCGGCTTCCTCGCCGATGACCACCAAACTTGTCTTTCTCAGAATCGCCTTAGTGACCTTGGCACCGTATCTCTTTGCCACAGACTCGGCAGCGTCTCGGTCAAGGTTCGGAAGCACCCCGGTAAACACAATTGTGAAGCCGCTCAAACAGTTTGGTGCTGCCTCGGGAAGTTCTAAGGCTCCTGAGGGCGGCGCAACATTCAGCTGTTTGTTTTTCAATGCGAAGTAATTCAATTTCCCTTCGGTCTCCAATGCCTCCGGCAATTCAGCGTCCGCAATTTGCGACAAGACAGCTTCGGCATTACCGTCGAAGGCGGGGCCAGTGGGGGCGGTTTTGGTTTTGGCGGTGGATCTGGCAGGGGTAACTTTAGTGGGGGATGCAGACAAAGATCTTTTCCGCTTCGATGGCTTGGGCTCTGGTTCAATTTCCTGTAACATAATATCATCCTCCTCCTCATCTTCCTCCACGGCCGGTTCCTCCTCTTCTTCATCTGAGACTTCGGCCTCATAGTCGTCCTCCTCCTCTTCGTCATCGACAGGTTTGAAGTCGTCTTCCGAGTCTTCCATGTCAGAGTCTAAGTTAACGTAGTTTTTCCCCTTTGTAGCCCTTCCACGGGAAACAGGAGCACTCTTGGCCGGTGTCTTAATTGGACTTTTGGCTGGTTGCACGGGACTCTTTGATGCCTTCGCAGGGCTTTCAACCAGCTCGGCTTTGACTGTATCATTTTTTCCCTCGGAAAAAAACTTGCTTTTGGTCCCGGTTTTCTGCCTTTTGGGTTGCGGCTCTTGGTCAAGCTCAATAGGCTCCAGTTTGGTTCCGGTAGCCTTCGCTTTCGCCAGCGTGGGACGGTTTTTTGGCTAATGTTAGTTGATTCAAGAATTGTTTAAGCACACCAGTACATACATCAGCGGCTCCCTTGGCCGAGAAAAACAGGCGTATATCCACCATTGTCACTGGGATGGAATGTAAGACGCGCCTCGAATTTTTGATAGTGGATCGTTTCTGCCATCTATGGGGAGCGCGCCATATACAATTTCCTACAGTGCCGTCTGCACTACAGTCAGATGTCAATGCGAGTGCGTTCATTCAGCCACTTGGTCGGGCGAGGATAAAAAAATTAGTAGAACGTGTATATGCTGGTTATGCGGCGGGCTTGGACTTGGAGCTTTCCTTCTCCAAAAAGTCTGTCCACATCGATATCAATCCCTGTCTCAACGGCCTACCGTCTTCGTCTCTGGGCTTGGCGCCCGCCGCCTGAGTAAGACCTGCTTGCACCTTGCGAGCATCGTCCCACTCAAGCAAATCGCTGATAAGCTGTAACGCCTCGAATTTTTTGGTGTCGCCGCGTGGCAACTGGACAAAGTTGAGGATGAGATTCGAGATCAAGTCGCGATCCACGGTGTTCTTTGACTGGTTCAGCTGCTGCTTGAGCATACCCATGGACTTGGTCAAGTGCTCGTTCAAAATCACCGCCTCGTGTCTCAATTTGCCGATGATGAGCTGCTTGGTGTGGATTTCCTCCTGTAGCCCGGCGATCTTGGCCGATTCCTCCTGGAGTTGAGAGATGTGGTCGTCCTTCTGCTTCAACTCCGCTTCACGCTCGGTAGCGGCCGTGTTGAGGCGGTCCACTTCCAGCTCCAACGTCTCGATCGCCACAATTTTCTCCGCCACGAGCTGGTTGAGCTGCTCCACCTGTGCCTCTCCTTCTTGGGCCAGGCTTTCCGCAAGCTCGGAGTAGCGGGCGATTTCAGCGTCTTTCAGCTCCAATTTTTGGCTGAGCTCTTCCACAGTGGACTGGATGGTCTTGTTCTCCATCTTCAACTCTTCCAGAGCCAACTCGAGCTCGCTATACTCGTGTTTCTGCTCGTTGAGCCTCTTCGTCAATTTTCCCAACTCGTTCTCCAACGCATACTTCTCGTCCTGGGTGGTTTCATCCTTGGACTGGTACTCACGGCGGAGACTCGTCAACTGCAGACTCAACCGGTCGCACTCGCTGTTCAAGTCAGTCGACTGGGTTTTAAGCTCTTCGAGAGTCTTTGCCAACACGGAGTTTTCCGCCTCTTTCTCCTTGAGGCGGGCCTCCGCCTGTAACTTTGCCAGTGCGAGAGTCTGTGCTTCTTGCTGTGTTGCCTCCTTTTCTTGTTCGAGCGCCTCCATCTCAAGTCTGAGCTCCTCCAATTCACTTTGGGTCGCTTTGTAGTTTTGGAACACGGTCTTCATGCTGGAAATCTTGGACAAGAACCCTTCCAACTGGTGCTTGTTATCATCTCTCTCTTGTTTGACTTCCTCCAACTCGGCTTCTAGCTTCTTAACGTATTCGGGCTCCACTTCAAGTGGCGCACTGACGTCGGTTTCAATTTTGGGAGCCTCAGTCTTCTCCGCCTCAGCCTTCTCCGCTTCAGCCTTCTCCACCTTCAGCGTCTCCGCCTGAGCCTTCAAAGATTCGAGTTCCTCGACTTTTTGCTTCAAAATCTGTTCGTTCGCACTCAACTGTTGCACCTGTTCGTGTAGCTCCAGATTGGCGGTTTCCAACGCCTCGGTTTGGGAGAGCAATTCCTGCTCTCTGGAGAGTAGCTCCTGCTTTTTCGCCTCCCATTCGTCACTTTTCGCTTTCAACTCATCCGTTTTCGACTCCAACTCGTGGCTCTTAGCCGCCAACTCCTGGCTCTTGATCTCCAACTCCTGGTTCTTGTTCTCCAACTCCTCAGTTATACCCTCCAACTGCTCGGTTTTGCTTTCCAACTTCCGGTTCACATCTTGTATTTCGATTTCAAAGTGCCCTAGACGTTGTTCCAACTCGACCACGGAGTCACCTTCTGTTGTGGATGGGTCAATATGGCCATTGCTAGTGTTCACCGGTTCATCCCATATATCCTCGTCTTGTTGTTCCCATCCATCGGAATCAGTCTGTTCTGGACTTGAGAGCGCCGTTTGGTTTTTCAAAGAAACCCCATTGGGCTCGCTGCTTGAGCCTGTGTCCATTGTTTCCACTCTATGGAATCAATATCCAGTTAGTGTCCACCAGAAGTTGACTGCAGGAGGGTGCGACTACGCCATGTAGCCTCTACTGTGGAAAAATTAGGTGGCAGAATTGACCAAACCCAAATGGGGCCAGGAAAACCCGGACAGTAAATGACAGCCGCTGCGTCGGCTCTACAAACATCGATAACTTTGATTCGCTTTTATTAAGGTGAAAGAATTCATTTTATACACGCTGAACCATCTGTCCACTGGTTATCCACAATAAACATGTCGTTTCCCATCGTAGAAACCCCGCCAACAGTAGGCCCAACAATTCAGTTGTGGAAGGGTAAAGGTTTCGTGACTTCATTCAACTTAGATGTTGGATGGGTACAACATGACTCTAACAGAAGCACCGAAGGTCTTTGGTGGCAAGTTCTTCTTGAAGTTGGCTCTGACAACACCGTTGTTACCGTGGGTTCTGGTAACCTTACCCCAGATAACTCTGATCTTGGTACCTCTGACCTCCTTGGAAGCTCTGTAGACGTAAGCGATTCTCTTACCCAAGTAGAACTTAGCGTCGGTTGGAGTTTGGACACCTTCGATTTGAATCAAGGAGACGTTTGGGTTGGTAACGCTCTTAGAACGTTGGTAGGAGATGTGCTTACCCTTAACGTACACTGCAATGTTAGTATGGAATATTGGGAGAAACCTCCAACCGGTTCAAGTTGGTTGGAAGGGCAACGACACCGGAGAAAGAAAGACACATGCGACGGCACTAAGTCTCCTATCTTCCGAATCAATCATCGCTTGGTATAGACGGGAACATACATCTGTGAGATTCAGCCATTGTGTATGGAGTTGATGGTATGAAAAAAAAGTTTCTTCACTATGAAAAAGAGTCAATTTTTTTCCTCCAGCGTGAAAGAAAATTCTGCGCGGTACTGCATGGTCCTCGCTGGCGGATGGCACAGGCGACCGCTGCCGAGAACACACCCGTGCACCTCACGCGCCAAATTGCCCATACAATCCTGCGGGTACTTATATATCCTCACGTGATACACGTGTGTGCCCTAGATGTGCGCACGTGTACAAAGCCCTAATCGTTCCGTTCGTTTCGGGTGGACCCTTATCGCGTTATCAGGTCCGGGCGAAACCTATTGGGTCCGCCAGATTCACCGGAGATGACAGGTTGGGACTTCTTGGATGAGTCATGTATATTGACATCCGAGAGGATATATCCACAAAAAGAGCTAAGCAAAAAGAAAAAAAGGAAAAGCCAATACCGTCTTATCTGCTGTGTGCCCCAACGGTATCCGGTATGCTAATGTTCAACTACTTAAAATGTAGATACATGTACAGCCAAGCGAAGAGTGTAAATCTTTAAAATATCAAATCTGTAACGTGTCGGCTCTAATTATTACCTCTTTCCACTTTATCCCTTATATCTTGATCTCCTTCTCTGCGTGCCACTTGTCGGTATTGAGTCTCCAATGAAGTGCCTCTTCGGACTCGTGCTTCGAGCCCTTGGCCGAGCCTGACGGAGCATTATATACGGACAATCCTGCCACACTGGCTAACGGCACCATGGGGTCGTTTGTGGCCTGGAGCACATCCACCTGGTCAAACCACCGTACTTTCCACTTGGTGCCCGCTTCATTCTCGTCCTTTCTCATCTGCCTTTGCGCATTTTCGAGAAGAGACTTCTCCTTGTGGATGTTGTCGTAGTTTCCCTCGCGGATGGCCCGAGCCACCGGCTCCCACGCCTTTCTCGACTCCAAGTCGTTTTGCTCTGCAATCGGCTTGACCGTCAATTGCTCCGGCACCTTGAGGGTAGCATCGTAAAAGAGCTCGTCCTTACTGGAAGGCGTGCTGGAGCCCTTTGCGGCATACGACTTCTTGGACCACTGGCCGCTGATGGTGTACAACGCATTCTCCTTGTTCTCGCTAGCCAACTTGTCCTGGTAGATGCGGGCCTTAAACGAGTTCTTCTTGCCGGTGAAGTAGCCACGGCCCGAGTACTCGATCACCACAATGTAGCCCGACGAGCACTGGATGTACGACGTTCCTTCCAACTCCACGAACGGCGACGCAGTGATAAGTCCCTCAATGTGCAATGGGGGAAGGGTAATGAGGTATGTTTCGTCGTGGTTCTTGTACAGCAAGAGAGCGTGGCCGTACTGTCTCACATTGATCAGCGTGGCGCTAATGGTGGCACGGATCCCGTTGTAGCCTTGCAACTGCACCTGGTTTTTGTCGTTGAAAATGGCGTACGCGGTGACCGGCGGATGGTGGCTCACCTGCTCGCTCAAAAGCACGGTCTCGCCCAACCGGCCGTCGGCCAGCGTGTCGTTCCACTTTCCCACAAAAACCTCACCCAAAAACGGGTTCAATGGCTTCTTTTCCGTGCCCATGCTCTCGTTCCGCGAGCAGTACTGCGATCTCAACGTGGAAATAAACCACTTGGTCACCGCAAGAATTCTCTTGGTGGCATCGGCAATCTTCTCCTCCTTTGACCCGCCGGTGCCCACAAACGCCGGCTCGATTAAAAGATCCGGGTGTTCGCTCCAGTACTGTGAGTACTCAACCAAAGATGTAGGCGAGAGGATAAATGGAGGTGCAGTCAATGACGACAAGTCGCCGTTGAACGAAGCGATGGACTTGAGGAACGAGGTCCAAGAAGCACTCAGAGCCATTGTGATAACGAAATAACCAGACGGGAATGCAGTGTCAAGCGCTGGAGAAAATCCACTGGGGCTTAGAGGTATACGACCATCCTTATTCCGAGGTCGCAGTGGGGCCAGGTGCACGGGTGTGAGATACTGCACCATGACGTGGATCGGAACGGGCGGAGCAGGCGGGTTCACGGCATACTGTGGTTGCACTCAGGGTTGCGGAATTGGATGGGGGTCATGCCGGTGGTTTTTCTTTTTATTGTTAGAGGGTCAGCCGCAGTAACTGGGTGGCTACTTGTGAGTGTATATTGTGCGTATTGAGAGTATTTTTGTGACCACTCAATTACGAGGGTATAACGGTGTTGCATCCTTATTCTCGGGGTACGGGTTTGTTCACCATATCCTCTCACGGCACCATGAGTGCTGGCATTTTCTCGGGGCTATGGGTATTCCAAGCAAGCCCAAGCGATTAACGCGAAAAATGAAGAACGGAGTGAAATACAAATCTGCCGCCGCGGTGCGCACTATGCTTCATCTGCATCACGGCGATGCCGCGTTGCTTCTTTGTATGTCTTCTCTTCTGAGAGCGAACAGGCGCATCACTTTTTCAGCAACAGAAACTCCACCTATAGTGTGCCAACCTTAATGTTCGCTGTGTCGCTTGCTTTTTTTCATTCTGGAGGTGTCTCTAGAGCTTAATGTAGATGCCATAGTGGTGCAATACCAACGCCAAGCTTGTCCATGAAATGGCATATACCATGAGGATAATGTTAGTGGCGCCCATCCCCATTTCAAGCGTGTTTATTGTCATGTTGACAAGCCCTGTCAAAAGGTTCGCCACTAGGAAAATCGCAAGTCCATTGTTGTTGATCGCCTCGAGAATGGTCGACAGCATTGGCCCTATAAGCTCTTCTGTCAAGGCGTAGCCCAACAAGAAAACGCAGTTATAATTCACTACCCACAAGACATAGGCCAAGTTTGCAAGTCGGCGAGAAATGTTGCCCGTGAGTACGCTCTCCTTGGCCCCATAGAAGAGTATTGTCGTGAGAACACTCAAAATGGCCAAACCTCTGACAGTGGACACCGTAAGCCACTTGTTTCCCTTCTTTTGGGAAGTATATGTACCCAAGAGATTATTTGGCGTCACGCGTGTCGTCAACACAAACGATCCTAGCGACTGGCCAAAGATGAAAATGCTCAAGTATCCAAAGAAAGAAAACACACCCTCTTTGTTCATGGTCAAAAGACTGTCTCTTCTGTTCGAGTCAGTCAAGATAAATGCAGTGAGCCCGGTGGTCTGCAACGCAACCTCGTACCCCACACCAATGGCCAATGCAACAAAGAACCGGGGGACGGTGTTCAAGATGGGGTCAATGATGGCGAGAACAATAGGTAAAAGGCCCAACGTGATGAAAAAGTTCCAATGCACTCCGTATTCGGTCTCGTGCTCCTGGTACTCTAACGACTTGACCGAAATCAACCGAATAAGCCCCAACACCAACACTGGAACCGCCTTCACGGTGCTCTTGTAAATCAAATGCAAATAGCCCTGTTTCTGTGCTGGTGGAGCGGCCAACTTCTTGATCACGGCCCGCGAATTGGCCAAGCCCATTGAGAAGACAAACAGACCCACCCCCAAGTCCATGAGCGAAGTACCCCACGTTTCCACTTTGGCAAAGCGTCTTGGGAAATCATGGAAGTCCACCGCCAAAATGGCCAAATTCGTGATCACCATCATCTGGGAACGGTATGCGGTAATGAATTGTTTGCGCCCGAGAAGTTCTGCGGGATCCTTCTTCGTTTTCTGTTCTTTTGCCGGTCTCTTGTTGGAGCGCTTCTTGGGGCGTAACATAAGGAACAAAAGAGCGATCACATCAAGTACCAATGTATTCAAATAGAGCTTGGATAGGTTTTCGCTAAATACGGTGATTGACTGGAGCAAAAGCAGCACGTCAAAGACGAACTCCACCAAACGGCACACTGGGAGATCCAATATGTCTGGAATTAGATATTTCTTCACCAAACTCTGGCAAAAAAACGCCGCAAGAGAGATGCCGGTAACAAAATAGATTTCATCAATTGGACCGCCGGAGAGATCGGACACAAATTGCTCTTTGAGCTCTTTGAGGGACATGGGCTAGAGTTGGCGAATTGTATGGAATACGCCAGTACTACGTGGTGAAATGAATGTGTCTATGCAGTATATATTTCATATACTCTTTCTTGAATCAACCACCGAACGGCAAGAAGATTATGGCCGATACAATGAGATTATACTTACGATTAGAGTGAGTCGGTGGCGTCCGAAGCGGTAGGCCCAGGGTAATGGCAATTACGAAATTGTTGACTCAGATGGAAATCATGGAACACTTGAAATGCATTTCGGAATCCGAAGACTATAGTAGATGAATTTCCCAGTAGCAATTCTGGAGAGAGAAATAACAAGACTTTCAATTGTATGAATAAGCCAATACAAGACAGTTTACACAACTGTGGAGAAATCGAATGTTCCTGCAGGCGCGATAGAACCTTCGATTCATGGAAGAGAGCCTTCAACACTAGGACCATGGAACAGCGGCACCAAAGAGACGGAGGGTTTTGTTTGGTATTGGAATGATATAGATTATGTAAGTTTCAACAGATAAAGCTCCAGTTTGGGTTTGGCGAGTATTGTCAGCTGTGAACCCAACATGGGACCCGTACCCTACAGTCTCACTATACGGTGATTCCCCAGAAGAATTCGCGCCTCACATTTGGTGGTCCCCAGAATCGAAGTTCGATTACGATGATTGCTATAACAAAACCAGTTGGCAAGGGTTTATATTAGTTGTTTTTTTTTTTTTTTTTCGATTTGTAGCATTGGCGGATTTCAATTTTCAAACCGACTTCTCAATACAAGAATACCACCAATCGTTCTCGCAAATGAGCCTGGAAGTGCGAAATCCACCTGGGAACCACCGTACCCTACAGTCTCACCCACACTGTTTCGCCCTACAGTCTCAATATACCCTGCACTACCCTGCACCACCCTGCACTACGCCAGAACAGTATCATACAATAGACTCCGAAACACAGACTCCAAGTAAGCTCCACCCGAATCTTGAGTATAGGCAAAAATATCCTCCGGCTGTCGCAACCCCAATTTCGGAGGGTCAAAGTTTCGTCGTCGTTTCGCCCGTTTCAAGTCTGCCTCGTTTCGCAGCTTCGTTCCGGCGCAAAACCGCACCTCCAGAGTCTCTCACCTTGAACTCCACCTTGAACTCCACCTTCAATTGCCTCCACCTCTCCCTTTTCTACCATCGCCCCATCCAGAGGAATTCGAACCGAGCGCTATCATGGACACGGCCTCGATCCCCTCCACCCCGAAAAACATCGCGAAAAGCGATACTGTCAGTATAGCGCTGGAAAGCTTGGAGAGCCCGACGCCAGGCTCACTCGGATCACCTTATTCGCCCAGCGACGATGACACCATGAAAAAAACCGGCAAACTACCGCTGGTTCCGTTGATGGAGTTGAACTCGGTCACGTTTTCCGATACCGAGTCTGCCCGCGAGCGGGAGTTGGTTGGCATGGCGCTTTACTCCAGTGCCCTGGAGTCGGAGTCGCAATCGCCGCTGGAGAAACCCCGAGGGTCCCGGTTTAAGAGCAGAAAGCCGCTGCTGCTTCTTGGGCTGCCCGAAAGCTCGCTCAAGGCCAAAAGAAAACTCCGGCGCAAGTCGCGGACCTCGGAGGCGGCGTCGGAGAAGTCTTTCCGGTCGGAAGGGTTTATGGCCAGCGGATATGCGCTGACTCCGGCGGCAGGCAAGATCTTCCGTAACTTGCTCATTCTCGAGGAGAGTCTCCGACAGCAGGTGATGCAGCAGAAAACACTCCGGCGCAAGTACTTGACGTTTTTGGCCATGCTCTGTTCGTTGATCGCGTCCATCTCCCACCACCTCTACTTCGCCCCGCAAACAGCCGCGTCTCGAGTGGTGCTCCAGCTCATTTTGGTGGCGCTTTGCATCACGCTTGTGCTATACCACCTCTCGGGAGAGTACCAGAAGACCATCGTGTTGCCGCGGCGGTTTCTCTCCTCCACCAACAAAGGGTTGCGCCAGCTCAACGTGCGGTTGGTCAAAATCAAAACCTCGTTCACCGACAGCTTTGCCGATCTACTCCGCGACTTTGTTTTGTTCTTGTGCACCATGGCGTTGAAAAGTCTTCACACCGTTTGCCCCTCCGCAAACAACAACCCCGCGTTCAGACTCGAGGTATGGCTTGTGGCAGCTCAGCTGCGATGCCAGCCCAAATTTGGGCTCAACGACGTCAAGATCTCGCTCATGCCCCGGAGCTTTAGCACCGAAATCAGGGAGGGCTGGGAGCTTTACCGCAACGAGTTTTGGATCAACGAAGGCATGCGCCGGCGGAAGAACATGATGGCATTTGTCAAAAAACCACAAGAAGAAAAGAAACCGGTGAAGAAGGAGCGGAAGGAGCGCCGGCCCAAGCGCAAGGGCTCGACCCATGTGCTGCCGTGTCCGCTTAATGAAGAAAACCTCAATGCGCTCGGCTCGATTAGTCCCGCCTCCATGAGTCCCGACTCACTCACGCCCTGCCCTTCGTTGTAGAATAATGAACGCCATGCTATATCTCTTGTTTAACTGTAAAACGTTCTTTTGCGAGTAGTGCAATTCTACAAGGTTGAGTGGCCATCTTTTATTGAGTGGCCTTCCGTTATGGTGGCCATCGTTTATTGACCGTTTATGGTGGCCCTCCGCTCATTTAGTGATGAAGTCTGCAACATGTCTACCAAAAACAACGCTCTCAAGCAAAGCACAGCCCCCAAGTCTATTGGCTCCATGAACCCCTGCACTGGCCTCACCAATGGCAAACGCATTTGGCACCACCTTCTTGTCAATGGTGACGATTTGGCCATTTTGGTTGATTTCAATACCACCCATGGAAAAGTGCAACACCGGCGTAATAAAACCAAAGTAAAACTCATCCCCAATGGCATTACCGAAATGCACTCTGCCCAAATCATCACCCGATTCCATCAGCTTATTGTACTTCTGCAAGCTAGCCTTTATTGTCGCTTCCGCAAGGTTATGGTTTGGCACCACCATCTTGAGTTTTTCCAATACATCTTCATACGTGCCCTTGAACATCACCTGCTGCGACATGTAGAACCCAATATGGGGTTTGGCCTTCAAGTAGTCCTCCTCGCCAACCACGATTATCGCGATCGCAGGCTGATCGGCTGAATTCAAACAATTGGTCAAGATGCCATCCGCAGCCTTATCTCTAGTGGTCAACTCATTGACAAAACGCTCACCATTAACAGACGACAAAAGAATACCTCCAATTCCTCGGATTAGCTCACCACACAAGAATTTCCATTTGCTGGTCACAGTGGTCTCGTCCTTTAACTGAACAAATCCAGTGGGGTGAATCTGCACCTGGTCCATGTGTAGAAGATTGGCATTCAAGTCACGCTCGGCGAACTTGACGCCGTCGCCAGTTGTTTGCTGGCCATTGGTGGACGGGAAGTCCAAGAGATCGGGTCTGAACCGTTTCAACAAACTGGCCTGGTCCGTAAAGTCCGCAGAAAACCCACCGGTGGCTAAAATGACGTTTTGGCCACTAACTTCCGATACATCGCTCTCTTGACACGATACATGGATTCCGCTCACCTTGGAGCCGTCCTTGTGGAAACCAGTGAAGCTACATTGCTTCATGATCTCCACGTTACTTGACTCTTGCAACTTCTTTGAGAGAGCGGATATGATTGCGAAACCAGGTGGTAATGGACCACTGCCCCTGTGAGTGCGCGCATGCGAGTGGCCTCCCAATCTTGCAGTGGCACTCAAGTCCACATTGAAGTTGTCGGCAAGCCAGTGGATGGCATCAGCAGAGTTTTTGGTCAAGAGGTCAACCAATGCGGGGTTAGACAAGCCTTTACCAGACTTGATGGTGTCTTCATAGAACGATTGAACTGAGTCGGCTTCATTAGGGCTCTGAAACCGGGTAGGCGCTCCACTGATACCAGAAGAAGCCTTGGCAGAATTGCCACCGAGCCGGTCGGTTTTTTCAATAAGTGCGACGGACATACCTTTGGCCAGTAATTCCAAAGTGGCAGTGAGACCCGCAAGGCCCGATCCCACAACAATAGCATCGAAAACTTTGGTCTTGGACAGCATTGAGACCAGTGCCAGTCTGTAGGTCAAGGCGTTTCGTAAAACGGAAATGGTGATTAATAGGGCTGAGGTGTATAAGATCAACCTCACAATCCGTCCTCCTAAACAAGCAATGATGAAAGGTAGCACAAACGGGGGAGGTGAAACGTGGTAAAAGAAATGGTCTTGATAGTAATACGCGATGTGGGCTGGCTTCCCTTAAATATCACCTTCAAGGTGTAAACGACACATCTGATCCATAATCACCTGATCGGCATGCTCCAGTTGTGCGATACTGCCTGGGGTCCCACTTGTGCATCCGTACATCCGAGACCCGGAGACATAATTGTGTCTTTAGACATCATTAGTAATTCACCACCACCATGATCCACCTAAATCCAATGATCCACCCCGACACTCGCAACAAGAAGTTTAAATTTGAAAACTTTCTACGCAAAGAATACAGCTTTGGTCTCGATCCTGATAGACCAGTATGCCAGTTCTACAAGCCCAGTTATCCTGATTCGTGCCCCAATGGTCCATTCTGCCCTAACAAGCATGTTCCCGCCATGTACAACAACAAGATTGTTTGCAAGCATTGGTTGAGAGGCTTGTGTAAGAAGAATGATCACTGTGAGTTTTTGCACGAATACAACTTAAGAAAGATGCCCGAGTGTTTGTTTTACCTGAAGAACGGTTACTGTACCCAAACACCCGAATGCCTCTATTTGCACATCGATCCACAACAGAAAATCCCCGAGTGTCTGCAATATGAGAAGGGGTTCTGCCCAGAGGGACCTCTGTGCCCGAATCGTCACATTAGGAAGATTATGTGCCCACTTTTCTTATCTGGATTTTGCCCCAAGGGCCCTGACTGTGACTTTAGCCATCCGAAGTTCGACAACCTTCCACCTAAGCTTAGAGTGGAACATAAGAGGCTCATAAAGGGAGAAACAAGAGAGGTGGAGAAGATCTCTTACGACCAACCGCTCACAGAAGTGGTCAGAAGACCTAGATAAGTAACACTGTTTGTATAGCATTCTATAGTCGAGATGTACTCGGTACATACGTCGCCGTCTCATTAATAGTCATTTACATTAATTCGGAAGTAATATTTGTATTTATTTATTCTTTTATTTTTTGTTTTGTTTTGTTTTGTTTCTCGTCTCTGTGCTATCAGATTCTGAACCGGCGAATCTGTTTTCTCTGAAGAGGGGTCAATACCCAGTTGATTCCACTCTCCCCACTATCGTCATCGACACCATTGAAGGAGCTTAGTTCATATTCATCATTGTCCATGCCCACAAGCAAAACAATTTGCGTAACTCTAACAAATTTTTCTCTCAACTCGTAGTCATCCTCACAAACTTCGTTGATTATGAAGGAAAGGTCTTTGTCTAGCTTTAATGCCCCCAACTCGTTGATCTTGAACTTTTTCAACACGGTCATAAGTTTCCTTTCAATGAGAGACACGACATTGACCACAAGAAGCCTAAGTAATTTTTCGTACACAAAAGACTTGTGGAGTGTTTGTCTATATGGTTTGATCAAAAGATCCCAACCTTGCTTGAACTTCAAGATCGACGTAGGGTCGTTAAGCATGTTTGAAGAATAAACAATGTAATTTGACTCGTTCGCCTCTGGCAAGCAGTCATTGATCAATGTGATCATTTTGTTTTTCAACGATTGGTTGTAAAGATTGAGAAGGTTTTGCTTCAAGATGTTATTTGACAAATCCAAGTAAGGTTGAAGCAAATCATTTTCAATGATGTTCGTAATTTTCTTTTCGTCTATTCCAAACGGAAAGCTGTTTCTCAAATACGTGGGGTTTCTCTTGGTCACGTTGTTCACAATTTGGGTGAAAAACTCTTGTCCTGAAGCCACCGTATTCATGTAGATGACAAAATTCATTAGCTTTGGGTTGTTTAGAACTGGGCCTGTGGCGGAGCCCGATACCATTGCAGTTCCACTTCCAACCACATTTCCAATCGCACTTGACGCACCCTTGAAAAAGCCGCCCATTGTTTCGGGGACTGGGGTTCCAGCTTGCGAGTTTGCGGGACTGGCACCAGAATTCACGGCAGTGGTGGTTTGTGTGATCAAAGACAATGTGACGTTGTATTTGGGCAGGTTATCATGCAATGCCTTCAGGATAAAGCCACTCAAGAGATCGTCTTGCACCACCTTGAAACACTCGGCGACGAATTTTTTCACTGTTGCGGGTTGCGCAGACTCGAGCACATTTCTCAACACGTTATTGAAAACAAGGGTGAAATCCTCGATGACGGACGACACTGGCGCCTGTTCAGGAGACTTTGATGTTTTCGCTGAAACCAAATATGGCTCCAACGCAGGCAACTCTTCGATGGTGAGAGCCTTTTCCAACGAGCGGCGGAAGTAAAATGTATATAGGCTTTCGAATGCCGGAAGGAATTTTGTCTGTATCTTCTTGTTAAACTGCGACTCCACGAGCAAATCTGGGATCTTGATGCCTTCTTCCGGTGATGCTTTCGGTCTGAAGTACTTGACCACAATAAACTTGCAGTAGAGGGACCAGTGGTGAAGAATAGCAGAAAGTTCGTGGATTAAGTCGCCCACCTCCACAATAGAGACAAGGTCGTTGTCCTGGGCGTCGAAGCTCGTGTCGTTTTCGGGGAACTCTGCAAGTCTGCGCTTCAATTCGGTGAAGGAGTGGAGCTTGACGTCTTGCATGACTTTTTCCATTCTGTTGACGTCGTAAAACGTATCGGTGATCAAGCCAATCTGCGAGTCGATAGCAATCTGAATCTTGTTGACGACAAACACAACCGCGTCAGGGTAGGACTCGCCGTAGTGCTTATTGATTAGGGGTGAGTGTTGCGACAACATCATCGACACACTTTCGAAGAGGCTCTTGGTAATGGACGCGTAGATGCCCTTTTTCGAAGAGTTGTCGCCCTGGGTTGCAGAGTTGATGAGGGTGCGCGATGTATCGGTGATAATGGAGCAGATGAACTTGGAGTAGCAGTTCAATCCCACCTCCTCTTGGTCAATGAGCGGGAAGAGCTGGAAATACTTGGAGATTTCCGGCACGCTCTTGCGCCGGGCCGCATCCTCGAACAACGACTGCAACTCGTCCCGGAGCTGAGTGATCCACTTGGCAAGGGTGGGGCCGGGCAATTCCGGGATGTCGGTCGATGGAATGACCGCGGAGGCGAACTGGCCGCGCACCAAGTTGGGGCTGAGTTTGTGGTTGATGGTGTGGATGCACTGCGCCGCCAACACCCAGTCCTTGTTGTCGATGGCGTACTGGATCTGGCCAATGTTGTTTCGGAGCGTTTGCACATCGGCCACAAACGACAAGGTCGCGCCCACGTTGCCGATTTCCTCGTCCAACGCCTTGATCTTCGACGTCAACGACTGGCCCAAGTCATTGGCGGATGTGAACACCCGCGTGAGCTCGGTGGAGTTGGAGATGGCGCCGGACAACTTGGCACGGGCCAACTCCACGGATGCAATTTCCAGCGTGTGTTTGCGTGATGCGGTTCCGATGAACGATCCCAAGTGGGCGTCTAGCGCTTTGGTCTCCAGGTCGATTTCTTCAATCAACTTGGCCAAGTCGTTGGTGGACGCCGCCTGTTCGAGCTTCTGCGACACCGCGCGGAATCGAGCGTCCAAAACTGTGCATTCGAGCGACGGGAAGAGCTTGGCGACCGCCTGGCGGCTCGCTGGGTGTTCCATGCTAAAGTTGTGGATCGGTGGAGCTAAAATCGTCAGGTATTTTCTGCAGGCCGCGTGTTTGGAGAAACCGCACTCAAGGTCTGAGGTGCCAGGCGGAGGCTATTCGGTGCAGCCCGGACCGTGTAAAAATCAGTACAACCTGGTATCACGGAAAGGGGCGGCACTTTTTGTCTTTGTGGATGCTTTGGACTGTTCGGAAATTCTGCGACCGACTCGCCATTTTGTTCCCTACTAATTGCAGTAATCACTTAGTACCTCCCCACCTCGGCCACCACCACTCGGCGTCTCGCATAACTTCCCACTCGGTGTCAATCGGTGTACCTCCAATTTTTTTATCTCTACACTCGGTGTCATTCTGTCTCTACACTCAGCATTGGCACTAAAATTTAAAACATATAGAGCAGTCACAGACCGCGGAATCGGTTAAAACCCGGCGACACCGTCTAGGCCAACGCACCCATGGGGTCAAAGAATGGAAGGGTCTGGTACTCCTTTGCTTTCCAAATGTCGTACACCAGCTTATCGACATACTTCTTGGACGTGACAATCTGGAACACATACTCGTCAAACCACGAATCGGTCATGACAAAGTAGCCCTTGTCGCCCACCTGGTCACCCCACGAGTTTTCGATCTTCCATCTCACAGGAACACCGGTCTTGGGGTCCAAATGAACGCCGGTAATCACCATGGCATGAGTCATGGCAGACGACCCGGTTCTCAATCTCTCCAGCTTGGTGAGGTTCAAGTTGGTGTTGAACACGAGCCCGTAGTCGTACGCCTCCGTGTCCAAAATTCCGGTTTGGCTGTCGCTGAACTTCCCCACGTCCGAACCAAAGAAAATCGGCTCGTTGTCCTTCAACATCTTGACCGCCGCCTTCTTGATCACGGGCAAATCGAGGTTAACATACTCGATAGGCTTTCCTTCGGACACGTTGTTCAACCGATCGACGGTGTACAATGTGTTGTACTCGTTTCTGGGGTCATTGATCAACGAGAACCGCTTGGTGACGTCGTACTTGATATGGGTCTTGTAGAAGTCCTTGGGCGACGTTTCGAAGTGGGAATACTTGCCGTCCTTGTCCAAGAATTCCCACGTAAACAGGTCGTCGGGCTTGGGTGGGGTGCCCAAACTCAAAGAAATGATGTTGTACACCTCTCTGTTCATGGCATTCTTGACCGCAAGCAAATCAGCCTTGGACGACCCTTTGGAGATGGCTTTTCTCAAAATTAAGGCAAACTCCCGCAATTTGGTGGACAACACGTAGTTCAACCTGGAGGTGGACTCCGCCTGCGCGTTGTCGGGGAATACCTCATTTGGCACCGCGCCGTACTTGGTGAGAACATTGACGATCATGTCCCACTGGCCGCCGTCGCTGACCGAGCCCGAGAAGAGAAACTGCAACAATCTCGAGTCGAGCGCCTCGTTTGCAGTGTCAAGAATGTTGTCCAAAAAGAAGTTAGCCTTCTCTAACTTGTCATAGAAGAACAAGTAGCTCTGGGACAACTGGAACTTCAGCGGGTCCAAATTGTAGGTCTTGATGACATGGCTGCGCAACACGTTGGACGTGGCGAAGATCCAGCATCTTCCCGAGGACTTCTGGTTGTTGAGGTGGGAGGGCGATCCAATCACATCAACCTCCACGTTGAAGAAGTAGCGGTCTTTCAACGACAAGCCCCCGTTGCTGCGGCCCACGATGTCAGTGATGGCGTTTTTGGCCAATGCGTTCTGGGCCAATCTGTTTTTGGGGTCGGCCAACAATCTGGCCTCCCACGCGGATAAATTGGACGAGGTGATCGCTTCGGACGTATCCTGGGGTTGCAACTTCAAACCATTGAGCAACTTAGCCAAGTCCGGGGGGGCAGGGGATTTCTCGTTGAAGATTTCTTCGTCCAAACTGCTTTGGACGTCCTGTTTAGAAGTACTCGAGCCCATTTCTCTGCAATTGCGGTGCGTGGTGTAAAATTGCACTGCTCAGGAGTCGGTGGGTGGTGTGGCTCTATTTATGCGCCTCTTATCAGCGGAGATAACCACCACACTCTGTTTTTCAAATGCCGTCATGCCGAACCGTACGCCCCTTTCCTGCCGGTTTGACAATGTCGTACAAAAAGACACGTTCGATGTCCTCGATGGACGAACCTACACCGTCCGATTTTCAATTCTTGTTTATTTTCCTTAGATGCTTAATCGTTGGCCACATGGTTCGCATGGTCGTACGGCGCGCGCTTTTAAAAGCAAGAAACTGCGGTTTCATCTGGCTGGCCGCACAGTGCTTACTTATGGTGGATTCTTCCGCCTCTGCCGCCCCTGCCGCCTCTACCGCCTCTGCCACCTCTATCGCCTCTGTCACCACCTCTTCTTTCTGGTCTGCCGGAATCTGGCTTTCCAGTCTTTCCGTTCGCGTCCTTTACCAGCTGAGAAATGTTTTCTCTGTCCTTCTTGAACCGCGTAGATCTGTCTGTAACTCTAGGCTTCTTGACTTTGCCCTTGGCACTCTTCAAGCCCTTGATACCGGCGATTCTCTGGCCCGGAGCGGCTCTCGATCCCTCCACTATGAGCTTGCCCGCAGTGTTTCTGTCGGCTCTGCCCAAAAGCGCCTTGGCACGGCCCAACTTGGTCTTCTGGTCGTCCGTCATGGGTGCTCTGGGGTTTCTCTGCTTTCTGGCGTTGTCCACGTGGTTGGGCGAAAGGATGGAAGGCTTGGCGTACGCCTTGGCCCGCAGGATTCTGAGTTTTCTGCCCTTCTTCTTGTCGTCGCCCTCAACCTCCATTGGCTTCTCGTGCAAGAGCAACGCCTTGTCCACCGAAAGGGTGTCTTTGAACTGGATCAATGCAAAACCCTTACCGAGGTTGGTCTTGGCGTCTCTGACGATTCTGACCGCCTCGACATCGTCATTGGTCTTGGCGTTGAAGTAGCGCCACAATCTCTCCTCCTGCTCCTCGAAGTCCAAGTTACCCACGAAAATCGTCTTCTTGTTGTCCTTGGGGGCAGGGTGCGCCACGTGGTCAACACGGATGTGGTGGTGGTCGAACACGGTTGCGTTCAATCTGGCAGCGGCCTTCATCGATGGCTCCTTCTCCGCAAACACAACGTACGCATTGATGGTGTCTCTGGTGCTGTGCAACGACTTTTTGGCGAAAGCAACCTTTCTGGGCACAGCGTCGTCAAACGCAATAGAACGGAAACGGATGGACGACACCTTGCCCAAACTGCCAAAGAGCTTCTTGAACTGCTTGTACGTTTGCTTGGAGGTCACCACGTTGTTAGAGACGTTGCCGACGAAAACGGTCTTCTCTGCCTTATTTAGCTCTTGCTCCTTCAAGTCAATCGACTTGGCTTTGGAGTTCTTTTTAGATGGCTTGGGCTCCTCTTCCTCTTCAGAGCTGGAAGAGTCGCTATCATCAGCGTTGTCCTCTTCCATTTTGTCCTCGGCCTCTTCCGAATTCTCTTGGTTGTCCTCCTCCTTCTTCTCTTGGTCCTTTTGTTCCTCCTTCAAGATCTGGGAGTAGTACTCCGACTCCAAGTTGGCGTTTTCCTCCTCGACCTTTCTCTTCTTCTTCTTGTCCTTGCGTGCCTTTTTCGTGCTTTGGTCTTTGTCCTCCTCTTGGGACTCGGATCCGGCACCAGACTCGGCCGCAGCTTGTTCATTCTTACGGACTGGGACTTCCACCTCGGTTCTGGGCTTCAAGTCGTGTTTCGTGACCGGTCCTGCGGATCCAGACAACAAGGAGTCAAGATCCTTGTCGATTTTCGCTTGACCAAATAAAGAGCTGAACGCAGACATGGAGGGCTAGTGGGGGAGAAAAATGCACAAATGGTTTATCGGGCATCTCATCTCTCGTTTTCTTGGTGTACGGGTGCGCGCTCCCGCAGTAGCTGCGACGGAGAAACCCACCAGGGAGGATGGGATATTTTCCGGAACCAAGAGCAACTGCCTAACAGTGTCTTGGATCGGGAACAAAGTGGGTCGATCCCGCCAAACCTGGGGTTTCTTTTTTGTCTTTTTGTTTTGTTTTTGTTTTTGTTTTTTTTTTCCTCTCTCTGCCCGCCCTATCCGCCCCCTCCAATCCGGAAACGGCTGGGCAGAACCTTCGGGCCCCACCTCCTGCGTATAAGCATACCACCAGGTGAAGCCCCAGTGGGCAGCAGTGTGTATACAGGGGTACACCACCAGCGGTCCATTGCTGTTTTTCGTCTCCCCCACATCCGAAACGTTTCTCCCCTCGACCCTTTCTTCACTCGTGCCATTCCCAGTGCAAACCCCGCACGTTTTTTCCAGTCTCCCCATTTTCCGTCTCGCACCCGTAACCCCAGAGTGCCAGACATGGAGAACCCGTCTGCCGTTCACTCAAACCAGCGGGAAACAAACACACACGGACCCAGCGCCAAAGATAAGCAGCCCGTCGCGGCAGACAACGAAGCATTGGAAAACGCCAGCGACTCTCTGGACGCTGCTGACCTTCCTCAAACCAAAGACTCGCCGTTGACCGACATCGGCACGTCTCCGCCGCCGTTCAACCTCCAGACGTTGGACGACAGGCGCTCGCACTCTAAGGACTCGTACGAGAGCTCGGAGCTCAGTGATTTGGGCGTGGAAGAGTCCGAAGCTGAGACAGACAAGATGGACTTTTTGGACGACGACGCCAACTCGGCCCTGGGCGAAAAGGTGTCGGACTTGCAGGCGCTCTCCCATCTCACGGAGTTGGCACGCCTCCAAGAAGTCGACTCGGACGACTCGGAAGACGATAGCTATGTGAAACAGCTCAGACCGTCGGCGTCGCCTGCAGTGACCCACTCCGGGTCTGGATCAAGCGAGTTGCCAACATCCGCCGGAGCTAAGCGCACGCTCGACAACCCTGAAGCCGCTCCGCAGGCCAAGCGTGTCACGCCCGCCGCAAAAGGCGCCGCGCCCGAAAAGAAAGCTTCGACCCCGCCCGCCAGCATATCCTCGGACGGTTCCGGCGAGCCGGAACCGAACGCCGCCGAAGACAGCGACGACAGCGGCAGCAATGACGGATCGGACCCCGATGGTCTGGTGGAAGCCAACGGGCTGGCAGGCGACCAGGCTGAAGCCGATGAGCGTACAGCTGCAGAAAGAGACGCTGGCAGCGGCTCTGGCGAAGAGGACGTCGACGGTGACGGTGACGGTGACCGTGA
The DNA here is from genome assembly GCA_003707795.2 of Clavispora fructus. NCBI lineage: Eukaryota > Fungi > Ascomycota > Pichiomycetes > Serinales > Metschnikowiaceae > Clavispora > Clavispora fructus. The sequence goes on from PPLK02000036.1 coordinate 42,912, forward strand.
CGGTGATGGCGACGCAGTCGAGGCTGATGTCGAGGATACCGTCAAGCAAGAGGAGCTCGATGAGCAGCGTGAGCAGTCGGAAGCTGAGGCCGAGGACGCAAGACGTCAGAACGGCGAGTTGGCCGAGACCGCCGAGGAAGACGGCGACGGCGGCGAGTCCGAGAACGGGTCGGGCGATTACGACCTCGACCTCGACGAGCACCGCAAGTTGGCGGTAGACGAGTTGATTCTGATCGAAACCGACTTTGCCCATCTTCGGGACAAGTTGTTCCATGACAAGCTCCGGTTCTTGGAACACGAGTTGCAGCTCTGCTTGGACGGGTCGCACCCCGAGCTTCTAGAAATCTACTACAAGGTCAACGGATACTATCAGGACAACATGAAGTTAGCCAACTCCACCCTCAACTACAGTCTAAAATGCATCAACAACGAGACGATTGCCACGCGCACCGCCATCCACCAGGACTTTTTGAGAAAGTTGATGGACACCAAGAAGGATATGGTCACCGCCACCACGTCGCTGTGGTACAAAATTAATCGCGAGCGCAACTTGCTCGATCAGATCGAACCGGAATACAACTTTTCCGCCCTCCCCAGCGACCCCGTGCTCAAGGGGCCGCCGATCGCGCCCGGGGGCAGCACCGTGGGCTACTACCAGGAGAACTACCCCCTCAACAAAAAGGAGCAAAAGTTCAACACGTTGGTGGGGTTGGTGGAGCAGCGCAACAATTTCAACCACCAGCTCGGGATTCTCAATGGGCTCCAGGAGTTCCACGGCATTCCTTCTGCGATATCAACCGGTTTGGTGGAGGCAGACGATTTCTCTACACAGGAGCTCTTGCTTCGCACCGCGACCCAAGACGAGATCAAGGACGATCTCCAGGCCATGGGCATCTTTTGAGCCGGCTCCTGCACTCCCTATATACTTCCTCCGCACTGCGTGGGTGTGTGCGGACAGTTGTCATTCCCATAATAGACCGTGCGCGCCTCGGCCTCGCACCCGTACCTCCTCTGCTTGTAGCCTGGCACCAGTGCAACAGATCGCACCTGGCCAGCAAACCCACGGTTCCTGTTTCTCCACACACTGCAATGGTTGAAGTTTCGCTTACCGTCGGCAAGCTCGACGCTTCGTTGGCGCTTTTGTTGACCAAAGACCATCATCTCATTGAATTCCCCACCATCTTGTTGCCCAACGGCGTCAAAGCCGGGTCCATAGTCAAGATTAAGTGCGACCGGGACTTGGTCACAGAAAGGGAAGAGGCTGCGCAGTTCCAGAAGATCCAGGACGAGATTCTTGCCACCTTCGGGAAAAATCTTCCCCAGCCCCCCGTTCTTGCCATCAAAAACGTCACCCAGACCTCGTGTGTGTTGGAGTGGGATGCGTTGGACTTGGGCACGGCGTCGTTGAAGAACTTGGTGTTGTTCAAGGACGAGAAGAAGCTCGGTACCATCCCCCAGCCGTTGACCAACAGAACCACCAAGCTCTCCGGCCTTCCAATTGACAAGGCGTTCCAGTTCCAATTGCGCTTGGACACTACTGCCGGTGTGTACCTGTCCAACGTGGTGGAGGTGAAAACGCACAAGATGACCGACTTGTCTGGTATCACGGTCTGTCTCGGTGACATCACGCCCAACGACCAATTCTCGGTGGATGACATCCAGGAAACGTTGAAGAGCATGGGCGCACACCACCCCGCCCACGACAAGTTGCTGGTGGACACCACCCACTTCATCACCACGCGGGAAAACAAGCAGAACCCCGAGTACTTGAAGGCCAACGACATGAACATCCCTATCATCAGACCCGAGTGGTTGAAGGCGTGTGAGCGCGAGAGGCGCATTGTTGGTGTGAGGGATTTCTACGTCAAAGACTGTGTGTTGCCTGACATTATTGCAAAGAACTACTGGAACAAGGCCGCCAGTGCTCCACGGGTGCCGGACAAAGATGTCTCTGGAGAAACGAGAAACGTGCTGGTAGCTGACTCGCAGGCCAACGGCGAGCCTGAAACGGACAATGCGCCACAAAATACACAGCCGGTTGACGCCGAGCCCGTTAAGGTTGAGCCTGAATCCGCTCTGGAAACTGAGCCTGTGTCTGCGCCAACAGAAACCGCCACGGTAGAGCAACTGACTGAGGATATCCGGATCGAAACCTTTGATCTGGTTCCGCTTGAGAAACGTCCTGTTGAGGAAAAGGAACTGATTGACCTTTCTCGGTCCGAAGTTGAGCCCGCTCAAGAAAAATCCGAAGATCTTGCGGAGATACAATTAGAAGAACCTGGGGAAGCTGCTCCTGCCGAAGAGGAGGTTGACGTCGCCGAGGAGGCTGCACCTGCGACTACGGATGAGATTGTAGAAGAGACTGGTATTGCGGTTGGAACGACGGCCTCTGGAGAACCAGTCGAACCAATTGAAGAAGCGGATTTGTCTGCTGAGCCTGTTGAGCCTGTTGAGCCTGTTGAGTCTGTTGAGCCTGTTGAGTCTGTTGAGTCTATTGAGCCTTCTGAATCTACTAAGCCTTCTGAATCTGCTGAGCGTTCTGAATCTGCTGAATCTGCTGAGCCTGCGCCTGAAGGTGATATTGATGCTGACACACCGGTCACTCAAGAGCTGCCGCTGGAAGGAGACGTGGTTGAGGAATCTATTACACAAAAAGATGCGGCGGCCGGACCAACCGACTAGTGTTCGAACGGAAAGAAAAGGGTATTGCATGTGGCTGCAGGTGCAACTAATCGTACAACGTAAGTACCAAGCATCTAAATATATTTAACAGCGTATAAAAAATTACTCGCCAAAAAGACGTCTGACCTTCTTCAAAATGGAATCCTTCTCCGGGTCGTAAGGGTGGTCCTTGGAAGGAATCTCCAAAATAGCTGGGAATGCATTGGTGTAGCCGTCGACCCTGTGTCTGATCAAGTCGGCAATATGTTGGTTGATCAACAAGATGGCGATATCGTCCCTGGAGCTCGTAAACTTCTCAAAAGCTTCTTCCACTTCTTCGACCGAGGTTTTCCCTGGCACCACCGTGAGAAAGTTCGACTCCTTACCAGGTTCCGCAGACACCTGGCCCACGCCTGCTAATAATAAGCCTGTGACAGAATCTTCGTCTGCAATAACTGCAAGCAAGGACCGCTTGGCCATTGCGTCGTTAACACTCATTTTGAAGGTGTAAGAGTGTAGGACAGTAATATCTCGCTATCAATTATCGTCGAATAATGTGCACACCGTCGGCTGGAGATAGGCACAGGGGACATTCTGTGGTGCCGTTGATCATGTCGATTGATTTTTAGACAAACGGAGATTTTTTCTTCGAGGATGACTGGAACGGAGGTCAATTGTTTTGATTAAGGTTTTTCGTTGCATAAAGAATTCTGAATGTGGTTGGAAAGTGGGTCTTTTTACCTTCGTCTGGGGATTTGCATATTCTGTCCAATTTCACCATCGAGAGAAAAAATACAACCACTTTCGATAACATCAATTTTGCTACGTTGGTGCTATAATATTTAATCAAAGTATAGGCTCAAGAAACAGTAAGCAAAATAATCCCCACTCCACGGACACATCATGGGTTCAAGGCATGACTGGAGTTGGAGACTGCCATTGGCCGTATGCCGTACCCCTCCAACTGAGTTTGATCGAGTACCATCGACTCCATACCCCACATGCTTCTCCTGTCCGTTCCCAAAAGATTTGCCAGACCTGGTTGCAGAACATTCGGATCAACTCCTTTTGTCAATGCCGGTCACTCCAAATGGCAGAACATCCGCCATGACAAGGCTAAGAACGACGCCAAAAAGTCCAAAGAGGCGTACGTCATGGCGACCAGAATCACCACCAGTGTCAAAATCGGCGGTGTTGAAGGAAACGCACAGCTTGTCACGTTGATGGAAAAGGCAAAAAAGTTGAATGTCACAAAGAAGATTATCGAGAATGCCATCAAGAGAGGCACTGGAGAATTATCTAACGACGGTGCGGCCACCTCCGAAGTCACATACGAGTTTATGGGCCCAGGAGGGGTTGCTTTTATTGTGGAAGCGGATACCGACAACAAGAACAGAACTATTGGGCTTGTCAAGCATGCGATGTCGAAGTTCAGCGCCTCTTTGAGTCCGTGCAGCTACATGTTCCAAAGAAAAGGTGAAATCATCTTTGAGCCTGCCCAGGAGAGTGACGAACTCGACGAAATGTTAGAAGTGGCCATCGATGTGGGTGCCGAAGATGTGGAGGAGTTTAAGGACCAGGAGGGCGACTATAATGGCGAGAAGCTTTTCCGGATCATCACCGAGACGTCTGAGTTGCATGGCGTGTCCAATAAGTTGTCAGAGAAGGGCTACAAGTTGAGAGATTCCAAGACGTTATTTATTGCCGATGGGGACAACCAAGTAGACTTTCCCGAGGAGCACGAGAAGGGATTGAACAAGTGCTTAGAGCTCTTGGACGAGGTGAGCGAGGTGACCAACTACTACTCCAACATCCGCGACGAGTAAGAGCAAAGACAGCGAAGGATGAGACGGTTTGACAGCGTGGAAAACCCCGTATTCCGGGAGATACACCCCGTGGTTCAGGGCGGGAGTCCATTCCTTGGGGACGGTCTTCCAATGTGCTACAGAGACAGTACATGGGGGCCGGCCAACATGTAAATAGTCCAAACATTACTCGAAGAAAATTCATATTACTAAAGAGCAACAGCCGATCCACTCGGCTGGTTGCGCCTAATAAACCGTATATGCCAACAGGACTGAATATGTTTTGATACCTTGGATGCGGGCAGCACCACGCTTCTAACAACGCATTTATTCAGAATCCTCCTTCTTGGCGGCCTCGTTCAACACGTGGTCCAAGTTAGACAAGTTTGGGTTCTTCCACAATCTCAATTGTCTGTCGTAAGCAAAGTGTCTGTAGGTGAAGTAACCCAAAGAAGCACAAGCAACGGCGACGGCGCCGAACAATGGGTACATTTCGACGGGGACGGTGTGCTTCTTGACAGCATGCTTAGAAGCATTCAACATAACACGGGAGGCTCTCATAGTGGTGACGTGGGTAGATATGTGGTGACAGTTTTTTTCCTTTGCAAATCGTATCATGAAAGTGGTGCGAAGTTTCGCAGGAAGCTGGTTGGCTGACCGGAAGTCACGTGCATATCGAGGGCAGTGGGTGCCAGACCGATAAATTAATACAGGCGGCAGCGAACGCTTGAAGTGGGGCAAGAAGAAATGGTAAGTTTAATTATGAGAGTTTGGCGGTAGATGAATAGATTAAAGAATAGCAGAGAGGCACCGCAGAGGGGCCGAGTAGGAATGCAGACTAAGGGCAAGGACCAGGCGTGTCTGATCACAAGTGAAAAGAGGGTTAGAAGCAGAAAGGCCAAGAACTGGTACCGGGGAGAGCAGCGCCAAAGCCGGCGGACCCCATCGACCCGATGTCTTGGGAGATCATATCCAAGGTAACTAGACACCAGACATCAGACACCAGACATCAGACACCAGACATCAGACGCCAGACATCACAAAGACCAAGGACCACAAAGACCAAGGACAACAAAGACCCACAAAGACCAAGTAAAACCACAAAGATACCAACGATCCAAACCATCGTGGTCCCAAATCCAGGCGTGTGGGTGCAAAGCATCACCACTTTGCAATCGCCACCCGCAACGTGTCGTAGCAGAGCCAGCTCACCGCCATCGACGGCACAATCTTATACAAATTGGCAGTCAAACCCTTGTACGCACCGAAAAAGCCCTCCTTCTGGAAAATCGTGGTGAGCGCATGCGCCACCGACCGGTACTCAAACCCAAGCTCGCCCTGGGCCATGTTCGCCACCTGGTACCGCTTGCGGAGCAAGTCGAGCGGGTAGATGAGAACCCCGCCGACAAAACTGCTGAATGCGCCCGCACTCAACTTCCACAACGGATTGGAGAAGTCCCGCTCCAGCTGGTCCATTGCGTCGCGCATGTACTCGTACAATGCAAAGTTGATGGCAACGTACGGCGCCACGCCCATAGTGGTGGGCACGATACCGCGGTACAACGCCCGCACGCCGCCCTCGTGGCGCACCACGTCTCGTATCGTCTGCATCACCCCGGGCGCCTCCACCATGCGGCCCTTGTTGAGCCGCGAGAGCGACGCCGTCTGTACGGTGATACGGGCCCGCACCAAGTCAAGGGGGTACGTCACCGCCACCGACACCACGCCACCCACCGAGCCGGCAATGAGCCGGTCCACGTCGGTCAATGTGCGCTGGCCCTCAGGCTTGCGCTGCACCAACAACTGTTTGCACTTTTCAAACACGGCGAACTGCACTGCGCTGTAGGGCACGATCCGCACACAGTTGAGGATGTTGCCGCGGAACCACCCGCGCCAGCCTTCGTCGCGGTACATCTTGAAGATGGTGGAGAACATGCCCTGGTATGCCTTGTTGGCTTCCAGGCCCTGAAGCTGGAGGAGGATCTTGGCCCGCTCGAACGGTGACACAATGGTGCGGGAAACCGCACCGGAGATGCCGCCGGCGATCAACGATGCATTGGAGTCGCGCTTAATGTGATTCTTGACGGTAAGAAAGAACGACAGATCTTGCGGCAGGGCATGGGTCGCCATGGCACTGGGGTGGTGGATCGGAGGTTGGGTTTTTTTCACCTATGTCCGGGGTCCGGGACTGCATACAACACGGTAGGCGGGGCGTACCCCGGTCCGATATCGGTTGCGGCTGGGTGATGTTAGGGTGATGTTGGGTATGGATGGGTGTGGCGATGGTTGTGTTTTGTGATGGAGAAGAGACGTGAATAGTGGGGTGTGGTTGTGAGTATGAGATGCGATCGGGGATCGAGTTTCGCACCCAATTGACCTGAAGATAGCTCCGGCGTCATCAACTCACTTGATTTATCGGTCCCTCTCTCTCTCTACATGTTCTTTCCTATCCATATATTATTCCTCATTAACTTAGTAGCCAGACAAGATTTTGTCGACACCAGCAACCAAAATGTCCGCGTGCTTCTCCTCGAACACCAAGGTTGGTCTCAATCTCACAGAGTCCTCGGCACAGCCACCGATGTTGATACCAACGCTCTTCATGTCGGTCAAGAACTTGTTTCTCATCTCAGGCTTCTTGAACGACCACGCAATGAAGGTGGCACGGTTCTTGCCTCTCAAGTCAGTGACAATAGCGGAGTGCTTGGCAAACAACGTCTCCAACTTGGCGTACAAGTAGTCACCCACTCTGGCGGCCTGGGCAGCCAAGTCGTGCTTCACGACCTCGTGGCCAATAGAACCAGCCAAGATCATTCTCGCTGGGTCACCACACCAGGTGTTGAATTGACGGTAAGCCTGGTTAGGCACGATATCTGGAGCGTGGAAGTAGTAACCGGCAGATTGGAACTTCTTTGAGAAAGTCACCATGTCGGCAGGTGGGGACAAGTTGAAGTGTTCGTGGGCCCAGAACTTACCGGTGGCACCGACACCAGTTTGCACCTCGTCTATGATCAAGAGCGAGCCGTACTTCAAGGTGAGGTCTCTCAAGCCTTGGAAGAAGGCAGCAGAACCGTGGTTGTCACCACCCTCGGATTGGATAGGCTCGATCAACACCGCAGCGATTGGAGTTTCCCAGTTCTTGAGGAGGTCCTCAACAATGGCCAAACATCTGGCGTCCTCCTTGGCGTTGGCGTCAGCATTAGCTTCCAATGGGTACGCGTAAGAAGGGAACTCGGCCTTTGGCCACTTGAAAGATGGAAGGTCCAACTTGTGTACGGGCTTGGAGCAGGTGGTGGAGGCAGAGGCAAACAATCTACCGTGGAAGGAGCGCTTGAACGACAAGATGGCCAAGTCAGGCGAGCCTGGAGACGCGTTTCTCATGACCGACTCGTTGTCCTCCTCGGAGAAAGCAACGGCCTGGCCACCTCTTTTCTGGGCACTGTACCACATGAATGCAGCCTTGAACGCCAACTCGTTGGCGTCCGCACCAGACAAACCGGACCAGATCTTGTCTTGGCCCTTAGGAGCAACCTTGAGCAACTCGGCGATGATCTCCTCGCTGTCCTTGCCGGGGAAGTTACCCAACGCTGGACGGTCGACGATGGCTCTGATCATTTTATCGGACTTGGCGGTCTCGATCAACGCAGGGTTGTTGTAACCCAATGGGATGGACGCGATCTGGGCGTACACATCCAAGTAGGTGTTGCCGTCGACGTCGACGATGTAGTTACCCACAGACTTTTCGTAGTCAGCGACAAAGTACACTGGTCTGCTGTCGAACACAGTGCCTAAGGACTTGATGGCCTCTTGGGACTTGGGGCCGGGGAAAGCAGCCACGACCTTGGGTTCGCTGGGCTCTTCTGGGAAGTACTTCTCGCAAACAGACATTTTCGATGAGGTGGGAGAGACAGAGGGTCGGGCCGTGGGCTTATATACCCCGGCGTAGCGCAACTGCCCGATTAGGAATACGGTAGCGGGTTATAGCGGGTTCGCGCGCGGGAACCGAAAGGCGATGACAGCGCCACGAACCGAAAGGAGACGGTTAGTGGTGCTAAATCGGCGGTGCGGCGGGCCATGCCGAAATGGGCCAGAGAGTGACGGGACTTCTGACATGTCCTGCTGGGAATCTACGGGCCCGGGAGGTGGGGGTTTGGCGGGGAGGAAATTGGACAATGGCGGGTGTTTCGCGCGACAAACTGGGCGGCCCTACACCAACGGCGACGCCCAGATGCAGATGCACCGTTACTCACTGTATAAGACCGGTTTTTCGATATTCAGTACGATGGGATATGTATGAAATGTAGGTAGATGAGGTATATGAGGTAGATGGTGGGTGTCGAAGATAATGCAGCAGGTAGATGAATGCGGTAGATAAATTAATGAGATACAACGGTGAATATAGCACAGTCAATAATAGGTCAATAATAGATCAATAATGGGTCAACAATAGGTAAATAATGGGTAAATAACGGGAAAATATAAGAGGTAAATATAGTGGGATAAATAAAATAAGGCCAATATACCAAGGAAATTATACTAAGCCACGAAGCATGCGCTGGCCACGGTACGTTCAACCCTCTCTTGGTTTTTGACGGCCCAGATTCTCACGTTGGACACTCGCTTTCGCGCGCTGGCGCTAGACACACTCTCGGCACCAATGGCGCACTTACTCCCATTAATGTCGCGCGGCACACATAGCGCGAAAAGAACGCCGTATATGGGCAACGGCAATGTCCATCAGGTTCTGGTAAACACAGAAGCAGAACATCTCCCCCCATTCCCCGTAGCCCGAACACCAGCTTTCCCAGCGCCCGCGGTCCACTGGTTTCACACCGCCCCGATGCCACAACATCGCGATGCCTCTGTATGCAATATTAAAACAATCAACACCTTCCCTTTCTTAGCCGTGGCTACAACCAGGCTGCAACAAACATCAGCCCCTTGTAACTAGATCATCCATGTCGGAGCTGTATTTATCCCAGCTGCCGGAGAATGCGTCCTCCCACGACGACAAACCCTACGACAACGAAGACGGCCTAGACCAGGAAATCCAAAGAGCGATAGCGCAGCATGACTTGGCCCAACAGCTCCAGCAGACGGCGGTGACGGAGCCACAGCACGAGCAGGTGAGAAGCGCGGCGGCTGACACGATGGCGCCGGTCGAAGCAACGCAACCAGAACAACAACCGCAACCGCAACAACAACCGCAACAACAACCACAACAACAGGAGCCACAGGAAGTTGCGCACCCAGCACCCGAGGTCCCGGAGGTCCCCGGAGTGACTGATGTTTCCAGAGAGCCAGAAGATACTCAAGCGTCTGAAGGGCTTGCGGTGTCGGAAGCTGCCGAGGTGCCGGAGGCCGAGACCCTTTCCCCAGGGCAACAGGAGGGGGAAGCGCAACTGCTGGCGGAACAGCAAGTGGAACAGCAATTACAACTAGTAGACGAACAGGTGCAGCAGCAGGTACAACAGCAGGTGCAGCAGCAGCAAGAACACGAGAAAGAACTGCAGCCCCAGGCGTCCGAGGAAACGATCGAGGCAAATGTGTTTGCCCTGGCCAACGCAAAAAACGCCGACGTGGAAAAACTGAATCTCCAGATGATTGCCGACGAACTCAAACGGGCCACCACCGACCAGAACATCCAGGACGCGGCGATGGAAGAGCCCAAGGACGCGGAAAAGCCAAATCTCCCAGGATACATTCCGCCCGACTCTGAACTCTTGGCCACCAACACCGCGTTGGCCGCCTACAACGCCCTCTCCAGCCACGTGCCGCCGGTGGCGCTGTTGGCCAATGTACAGCTCGCCGCGGTTCCGTTGCCAATTGTTGCCGCAGACTACTTGCCAGCCCGCATCCAGCTTCTCATCAACACGTTGGCGGTGCTAGATAATTTGGCGTCGCAGTTGCTCCGGATTTTCGCCATGGGCCCATACCAGAAAATCATCGACTTGGCGTCGAGCCCGGAAACACCTTCCGGCGCGGCGTTCCGTGATTTGACTTCGCTTTTCGAATTCACCAAGCGGCTTTACTCTGAAGAAGACCCATTCTTGACCGTGGAGCATTTGGCACCCGGCATGTGGAAGGAAGGGGAGAAAACCCCCAGTATGTTCCGCAGCCGTGAACAGACGATTGAATCGACGCTACGCAAGGTGAACCTTGCCACGTTTCTCGCCGCCACCTTGGGCACGATCGAGGTGGGTTTTTTCTACTTGAACGAATCGTTCTTGGATGTGTTTTGTCCCTATAACACGTTGGACCCAGCCAACTCCATGTCCAACATGAACGCGACAAACATGAGCTTACAGAGTGGCGTCAACACCGTGATTGGAGACAAGGTGGGAAAGCTCTTGAAATCGCAGGCGGTGTTGTACCTCGGGCTCAAGACTCAGGCGTACATTTCGGCCATCGAGGCAGGCGAAAGATCCAGAGAGGAAATCTTGGAGGACATCTTGCCCAGTCATTTGGAGCAATTGCTTCTTGAGAGAAGAGGCGTCAAGACGTTGTACCCCTCGGAACTCGACTTTGTCGCCCGATGTAAGGCCAGAAAAGAGACGTTACTCAACTACCCTGAGGGCGCCAACCTCTCGGAGGAGTACGAGTGGTTTGAGTTCTTGAAGGAAATGTTTGACTACGTATCCAAGAACATGGGATTCCTTATTTGGGGCAAGAGAGGTAAACCCACTGGACGGACCGACAGGTCCATCGGTGTTTCTGCAGATAACCATTCCCCTGCCTCGGCCACGCCCCACAGCGAGGAAGCACTCCGTGAAGCAACCATGGCCACTGTCGCGGCCGACCACGTTGATACAGCCGCAAGCCAGGAAATCAACGATATCACCTCCGCATTATTGCCAAGTGAGATCCAAGAACAGCAGATCCACATACGAATCAACCCTCGCATGCAGGGCAAGGTGACTAACAGAAGACCGTGGACCCGAGAGGAGGAGAAGGCATTAAGACATGCGCTAGAACTTAAGGGCCCCCTATGGTCTACGATTCTCGAGCTTTTTGGACAAGGTGGTCGCATCAACGAGTCATTGAAAAACAGAACTCAGGTTCAGCTAAAGGACAAGGCCCGGAACTGGAAAATGTTTTTCCTCAAATCTGGCCTTCCGGTGCCATCGTACCTACTGAAGGTGACTGGCGATTTGGAGAGAGACGATAAGCTGCGAGCTAAAAACGCTCGGAACCGAAAAACTGCCGCCGCACCGGTGCCAAGTGTCCCCAAAAAGGACAACGAGGCAGGTGAAACACAGTTTGAAACAAGTTTTCCCGACGGGCCACGAAAGCGAAGAAAAGTGCCTTAATCACACGCGCGTCGACAATCGTGGGCTGCAACACGCAAGTCGGGTAAGTGGCATGCACTCCTGACGTACAGTTGTGTTACCTCGAGAAAATTAGGAGCACACGTAGAGCCGCCAGACTATAATGAACAATGTACTTTTACTAGAAAAGTGTGACACGAAATGTAGTCTTGTTCCACCTCGAAAGATCTGTCAATACCGGGAGAGCGATGAAAAGGGCCCACTTTGGTTGCATATTACGAATTTCAGAGATTGCGCATAGCAGCGGGGAGCATCAAGATATGCAGGGACATACATCCAAATACAAATCAAGTACATAATCCACATTAGAAACATTGACCCTTAGATTCGTAAAATTCATGAAAAGTCAAGGGTACGAACAGCTCCTGATGGAGCTCAATAAGGCCCGTCACGCGGCAAGAATTCTCTATGGCGAGGTGCAACACAAGAATGCATTGGTCAAAGATGCTTCGCTCAAGAGCGTTAGTGATAAAATAGCCGGAATCCCGCAGAAAAAATACCTTCGGCAATTTAATACATTACGAGGGCATCGAGACAAAATTACGGGTGTTAAATGGTGTCTGGACTCAATCAAGTTATTGTCCGCCTGTCAGGATGGATTCATGATCATTTGGGACGCTCTCTCGGGATTGAAACTCGAGGCAATTCCGTTGGACAACTCTTGGGTTCTTCTGTGCGCGTATTCCCCATCCGGCCGCTTGGTGGCCCTGGCAGGTTTGGATAATCGATGTACGGTTTATCGGGTAAATGAAACCCACGACTACCCCATGACCCCGGTCTCGGCCAATGTGGAACTCAAGGATGGACGTCCCAGGGGGCGAAAAACCCCACGCGCTCACGCGGCTTATGTTTCGGCATGCGAGTTCATAACTGACAACGAAGTGTTGACCGCTTCGGGTGACATGTCTATCTCGCTTTGGGATTTCTCCAAAGAGGCCCGGGTGAGGGATTTTTTGGACCACACTGGAGACGTTTTGCTGTTGCTGTTGCTGTCGAAAGGCAACGAAAAATCAGCGCCGCACACATTCCTCTCCTCCGGCGCAGACGGCTACGTGAAAGTGTGGGATTTACGTACCCGAGGCGCCCAGTATTCTTACCAAGTATCAAAATCCGACGTGGAATGCGTTTCTCTGTTTTGCCACGGTTATTCCTTTGTGGCGGGATGTGACTCGGGCGAGTGCAAACTCTTCGACTTGCGCGCAGATTGTCAGGTTGAACAATACAACTTGCAAGAACATTTTGGCCGGCCGGCCAAAAACCCCGGAAAAAGTCCCACCTCCCCATATTCGTCGGACAGAATGTGGGCTACGTTCGATTCACCTGGTGTGACATCGTTGGACGTGAGTAGCTCAGGGAGAATATTATATGCGTGCTACGCCGATTACGGGTGCATTGCGTGGGATTTGTTGAAGTGTGAAATTGTCGAGCTGATCGGCATGGGCGGAGGGAGCCATACCGGGCGCATTTCCGAGGTGGCGGTTAGTCCAGATGGCCAGGGCATTGCTACAGCATCGTGGGACTCTACAATCAAGGTGTGGTCTACATAGACATAATCCGACAGTTTCAGTTTGTAACAATACGCAGTAGAGCTCGGAAGACGATCTCCATCTCTATTCAATAGGAGTAAAGACAACCACCTAAGCCTCTCCAGTATGCTTCTTGACGTATTCCCATAAGCTTTTCAACAACAGTTCTGGCAAGGTATACAAGTCCATGGTAAACTCGCCATTGTCAACATCGTTTTTGATGATCATGTCACCGGTTCTGTTGTCGGTCACCATTTGCACAATAACGATCAAGTCGTCCTCACTGAGCTTGGTCAAGCCGTTGGCAAGCTTTTCCAAGTCAATACTTCCCTTTGTGGCGTTGCCGTTTGCACTCTTCAATTTTTTCAGTTTCGAAGCCACGTCCGACTCGTTTTTACGCTTGGCATCACCGTCAGAAGGAACAGTACCGGACTCAAGCAAAAGCTTGTTCAACTGGGCGTTTTTCAACGGAATCAGAACCACATGGTCAACGACGTAGGTCTCTTGCAAAAAGTTCAAGTCGTGGTTGAACTTACGTTCGCCTTGTTTTCCGGGCAAGCCCACAAAGTGAATAGCAATAGGGATATCGAATTCGCCCCAACCTTGTTCCTCCACTCTGAATGGAGATTGTTTCAACGATCTAATTGGGTTGGCAAACGTAGGGTGCAACGTATATGTGACCTTATCTAGGATATTAGCAGGAATCTCCTCCCCTTGTTCATTTAGCATAGAAATTTCAATGGACCACTGTCTCATTGGGTAATTTTCCACCGCAGGGACATCTTTCAAGATGAATTGGTTCGTGGTGATTCTAATTGTTCTCTTCACCTGATATAAGTTAGTAAATCCGAGGAAAATAAAAACCGTTTTCACCATCGCCGATACACATTAAAACGCTCTGGCGTTATGGTGGGAATAAAGAAAAACATACTTCTGACATCCTAGTATTTTAACCACTGAGTTTTAGTATGGCAACTTTTCAAGTTGTTTTTTACCAAGCTGAGGGTTTGCTTCCTCGCCCAATTTTATTTTGTTTTTTACGTGAGACCACCTTGTGCACTCTCACAAGACTCCGGTAAGCCAAAGAATGAATATGCGTCGTAAGATATACCGGCGTTTGTGGAGATACGACGATCGTGTTTGTATGATTTTTTTTTGGAATCAAGTAGAAAAAATCTTATACCATTCGGCGGTGAATGGATTCGTCCGAATTAGAATCGAGCCACCACAGGAGCCAATAACTATAGGGGACAGTAGCTACAGGAGAGGAGAATTGTCTGGAGAGGAGAAATGTCTAATTAATTCACAGCAGGTACCACAACAATATATACAAACGGCAAAGCCCGTAATGGAGCCCACAAACACGAGAGAAAACTATTTCTTGAAAATGTCTTTGTACAATTGAGGAACCATTGCCTTGATCACGGAAGGAGCCGCACCCCAAGAAGACGCCAAGTCGTCGTTGATTTGTTTGAAAATAGCGCCCACGTGAGCGTTGGAATCATTTGCCTTGATGTCATTCAAGAAGTTGGTCAACTTCTCCTTGATTTCTGCATCAGAAGCAACCGGCAACGACGAGATGTATTTCTTGATGAAATCCGACTCTTGGATCTCAACCTCGGCCAAATCCGAACGGTTTTGCTGTTGGAACTCTAGAGCAGAGTCGGCTCTTTGCTTGGCCATCTTTCCAAGCACTTTGCTCAACTCAAATTCGGTCTGGGCTCCACCGTCGATTTCATTGTTCTTGACAGTCGACAAGATGGCACGGATGGTGGTTTTCTCCAAATTGTTTTTGGAAATCATCGCCTGCTTCAAGTCAACCTTGAGACTTTTAAGGAGGTTAGTGTAGGCTGGTGTAGCTTGGAATCTTCTGACGGAAGCGAACATTGTAGTATCGTAGTGGTTGAAATGTTTAGCGGTGCGCAAAATGTTGATGTGCGGTACAGAACTCGGAGAAGGTATTCTCGAGAATCAAGTGGAAGTGTTCCGAACGTCTCGTTCCAAATTTGGACGATTGGATTTGAACGTGCAAAATGCTGATATTGTTTCTCTATGGACCATAAATTTGCACAGATGTACTATATATGCCTATGCGCTGAAAAAGCGCAACCTTCCTGGTGATTGTACGGCACACCATTTCACAAACAAGGGAGGAGTAGAAACGCAAAAGAACAGAATACCCCTTCAAGCGAAACAAAAATTTCCCAAAATCACTCCCTGGCTCTCGACTTCCTGAAATCTCCTGGTTCTCGGCATCAAGCCCGCTTCTCCCACATAGTGTACTCATACTCGTAATCTCCTTCCTTGATAAATCCTTCCGTAAATGGGGCATCGGTGAATTCCCTCAAACGAGCGACGTCGCTTTGCTGCCACCGGGTCATATCCCAATCCAAGAAGGTGTCCAATGCTGGCTCCGTCTCTTTGCTCCCGTTGTATCGGACATTAGTGATCAACAAGTTATCCACCAAATTCCCCTTGATTATTGTGTTGTAGATCTGTGCACCGCCAATGATGAAAATCTTGTCGATTGGCTTATTATTGTGCACGAAGCCGCTGTGGGCCAACCCACTCATAATAGCGTCGATGCTGTTGTAGTAAAGAACTCCATCCTTCTCGTTGTTCACGTGGGATCGGGACAAAATAACATTCAACCGGTTTGGCAATGGTCTGAACCGTTCGGGAATGGACTCCCATGTCTTTCTTCCCATGATGACTGCGTTGATGGTTCCGTCGCTTGCGGTTGAAGTCACGTCTCTGAAGAATTTCATTTCCTGCTTCAACTTCCACGGAAGTCCTCCATCTGACCCAATCCCAAATTTGGGATGCAAAGCTGCGACAATTATGGATGTGATGGGCTTGGCGGGTTTCATGGTAGTAGGAGTAAGTGATGCGTCGGAGTCAAAGCTACGCGTGCGTCATACATGTACAGTGCAGCGCGTATGCATGGAGCCACGACATTTACTGTCAACAGTGTGGAGGATGAGAATAGAAAAAAAGTACCGAAAGATGGAGCAGCATCGTTGATTATATCAGTATAAGACATGTATTGGCATAGCCATGGCCGTAGACACAGCATCACAGACGGCCATAAAAGATAAAAATAGTAAAAACAGTGATGAGAAATATACTAGGACCCGGACCTTCTGACCAGAGTCTAAAAGAACAAACACTAATGTACAAATATTTCTTGGGCCACACTAGCACCAAGCTCGAAGACCAACCGCTTAGGCCTTCTTCTTCGACACCTTCTTCACTGGCGCCTTCTTGACCACAGCTTTCTTGGTGGTCTTAGGCTTGGTCACCTTTGCCGTAGTTTTCGACTCCTTCTTCACCGCAGCCTTCCCACTGGCCTTGGCCTTAGGCTTAGTGGCGGTCTTAGCTTTGACGGCGGACTTAGCCTTGGTTTCAGTTTTTGGCTTGGTGGTTTTGGACTTGGTGGGCTTTGCCTCCACTTTAGGCTTGGTGGCCTTTGATTTGGTGGCCTTAGTACCCTTGGCAGCGGTTTTGATAGCCTTGGACTTGGTAGCCGTCTTAGACTTGGTAGCTGTCTTAGGCTTGGCAGCTGTCTTAGATTTGGCAGCAGTCTTAGACTTAGAAGCAGCTTTAGGTTCAGTCTTAGGCTTGGTCTTAGCAGCAGACTTAGGCTTGACCTCCTTCTTGACCGATTTCGCCTTGGAGGCGGTCTTGGCCTTCAGCGTAGCCTTAGTAGGGGCAGCCTTAGTGGCAGACGACTTCTTGACCACCTTCGATGCCACTGGGGCCAAGGCCTTCTCTTTCTTGGAGATCTTGATAGGTCCGGATGGTCCCTTAGGTTGGGAAAAATCCCCCGCCTCGACGCCCTTTCTCAACGCGGAATTGAACAAAGAGTCGAACGTGGTGGGCTTGATTTCAAAGTGGGAGAAGATGTACTTCTTCACGGCCTGGCGACTAAGGGTTAGTAACTGATGAAGCGGAGGGTGGTTGGGTAGATCGAGAGCACATACGAAGAGCCAGCTCTTTCCTTCAAAGAGACAATGGCGGACTTGATCATGTCTGTTGTTAGCAAAATTTCGAAACACGACGCGGTGACAACGGGCGCAAAAGCGGTTTTTGAGGACGGTTGAGTCGATACATACCCTTGTAAGTTAACCTCGAAGCAGGCGGGGTGGTAGATTTTGGTGCCATTTGGAGCAAAAGAAAGAGTGTGGGTGATTAGAAAAAGAGTAAACAAAGGGCGTTTGTTTAGACCAGTGCGCAGAGTGGTTTTTCGCAGTCGGTCTTTCGCCGTGCCATTTTCATACGCGAGAAATGGCCATGTCCGAAGAAAACCAAATGCGGGCTATGGTGGTGCTTGAAGAGTTATTGGACGAGAATTTTACCCAATTCGTTGCGTGAAAGCCGTCTTCCCCAATGGTATCGAATACAGTTGTGGTCGATACGCGACTAACTGAAATGCAGCGAACCTACTTTTTGGGCGAGCGCGTAAGTACAGGGAGGGCGTTTTATGAACTGGGCAGGATCACAACTAGCTCAATACATCGCATGTAATCACCATGAGTTGATATTTGTTGGAAATACGCGTAGGAAGGGATGCCCACCACGAAAATGGCCACAGATAGGGTCATGCAAACAACACATACCCATGGACAATTTTGGGTGGGAAGAAGAGGAATACATGACAAACGGAGAATTCCCGCGACAAACAGATGATTCGAAAGCACCCGTCCAATGCTCCCTCGATAGGAGGGGGAAACGATACAGAGGATACGCAAAAGTGCTTCTTAATTTCTAAGACGCTGTTGCCGCAGTCTCGTCGATTCAACACCATGAAGATCCTACACTAGTGCCAAGTAGCGTTTGCCAATGCCCGTCAATCCACACACAGCACTACAGCGGCTACATTAGAAACACTCCGTATCGTAATATCATTGCTGACTATGGGCAAACCTCCTGCTCGCTCCAGAGGTGCACGTCGTCCTTGACGTAGATGTAGCGACGTTCCTTCTCCATCTCAAGGTAATCCACATACTCGATGAACATCGCCACAACGGCAAAGTTCTTCAAACCGTTGTCCTCCTTCTTGCCGTCCACTCCTCGGCTGATCTTGTCAATGAGGTTCTGGTTCTCCTCATCGAGAGGCAGCATAGGCGCGGGCCGGCGGAACGACCGCTTGAGGTTTTTCAGAAGCGAGTTCCAGACTCGGGTGATCTCGCCGTGCCACTCCTCGGTGGTGGGCGGCAGGAAGCTGATGCCACTGAGCTCGTGCAAGTTGGGGTACAGGAACGAGAGCGTGCTGTGTTCCTGCTGGATCTGCAGAAGAATCGATGGCGAAATGAGAGGGGCGTGAATAGGTGTTTCCTGGGGCGGCAAGTTGGACGCGGGCACGGGCGATGCCGAGGAGCGCGACGTGGCCACGGTGATCTCGAGCTCGCTTTCCGAGTCTTCGTCCGAGGACTCGCCGTTCATGGAGTGGGCGATAATGTGATGCGGCTGAATCGTGGTCAAGTCGACGACAGGCACGTGGGCATCGTCAATGACACGGGCACGGCCGCGGAACCGGAACTGCTTCTTGATCTTTTCAAAGTAGAACACGGCCTCGAATTTGTCGTCGGCGAGCAATTCGGCGTACTTGCCCATGCGCTTGTCGGTGCTGAACGTCAACACGTTGGCGGACTTGTTGTCAAAGAGAAACCCGCGGAACACCAACGTGCGGTTATGGGGGAAGCCGTCGGCGTCCACGGAGGCGTACTGAAACGTCGTGAACGGCGGGCTGTGGTCCTTGGCGGCCAACTCGGCCTCGACCGCAGCGGTGAACGACGGCACCCACGGCGCCATGTATTGGAACTGCATTGAGCGAAACGAGTGGTGGATGTGGCGGGAGGCGGAGCGGAAAAGCGTCGACCAGGAGGTGGGGACTGCTGTTCTTGGTCGGAGAACCAGGGGAGAAAGCAGCAGAGGTTTTACGTCGGCAGAAATAGTGGGGGCCGATGGCGACCGATGGAGTAAACGCCAGACGAGAAACGGACACAAGAAAGTGGACAGACAGACGCCGGGAAAGGGGCGGACGGTGCGGGCGGCGCGAAAACGGGCGAGGCGAAATCCAAGAAGGCGGCGGGGGGAAGACCTGACGGGCGCTGGCGGGAAGTTCTCAGAACGAAAGTGTCGGAGGGCGTATGCCTGAATCAGGTTGAAGTCTTCTGACCCACAGCAATAGACAGGACGGATTGGCCACATGGGAGGAATTTTTGCACGATGCAGGCGTGGACGACAGGGCTATGGCCCGAAGGAAAAAAAAACCGGGACGGGGACTTCCGAGACAGGAGAGGCGGCGGCGGGATCTGCCGGGCAGAAACAGCGCCATGACCCGAGGTTGTGGCGGGGGTAGTGGAGGGTGGGCTCGGTTGCCGCATCGGGTGTTCTCGGCTTGGTGCCATGAAAAGTTTGCCGAAGCCGCGATAGGGGAAGAAGCTGGACCGAGAGACAGGTCTGTTGTAGAATGTAGACTGGGCTGATGACTGTAGAATGACTGTAGAATGACTGTAGAATGACTGTAGAATGATTGTAGACTGATGACTGTTAAGGACTATTATAGGCGAAACTATTATAGGCTATGATTGACTACGATTCACTGTTCTAGACTGTAGACTGATGTATTGTTATAGACTAAGATTGACTGTTATATACTGATGGACTATTAAGACTATTAAGACTATTAAGACCATTAAGACCATTAAGACCATTAAGACTATTAAGACTATTAAGACTATTAAGACTATTAAGACTATTAAGACTATTAAGACTATTATAGATTATGATTGCCGAGTATAGACTCATGGTCTATTATTGTCTATTATTGACAAATGGACTATTATAGACTATGAGTGACATTTGCCTATTATAGACTGATGGACTGATGGACTGATAGAGTGTTATAGGCGAGAATATTATACCCGCAGAACAACAGGGAAACCAATCAATAGTACACTGACACTGGTAGATCAGCGTCTGGGACCCTCGCGTGATACATCACTTGATCAATTGCTTGTGCCCTCAAATTTATTTCCGAAAAAAAACTATTGGATTGGAAGAAGAGAAGATTGATCCGGGACAACGAGTAGACTTGCAATTGCTTCGGCGGGTTGTATCGTGACGGTTCCGTAGTACGAACAGCTTGTTCACGGTAACGGAAACTCAATGGAAGCTTTACGACAACTTTTCTTAGGAGGGTACTTTTTCAAGTACGTACCGGGAGAGACGAATCTAGTACAAAGCCCCCCATTGCGCATCAATCAGGATAATTGTAATTGTCCACTGGCTCCTTCGACCAGACCTTGCACCCAAAACCAACAGGCGCAGCATTTGCACGACATAATGGTGAATTAAGAGCAACACTTCTCCCCCGTTAACCCAGCACTACAGGTTATTCTAGATCAAAACATTTAATAATATACATACTACTCCTTCTTCTCAAGAGAAGAAGACTCTTCCATCGGCGTGGAAAGACCTTGCAAAATCTCCAACTTGTGACTTGACTCAGGGGCAATGTAGGCATCAATGTTTGGTCTGGGGCCAACATACCACTTGTGGGCATCAACAACCCACCACACAGCGAAAATCAACAATGGGCCGAAGTAAACAACAACCGTCCAGTTCATCTCATCTGGAGTCAAGTCCTTACCCTTCACACTAGGGAAACACAAGAATGGAATCATCATGACAACGAAAGCAGTAGCGACCCAGCCAATAGGCTCGGCAAATCTGCCCAAGTTCCAAGGACCCTGAACAAACGTTTTTCTAGCGTAAGTGATTCTGAAAATCACAGGCATCACGAAAGAAATAATCGCAGAGATACCACCAACAGAGAAAAGAGCACCAATGGCAACATCACCGGCAAACATCAAAAGCAAGAAAAGTTGACCTAAAAACATGTTCACCCACACCGCGTACACGGGAGTGTCGGTTCGAGGGTCAACCTTGCTCCAGATGCTAGAGAATGGAAAGAGGCCATCTCTGGAGTAGGCAAAAGTGACACGGGACGCGGCCAACATACAAGAGCAACCCATGAACCAGGAAGAAATGGCGGTCAAGGAGGTACAGACCAAAACCAACTTCTTGGACATGATTTGCGCCAAGTAGGTAACAAATGGCTGGCCCAAACCTTGTGGGTCCTCAGCAACCTGATCGACCGAAACCATGGTATAGGAAATGGCCAACATGAAGAGGAAACCCACAGAGCCTCCAAAGGTGGCAGTAAGACAGATCGCCTTCGGAGCGGCAACCGCAGCGTTGGAACATTCTTCCGACAAGTGGAATGGGGAATCGTAACCAGACATTGCCCAAATAACACCGAGGAAAGAAGTAATCACCGCAACACCAAGAGGGAACTCGGTTTGGTTCTCAAAACCCCAAGCTTGGCTGTTGGTGTTGAACTTAGGAATCGTGCCGTCGTACATAGCCACTCTGTCGTTGGCAGCGAAGATCACGACGAACACAATGACCAAGAAAATCATGTTGATGGCCGTACCCAAGTTGTTGAAGTTAGCCAACCACCTTGTGGGCAAGGAAGAGATGCAGGCATGAGAGACCATAATGGCGGTGGTCAAGCCATAAATTTGGCCGTTGGTTGGTTGAAACCCATTATTGTAGCTTCCCAAGGCAAACATCATGCACGCACAGGACCAGTTGACGGATGGGGCCCCAGTGATCTGACACATCCAGTTGGAGAAACAAGTGAACCAGGTCAACATTGGAGCCCACTTCTTAGGAGCCAATTGGGACACCGCATAAGGAGTACCAGCGGAGGTAGGGAAAGCCGAGGCAATTTCTGCCATAGAGTAGGCCAATGCGGTGATGCCAATCATGGCGAAAAGCCATGGCAACGGTGAGGCACCCGCAACCAATTGTTGATAACTGAAGGTCGACGCAACCGAAGGAAGCAAACCCAAAACGGAAAACGACACGGCAAACACCGAGAGGAAGGAGAACTCACGTTTGAACTCTTGTTTGTAGCCCATGGCCAAAATCATGGCCTCATCGGTACCCACCTCATGGTCGATGTTCAAAACAATTTCTTGACCCGAAAGCACGGACTTGATGTGCAAGTCATCAACCACAACCTGGGATGTGACCGGATGGATCTCAGGATCCCTATTAGTGGATTTCGTTGAAAGGGGAGACATATTTGACGGTAAGTCCTTAAGCCAAGGAAGGAGTCACTCCAGACAAGGCCAAGGGAATCGGGCTCGGGCTATATACGCGGCGCAAATCTCACTTATCATTTCTTTTTTTTTTCGCGTGGTCCTGATAGGAAACTTGATCATGCATGCATATCAATGCACATACTGATAACTGCCCAAAGAAGAATTTCGTTGCGAGTGTGCACATTGGTGTTATCAGCCTTGCGACTACTGTTCAAACGCAGACTGCAATTTCGCCACAAACCGGTCGAAGTGAGAATTTAGGGGCACTACCCGCCCCCGGTGCCACCCTATAACTTACGAAGGGTAGTTGCCGAGCCACGTCCTGCATACGATGGACGATAAGAATCTTCAGCCAGTAAAAAGCAATCTCCCACCAACTTGAGATCACAGACATTGGCCCTCGCACGGCCTGACCCGTGGTTCTAAATGGCATTGACGGCTGTTTAAGGTTTCCGAACGGTCATGAACCGTCCATTATGCTACTGCTTCTCTGAATGACCACCACTACCCCATTTATTATTATGAGGGTTCCCCTCTCATACATTCGGGGCATTCGAGACTCATCGTGTTTTACTCCTCAAACACAAAAAACTCCTGTAGATCGAGCTATTTTAGGCGAGCGTTCATGATTCGTCTCTCCTACGCAGTGTCTAAATTGGATCGCCGGGGTGTTTCCAGGTCATATAGATACTACCCCACGAAAACGTGCACCAGGCGCCGGTTTAAAAAGCTTAGGGCAAGACCCTGAAAGTTGACCGTTCCAAATTACCGTTGCATGCCTTTGCCTTATCCTAGAGGATCTTATCGGACACCGCGCCAATCACAAAGAGGCTGCGGGCCGGCCTAGCGCATTTCCCAACCGGGATATGCAGAACCTACTGCATTCCCAGTGTGGTCAGGGACTCAGATAAGGGCAGAGACGGACTCTCCAGTTTGACCTTCAGCGTGCCAACGAGACAGAAAACGCAATTCGCTACAGCTGGAACATTTCGACTCGCCAGCAAACCCCGGTTTCGCCCGCCCAACTCCGATCTACACCCGGGCCGTGGTTTAGGAGTGGTGCACCCGTACATCCAGGAGTATCGACCATCACACGTGACTTACGTACCCCAAATTCTAGCGCGTTTTTCCCCCACAACCATCTTTGGCACCATGGATCTATCCGCCGACTTGGAGGGCCCCCACGAAGCTGTGCTTCTCCGCACTGTTGCATACCAATGTAAGCCGTTAATTGTTTCAGGTCCACCCACTTTGAAACTGAAGCACTTGCTATACGTGATCGAAAATGCGTCTCAATGCCCAGTGGTAGCGGTGGAGGTTTATGTGTACCTAACATGCCAAAACGGAGTGCTCCATCGCCATTTCTTTGTCTCCAAAGCCGATACAACCGGTCTAGGAACAAAAAGAGCATCTATTGCCGGTGTGGTAATGCGTTTCCTTCAGTATTTGCTTTCGGTATCCCCTCAATCATATTTGACAAATGCCAGATGGCGGAGAAAACACCCGGCCGACGCCGACGGACCAGTAGAAAGCGAGTTTAATATTGTCAATACGCTCTTACATCTTAGTCGCCGTTTAAAGTCGGACCCCAACTTTTATGACTCGATTCTGTACTACGGCTCAAATGCTCGATTGCGTGATGCGGAGAACCAGGAACAGTGGAAATACGCTTCAATCGAGACCAGCATTTCGCTCTTTACCCGGTCGGCTGGTGCTTATTTGTTTCCCTCCTCCGATGAAAATTCAGCGAAACATGTCGCTGACGGGAATCAATTATTCAAATGGTGGATCTCGGTGCTTCTGAAGACACTCGACGACTCATGGGACTTCCGAGCTGATATCCCGGGTTCTGACAAGAGAGATGTGGTCCGGTTTTTCCCTCAGAACTCCAATTGGTCAGTGGGGAGTATCTACGACTCCAATTCAGATTTGGCGGTGTTTCGAATTCCGGTTTTTCCAGATGATCCCAAGGGTAGGTTTTTGGAACACCTTGTGGTAGAGGGCCGATACAAGATGGCAACTACTGGGCAGTTTTGGAATGAGTTGGGTTTCAGACAAGAGTTTCGTTTGGGAAATACCGTGGGAATCATTGGCTGTGTCCAAAGATCCCAACCCAACTTAATCCCGGGGGACAAGGAAACCGTGATTACGCTAAAGTCATACAAAAAGATCATCGAGTCGATTAAGGGGGAAAATTATAACAACAAAGAGGAGGTTCAGTCGCTCGTCCAATCCGGACTCCCCGAAACTTATAGGCAATGTGGCATCAATGTGAAAACGATGTTTATTGACGGCAAGAAAAGAGCCGCGACGCTATCAGCGTCTCCACAAAAAGATGTGGTAAATGACTTGGGTGATATTGGGCAAAAAAGGCGGGAAGCTAAAGATGTGAGTGCCTTTATGAAGAAAAATGCAAAAGTTAATGATCTAAGTAACCTTGTGAAAAAGAAGCCACAAACTATCGACCTTCAAAACTCGGTGAAAAGAAAAGTTGAGGTCAACGATTTGAATGGGCTTGTTAAAAGAAAAAAGTCCGCGATACCAGAAGTCTTGCCAGACCAAGAAAGAAAGGTGAATGATTTGACCACGCTCGTCAGGAAAAATACAAACAAACCGAAGTGATTTCCGTTGTATATAGCTAAATTGAAGGAATAGTGGCCAAAAGTGAAAAAAAATAATGATTTCGCCCAGGATCGAACTGGGGACGTTCTGCGTGTTAAGCAGATGCCATGACCAACTAGACCACGAAACCATTATTGAGAGTAATTTGTGAATGCACGTATAGGACAAAAACAAGGTGGAACTCAATAATATGTTGATTGCTTTACCGCACGTCTAGTCTTTCCATAGAATCTATCATCTTCGGTCGGTATATGTTGTAGAAATGATTTAGGCATCCCGTTCCAATATGATCATTCGCACGTACAAATTTCTAGATCAGGAAGTTTACGCACTATGATATACATTGTGCATTAAAGGCGCACATGGTCATGATTGCTCCCCCTAAAGATATCTCTCGGACTACGTTGCTTTGTATTCTCCGCAAACTTGTTTGCGGATTCGTGACTACCAGAATTGAGGGAATAGAGTATTTAGTATAAATATGAGAAGTAGACACCCTCCTCGTCCCTTACCAAACAACCATGTTCAGAACCTCCCTTTACAGAGTACCAGCCTACACACTGAGACAGTTTTCCACCTCCATCGCATCTAGATCGGTGGTTGGTAAAACAAAACAGATTTTAAGTGACGCAAATCAAAAAGTCGGTGAGGTGTTAGCTAATGGTATGGACAACGTGGAGAAAGCAGTCGATAGCGTTCCCAACCCCAAGGAGGCTCTCAATATCACCAACAAAAAGGTTGGTGAAGTTCTTGCGGACGGACTCGAGGGTGCAGAAACCGCAGCAAAAACCGTTTCCCAGAAGGTTCGTGACCCGAAGGATGCTCTCGACAAGGCCAACAAAAAAGCCGGTGAAACAATAGCCAGCGGTCTAGACGCAGCCGAAGCTGTGGCTGGTAAGGCCAAACAAAAGTCCGAGGAAATCACCAACTCAGCACTGGCGGCTGAGCAAAGAGCCAGGGTGGAGAAAAACTATGCCGGTTACTCAAGCTTAGAGGATAAAGGATCAAAGGTTGAGTCGGAGCAGCAGCGGCCCGATGACGCAGTAGGAAGATAAGCTAGTGAATGTACGTTATATGATTGTGATGAATGTGTGATGTCTGTATTGGGCCGAGTTTTCTCGTTGAATATGTTTTGGTTTCAAGCTAGGTTCAATTACTTTTTTGGAACTCTTGTACGAGCTTCGCTGTCGCTTCATCTACTGGAGCCGGCTCCACCTGCTTCACTGGCGCACGCTCAATTATGCTCAAATAGTTCAGTGGAACATAGCCCATTTTACCAGAGCGGGAGCGCACTTTCCACCACATGCTTTCATTGCCAAGAGGGTCCATTTTTGACAAAATGGCCACGAGCTCCTTGGGTTTGAGCTCGATCTCGATGTTGGGGTTCTCAGGATTGAATTCATATAACGCCTTGGCAAATTCCAAATTCTTTGGATCAAGCGGACCATGAGCACCGGGAGGGATACCCTGCAGTCCCAGGAGGCGTCTCTGTTGTTGCATCTGCTGCTTATCAAGGGCTTGGATGACTTTGCTGAGTAGGTAGGGGAACCCGATGGATGCGGCCAAAAACAATAAGAGTGGTTTGAGGGAAATGCGGCCCTTGGTGTTACCCAGGACTTGTTTTTTGAGGCTCTCCTCCAATTTCTTCTGCTTGGACTCGAACTTGACGAACTCCTTGGCACTGATACCGTTCGTGTATGTCTTGCCCGAGATCTTATATAGAAGTTTCTTCGAAAACCGGATCAATGCAAAGATACCGAGAAGTGATCCCAACGAGTTTTTCAAGTTGCCAAACTGCTCCGCCAACGATACCATGGTGAAGAACGACGAGTGTGTAGCCATGTACGTAGCTTCTAGCATTTGCGCAAACCCACCCACTGCACCGATGATGGACTCAATAAGCTGGAATGTGGCCTGCGAGCCCTCGGCAATGCCACCAGGGCCGCCCATGCCGTTCTGGCCATACATACCGCCGCCATAGCCTCCGTACATCCCCAGACCGTAGCCACCCATGCCAGAACCGTAACCGCCATACATCGAGGAGCCGTAGCCTCCCATACCCGAGCCATAGCCACCGATTCCTGAGCCGTAACCGCCCATACTGGAGCCGTAGCCTCCGTACATCAGCGAGCCATAACCGGAGCCATACATCGATCCGCCAAGTCCACTTCCATATTGGGAAGTGCCGTAGCCGGAGTCATAGCCCGTGGTTGTGCCCTGGCCGTAGTTGTAGCCGCCAGGAGTTGAAGTTTGAGTTAAAGAAGTAGGTCTGTCAGGAATGGCCGCTGGGGCTTCGGGTTCGGCCAGGAGTGGTGCTTGAGTTGTGCCTGACACAGCCGCCGCAGAGGTGCCGCTTGAAACCTCCCAGGGTTTCGTTCTGGGTGCAGACATGGAAGAAGAAGTAGTACAATATGGTGGAGTTTTTTGCTCAGTAGATTCGTTATCTGGCCGCGGGAGTGTGTACAGCGCGAGCATGGGTGAGGACAATGGTAGTGGGGAAGGGATAAGAAAGAAGAAAACCGAAGGCTGAGAACAGGATAGACGGGGGATTCAGAGGCCTAGACGGAAGCGGTTAGATAAGCCCAACTGCGGGGATTTTTGTATTGGGTTTTTGCATTTGGAACTTTGTCCGTTGAGTGGGATGGGTGACTCGCACCCCACACTACATCCTCGGTGCAGCTGGTACAGGAATAAGTATGGTTGCGATGATATATGCAAACTATATCTGAAAGATTCATCAGTTTTTGCAATTTCACCGAAATCGCTGAACTATCTTTCAACAAGGGCCAACTGACCTTCTGATACTCTCTGATAAAGCAACTAACCCCAATAGGGTGAGTGGATCCCACTCGGACTGCCAAGAGTACTACATACTGTACTGTTAGTGGTACAAGGGCCTGTTTGTGCATGATGAGTTGACTACATCTTCACAATCAGCTATTAGTATTCAATGGAATAGATACTACTGGTCAGAAAGACAATATGGTCTGTATCTCGCATGAACACAGTCGACTGTGTGTCACTGTGGTCCCGCCTTGATCCATAAGAGGTAAACCTTGTTGAGTTAATTGGTGAGGTCAAACTTTTAAATTTTGTATTACCCAGACTTTCTGATTTGTGGACTTGAAGTCCCTTCTCATTATCAGAACGTTTCTTTTTCCAACAATAGTTTGCGTAATGACCGGTTTTTCTACAATTATGACAAGTTACCATGACTCTTGTCTTTTTGTGTTTTTGTGAAGAATTTTGATTCCGTTGAATCTTTGATGACATATTTTTATTCTTCCTCTTCTTTCCAAAATTTGCGTTCTGAGTATGGTCCTTTTCAGTTCTAGGAAGTTTCCATCCTCTTTGCTGCGCATATTCTAGAATACTTCTGTACTCACTGATAACATTGGTAATCATTGGTTGCATTGAGATTTCAGCTGTCTCTATGGGTGCCACATATTCTCCCATAGTAAATTTGTAGGTTTCAGAAAAATATTTTGGATTCCACACAGACTTTAATCCTTCATGAATTCTTCCAAGATAGACTAAGACTTTCACAATTTCTCTCTCATCTAAACTATTCAGACTAGGAAGGTGAAGTATAAAACTTTCTAACTGAGTAAATTGTCGCAAGAAAATCCTTTCATGAAACTCTTTTGTATTTTTTCTTTCAAGTTCTAACAATTGAAAAATTGCCTTTCCTCGATTTCCAACGGATTGAAGTTTTAACTTCTCATAGTTCTCAAACAATTTATTTCGATCACCAATTTGAAGCGCAAGACCTTCTCCTTTTGACTCAATACTTTTCACTAAAACTGTAGTATAATAATCATCTAAGAATTCTCTAGTCTTTCTTCTTTCAACAGTTGTAAAATAATCATCTCCTAGTTTAAAATATTCATTGAATCTAGGTGTTCCATTTGAACATACTTTCAAAACAAATTCTCGTAACCAAATAGGATAATTAGCAGTGCCATTCAATTTCGTGTTAAACTTTGGAATAGTGTTAGGAAAACTTTGTATAATTATACTCATTCTTGATTTGGAACCAGTTTAACTTTCAGTCTCACAATCTGTTGAATTAATTAATGCACAGATATCTGCTACAACCAAAAGGGCAATTGTTTAATTTAAGGGAAGATCTATCAATTTTAGATCAAGTATAACTAACAGCCTATTATAAATAATACTTAACCTTTTCGTAGTTGTCAAGTTCATTTAATAACATAAGGAGAACACTCTCCTTATATAGAAAGGATATGCATGTGATGAGTGAGCGTATACTTTTACAGCCGCTCATAAACACATACACCTGAACAAACCTGACCGCTCACGTGAAACTGAAGTTCCATAGTAGTCTGTGGAGGGTTCACCTCTATCTATCTCTCTCAACTATATAAACCCTAGGAATTTCCTTAACCTCTCAATTCTCTAAGGAACACAACACCTGACAACATCGACTCCATCTCAAAATTCTCATCAATACAAATTCAGTTATCATTATGACCTCCGCTACCACTTTTGGTGAAAACCCTAACTCCTCTTTCAACAGCACTTCCAGTAATATTGATGATGATGTCAATGGGATCTGCTAACACTCATCCTGAGGCGGAGTCCGATATTGTACCTAGCTTTGGGTACTCAACAAGTAAACAAAAATAACTGTAGTTAACAAAATTAACCGTGGTTTTAACTGTAGTTGCGAACAAATTAACTGTATCTAACAAAATTAACCATACAAGTGGCATCACAACTATGTCGAGACACCTGAGACCACACAAAAAGGACAATGACTGAAAATTATACAGTTACCAGTCTCACGGTAGCACCAGTCCAGTAAAACCAGCACAAATATACGAGCGTTTGTCAATCAAAGTATACCGGATCTATAGAAAAAGATCAGCCAACCTACAACTGGAGTCGAAATCGTCAGGTCATATATCAACTACGGAAGCGGCTCCAGCGAGCTGCTCAACTTGTTTAGGTGGATGTACACGTCGGTACCGTAGCCATCCATGGAGATTAACTTCAAATCACCGCCAAAATATTGGGCATAGAGCCGAGAAATGGGCAAGCCGTAACCAAAACCCGCCATGGGCGCCTTGAAGCTGGTCTGGTTGTACTCGGCGTCCAAGATGGGGGTCTCATTCACAGTGGTGTACAAGTAGGTCCACACCAAGGGTATTTCGGAGCGGGCAATGCCGCCGCCCTCGTCAGAGATCTTGATGGCAATGTCCTCGGAGCCCTCGGAAATAATCACCTTGATAGGTGGAAACGTCAAGTCGTTGATATCGACATCCTCCTCCTTGATGCCGGGGTGATCCGCCACGTATTCGCGGCGGAGGCGGGAGACGTGGAACTCGATGGTTGCCCGGAGCGAGTTCTTCAACACCTCAAAGAATATGTGGATCAAGTGGCCCGGAACGTACATGAAGCTCACCAGCAGGCGGGGTGCAATCAACTGGATCTCCGGGGCCTCAAAGAGGCCGTAAAAGTCCTCACAAATGTACTTGGCGGTCTCGACCGCGTCCTCGGCGATCTCCATCACGTTGCACTCGGTGCAAATGACGCCCACGTAGTTGCTCTTGGCGTTTTTGGTGCCGCTGGCGCCGTTGGCGCCGTTCAACAACGTCAGGATGCGCTGCTTGGTGGGCGAGGCCTGCGACATGTTGAGGGCAATGTGCTGGCCAATGAGCATCCGGATGCCGATCCGCAGCATGTAGAAGCGGTCCAAAAACGCCTGGATCGACAGGTTGACCGTGACCAACTCGTGCTCCGTCTTCCACTCCTGCACGCCCTGGGCCATGGTGGCCACGGTGGCGTCGTGCCGCTTCTTGATCTTGGTGAGCGTGTCGTACACCAACTTGTTGTAGTCGTAAACCTCCTTGGGCCACACAATGTTCATGGGGCACGGGTTGAAGTAGGTCAAGCCGTACGTGGGCAGCTCGGCGCGCACCTTGGCCGACACCGGCGGCGAGGCAGAGGCGGCCTGCCGCACCACGATGCCGTCGTCGGAAAACTCGTTGTGCACCGCCGGGTTGGACTGCTGCGCCTGAGCCAAGTTGGTGGTATCGGCCTCCGGCGGCAAGAGGCGGGTGCCGCCGTGGATGTGGCGCGCGGCGTCGGAGTCGTAGAGCATCTTGCGGAGGTGTTCGTCCACGTGCGGCTTGGGCAACGCCGTGAGCTCCTCGAACGACTGCGCATACCAGTTCTTCACCTTGATGGTGGAGGGCATGTCCAGGAGGCCCAACGGCGCGGACTCCAAGTCCTTGACCTTCAACGCGAGGCGGATGGGTAGTTCTTCCACGATGAAGCGCGACGCCAAAAAGATGGAGCCCGGCGACGGCGACGGGCCAAACTGCACCATTTGCCGGATGCTCACCGAAGTCTGGGGGTATGTGGCATACTGGAGGATTTTGTCCCGGAGCGATTTGGTGAGTTGCCAGCCGGTGCCCATGGTTTGAGGGTATTTGGAAGAAGCCGGGTAGAAGCCGGGAGGTAAACGGGAGAAAAAAAAAAAAACAAAAACAAAAACCGGGTGATGAAAACCGGGGGTAGAAGCCGGATGGAGTGAAAAGAGTGAGGTGCGGATTCCCCAGGTTTGGGGCCGCGGACGAAAGGACTGGGGTACGGAGAAAGGGAACCCACGTGACCTCCGTCGTCACCCGCCACGCCCCACCGTTTGTCCCCATCAATGCCAGCGCGGCGGTGCAGGCCACGCGGCTGCTCGTGACCAGGGCTGGGATGGCAACGGCGGCCAGCTTCGACCAGGTTCTGCGGTTTCTGTGACCGGTGGGTTTTGATTGGCGGTTATTGCCGGGCCAGAGGTGCCGGTGCGCGAAAAAACCCACCACCGCGGTACAAGGGCCGGGGTTCTGATGGGGGTATCAACAGAAAAGGCGATGTTGCGGCTTGGGTTTGGTAAACAAGAATTGGCGCCGCAAGAATTGGCGCTACTTGGATCGGAGTCATGGCGCCACTTGGGTCGGAGCCACGGCGCCGGAGCTCGGCTCCGAATGGCACATGAACACCACCGGTCGTGCGCGCCCGCCGTAGATCCGGGGTACAGCAGTGTGCGTCTGCACCACGGGGCTACTGTACCACGGGGAAACAGGGGAAAGGAGGCGGCACCAACGCGGCACACGCACTTGGAGTGGCGGTGACGCTGGCACGGGTGTGTGATTGGGTGGATTCGCCCAAATCGGCTCCACTGACCTCGGAACCGGTTCGGTACTTCGACATCGGACTGTCGGAATGGACGCGCTCCTGCAGCAACGTGCAGCTGAATCACTCATGACTCAAGCGGGCGACAGGAACGAAGAAAAAAAAAAAAACCTATATAACCGGCAGGCCCGTGCTTGGTCGGCGGGTGTTTTCCCTCATACGCCCCAACTGCTTCTTCCTGTTATATATTCACAATGCCCAAGACCATTTTGACTGTTGCCTCGTTCAGATCTGCCGCCCGCTGCTGGATCCCGGTCTACTCCCAGCTGGCCGCCAACCGCTACTTTTCGTCTCAGCAGCGATGCGTAAACTTCAACAATGTTGACCACGACACTACTCTCGTGTCCAACGACGACGTGTTTCTGGCCGAAGAGACGGTTTCGGCGGAGCCTGCGTTTGAGCCTTCGGTGTTTTCGTCGGAAGAAGTGTTTACTGCAGGTCCAGTGAAGAAGGCGTGAACCGGCCCTGGCGGCTCGGAATATAGTTAATGAATCTTATGCAATTACATGCGTGTAGTTTATGCCGACCGCGGGTACAACTGAGATCGGTCACCTTATGCACGCAGATGCGACGACCAAAACGTGTCCGCGCCGGACCTGTTGACCATGAGCCGATTGGTTTATACTAATGTTGCTCTGGGTGGTGTTTGGGGTCCCATTACAGTTATTTCCTAATCGAGAAACCAAAGCTGCCTCTAAATCAGTCGGGTGACGACAGTTCCCACCACATCTCAACATTGACCGATCAAACCGCACAGGAACAGCAGTGGCCATCGACTCTCTGCCTTGCAACGACAGATTCTCTCCCTGTATTTTGCAATCGCCAGTATCTCGCCAACGCAAGTAATACCCTGCTTCTGGCAAATGTCCTCGATGTCAGTATTCTGCAAGAGACAAGGTGCGAAATTCCTGGACCCTCATCGAATTGTATTGGCCAGATACAGCTTGTCCAGAATTCCAACACGAGAAGCTACAAATGATCTATTTTTTTCATTTCAAAGGAGAAATACACGAGCTGAGCAAGGCATTGTCCGTCATTCAGCCGCGCCGCATTGCAAGAAATGTGTTATATAGCCCCACACCAGCATTACAAACACCAAAAACAACATTACAAGACGTCGTGGGCTCAGTTCTAGAGGGACCACACAAACTGTATCCTCACGTCACCGGAAATCGATACCTTCATCAAACCTTATTGTTGGCGAACATTTAGTGCACGTATCTTATTCGGTGTGATAAATTAATGTAGTTAGTATTTCCGAGGAAGGACCACACGATCTTTCCTTTCCCAAGAACAGCCATCGTCGGGCATAGTCAAGAATAAAGGACGAAGTTGTTGGTTACTGTTGCCATATCCATGTACTCTTTGGAGCGGGTTCCGCCGTTTCTTTTTGGCCAAGAGATTCACCGGTACCATACCGGTAAAAAAGTGAGAAAGAGCCTATTTTTTCTCACTTGAATCCAAGTGTTCAAAAAATTCGGCCGTCTACTATTATCTCCTTGGGGATCTGGAACATTGCTGATATAACCGAGTTGTGGACTACTGTGGCGGATGAGCCGGTGTACAATTCGCGTTATCGCACCCCAACTACAACCAGTGCTACTACACAAGTACTTTCACAAGCACGTTCACAAGCACATTGGAGCACTTTCACATA
Organism: Clavispora fructus; assembly: GCA_003707795.2. Classification (NCBI taxonomy): domain Eukaryota; kingdom Fungi; phylum Ascomycota; class Pichiomycetes; order Serinales; family Metschnikowiaceae; genus Clavispora; species Clavispora fructus. The sequence goes on from PPLK02000036.1 coordinate 76,902, forward strand.
ACTTTGCGCGCAAGAAAGACTACAATTGCATTGATTGAACAATTTCCCCGAGTCATGTCGTTGAAAATTGCCGCGGGCCAGATGTGCTCCTCCGCGGATCTCAGCCAGAACGCCCGAGTGGTATCCAAACTTATTGCCGCTGCAGTGGCACACAACGTCAAGGTGCTTTTCCTCCCGGAGGCTGCCGACTACCTTTCGCGTGACGCGTCGCATTCTCGTGAATTGGCGGGCCGCTCCCACCCTGAGTTCATTTCCCAGATCCAAAAACTGGTTCGGCGGGTATTTGACGAATCCTCCGGGCCCGAACAAGATCGCGGCATCTTTGTGGCGGTCGGGGTCCACGAACCGGGAAGCACCGCCACTGCGGAGGCAAAGGTGCAGAACAACCAGTTATGGATCGACAACCGCGGCGACATTGTTCACCGGTACCTGAAACTTCATCTCTTCGATATTAGTATCACCAACGGACCGATCTTGAAGGAGTCCAACTCGGTGGAAGCGGGAAAGGCGGTGTTGCCGCCGTTTGCCGTCAACACGGGGCTGTGGAACCGTTTCCACGTGGGACTTGCCATCTGCTACGATATCCGGTTTCCCGAGCTCTCGCTGCGTCTCCGTCGCTTGGGCGCCAACATCCTCACGTTTCCTTCGGCCTTTACCACAAAAACGGGGGAAGCTCACTGGCTTGCGTTGGGACGCGCCCGGGCAATTGACTCCCAGTGCTACGTGGTGATGGCGGCGCAGTGTGGGCGCCATGACGTGGAGGCGGATTTGCCCCCCGAAAAACAAACCGGCACCACAAAACGGGAAAGTTACGGCCAGTCGGTGATCATTGGGCCCTGGGGCGATGTGTTAGCCCAGGCGCCAGCGTATACAGACCGCGGAGCCGCCGACGAAGATGGCGACTACTACGAGTTGGTGACAGCAGAGCTAGACGCTGATCGAGTGGAGCAGATCCGCCGGGACTTGCCTGTGTTCGATCACCGGCGGCCAGATGTATATGGGCCGCAAGAGTAGGGGATAAAAGAGGACAAGGCGGGGAAACAGGGCAAGGCAGGGAAAGAGGGCAATGCAAAAATGAAAAAAAGATTACCTGCCCAAGAGAATCAGTCCGTGTAGATTTGTGGTTTTAATTTCAGGGCCGAGTGACAAGACCATTCTGTCAGTAGCGATAAAACAGGACCTTCAATTGTATTTGGTCATTTGAACCAGGAATGGTTCGACCCCAGGGAGACCTGAGGGGCAGCGCAAACCATTTTCCATGTTGAATCTACTCAATTGACCCCTCAGTGTGAATCCAACAACAAGCAACTTTGTTTCCGTTGCGGCGATGTGTTCATTGCCAGTTAATTACGTTTAATTATACCGTCCCGCAAATTTTACTGGTTATATGGATACGGATCCCCGCATCCACTTTGCGCCCGGTCTAGCCGATACCCCCTAAACCACAACGGTATCCGCCCTGTTGAAAAGAAATGGAGATTGCTCCGTCTTATGGACTCCTACACGAGCCCTTTCGCGTTGCTTACCAACAGCAATCACACCGTTAGGTTAATCCGCAAATCCAACAATTGGGGTTTACAATGCGTCGCCTCTCCAGTTTCATCGGCTCCTCATTTCCCAACCAAATTTCTCCGCTTCCGTTTTATCGAACCATCGCCACATGCCCAATTTGACGGACCATCAACCAGGGCAATTGTGCGCGAAACAGTGGCGCGCCTCTCCTACGGGGGACCTCAGGCCGAACTACACCGTTTCCGCGAAAAAGAAAACAGCCGGGGGCTCACATCGGCATCGACTCAGGGATGGACTCAGGGGTGGACTCGGGGGTCGACTCAGGGGCAACAATAAAGCTTTCGAAAAAAAAAATTGTATACACCGTCCAATGCCATTTCCCCATTGCATATTGCCGTCGTTGAGTTTATGCAATCTGCCATGGCATCTGCGACCACTCTGCTGGCGTGGCGAAATGTCCTGCAGACAACGATGACCCCATTCTCACAATAGGAGCAGATCCTTCTTGAAGCGGGACATATTCGGTGCTGGTGGCAACGGAAGATGAGGGGACAGACAGATTGAGCTACGCACGCGCTACAAAACCTGGAAGGATGCCTCCTATGGCGGCGGTGGCCTTGCACAAGAGGGGTTGGAGGGGAAGTATCCTGCATGTGCGTTGTTGGCCCAACCTTCGATGGGCGCAGTTTCGGATTATCTTCCCCTCCTCGTACACAGGAGAATACCCCTCCCTTATCGTATAGATTGCAAACACGGTTTGTGGTTATAAATCGCCACGTTTTTGCTGTCTTCCCGGCTACAAATATAATTGCAATCCAGTTCGCTTTCTTTCTCAACTATTTTTTCCTAATGGCTCTGCGCTTCTTCAACTCATTTTCCCGCTCCGCTTCGGCCCTGCCCATGGTGACATTCTTCCACAAACCCAATTCCAAACTTTCCAACCATTTGCTCGAGCGGCTTTCGTCCAATTCGCGATACACCTTGGATGTGCGTTCCAACAAATTACCACTGTACCGCACCTACCGGTTTGTGCACGAGGAGTGCATCAATATCCACCCACAAAACACCAAAGCGTTTGAGGCGGTGTTCCCCAGCTTGCTTGCATCCAACCACCTGTTCTGCGACCACGAGGTGAAGAACAACGCGAAAAACAAGCAGTTTATCGCAGACTTGGATTTGGTTTCGGAATCTGGCTACCTTGAAAAGATTTCCTCTCACACGGTGGCGGACTTGAAGCCGTTTGCCATTGACTGGGAAAACCGGTTGCTTGCGTATAACGACGAAGGATTAGACCGAATCATGCAGAACTACTACCAGTGCGGGACGCAAAAAAGTAAGATGGAGCATTTGCACGTTGGGTGCGACTTTGCTGAGGAGGATACGGCGCGACTCCCCTCGGAAAAAACGAGCAATGTCAACCATGCGCACTCGGCGGCGATGCTTTACATGGTTCATCCTCACATGGCGGAGTTTGCCGATCTCTTTTGAGGGTAAGTAATAGAAGGGCAAACTTAATGGGTAATATAATACAGGAATAGGTCAAGCACCGTGTAGTGTGGCCGACCGCGTGGGTCCATAAATCGTGAATGTGGCTATATAAAGCTGTAGTCATATGCTAAGGCTCTAGACATTATTACGCCCAGAAGTTTCGGAAATATGTCGATCCAAGCCCGACCTTCGAGCATCTCACACTCGAACATACATGTGTACCAGAAAGGACATGTGGACATATCCACGGCAAGGGTGGCATTCTCGCTCACGCCATAGATTACCTGGTGTCGGCCAAATGGCACTGCATCAAATGCCCATTCTCTTGGTGACGTATTCCTGCGCCACCACGCCGAAGCATAGCGCCAAACCGTCCTTCAACCACTCCTTCACCCACGTGCTGGGGTCAACCGAGTCCTCTTCGGCACCAAACACCGCGTCGATGTCTTTGCGGTCACCCGACACCCACCGCACCCACTTTAATGGAAATGGCTGCGTCTTGCTGATAATGGTGATGTTGTTGGTGATATCCTTCAATATCACAGTGAACGAGAACGATTCAGGGTTGTTGCACTCGATCAACGAAAGACCCTCGCTGTCACGCGTGTTGTCGCCCGTGGAGGTGGTGATGGGTTGAATGGCAATGAAAATATTGGACTTGTTGATGTGGTGGGTGTCATCATCGACCCCTGTATGCTCCGCATCTTGAGACAGCTCGCCTTCCTCCAAGTCCAGGGCATCTAGTTTTTCTGGCGCAGTGGCAGCCACATAGTCCTTGATAGAGCTCTCCAAGTTGGCAAAACACAACTTTTCGCCGTCAATGGCCTTTCCATGAAACATGTCCAAGTCGTAGTATTCCAGGGTAGACTCGTCATCGTGCTTGTGGTTGAACGAGTTGACCGTGACTTTGATGCCGCCTTCCACCTGGCTCATCACCTTGTTGAATTTGTGGGCGCACTCACTGTCCAAGTAGTCCACATGGGCCAAATCGTGCACCAACAAGATATTCAAGAGCTCGTCTTCCTTGTCAATCAACCCATCCTTGATTTGCTGCGACATGGTGGACAAGATCAGATTAAGACGGTTTGTGATATGCCCGAGGTGCTGTTCGCTGTCGCTCGCGCCATGTTCGGCAATAAACTTGTGCCGCTGGTGGCTCAACTGCTGCGAAGTGGTGGACGCGATCTGGAACGTCGTCTCGCCAATCTGGTGCGCGTTGGACGTCAACGAGCCCCACAACGACGATACCTTGGACGATCCTTCCGAGCTCCACCACGAGGAAATAGACGCAAGGGGGTCGGCCGGCTCGCCAGATTCAGACACACCGTTGCTGTTTTCGGTTGCCGCGAAAGACTGTGCCAACGCCGCTTTTTCCGCATCCTCTGATTCGGAGACAGCACCAGCAGTAGCACCAGTAGCACCAACAGTGCCAGTGGAAACACTCGCAGCCGTAACCGAGGAGTCGGGAGAAATTGTGGAAGAACCAGCTTCGACCGCAGGTTCTGGTTTTGCCTCAGAGGTTTCGTCCTTCTTTTTCGGCTCAAACTTGCCGCGTGAAGACCCGGTGGGTTTAGCCGCTTTTTCGTGGGCGCTGAGTTCGTCCAAGAAATCCAAAAGGTCGTCGCCCGTTTCGGCAGACGGCACGGGTTTGGGTGTTCCGCGCTTGGATTCGGGAAGCGAATTGATAAAATCTAACACGTCGTCAGTGTCTTTTCTGCTCATGGTATTGTGGTTACGTAGTTGGTGATCGCGGAGGAGTGTAAAGCACAGGGTGGGGAGTGCAGGTGTTGATGGTGTACGGGTGTAGAGCCGGGTTGCGACGTTACAATAGGCCAGTTGACGTCCGGGCCAACCAAACCACATGTTCTACAATCTGCGGTAACCAAGACTGCCCATGGGGTAAAGAAAACCTTAAATTCGATCCCTCGCCGATTTAACGTTTTTGATCGTGACACTTCTCCGGCATTCGACGTTCTTCTGCAGTCTTATCTTGTAAAAGGGGTGTGCGGATTAGACTTCATAACCATTTTTGTCGGTCTTATGTGAGTACCTCCCATGCACAAGATATGCGTGTACGTGTGGCTCTAGGGGTGAAATGTGGATCTAAGTAAAGTCTTATCGCGCATGCGGCTTTATGGGACGCCGCTCGTAATTTGATTAAACGCACTCGCGACAACGCCGAAGATAGTGGATCTGCGATTTATAATGTTCATTTGGATGGCAGAAGGGTTTAGAAATACCGGCTACATCTTGATACGCGATGATGTCGCCCGGGCTCATGTAAACAGTCGATGTGATCTTTAGCAAATAATACTTCGCTCGTATTACTCATGTTTTCTGTATCGTGCTTTTTTTTTTTTCCCACGTTAATGCAGGTGCCACATGCCGAATCAAACATAAACTTGGGTAGCAATATACCTGAAATGGAACCGAGCAGAAGAGGACTCTGGATATGCAGAGAAGTTGGAATCGACCTCAATAATCAGATCGATTGACTTTCTTCCACGCTCTCTGCTCCCCGCGAAAGATCCCGGTCGCCATGTATTTTCGCCCATTCTTTCTGCTGTACGAACCTATCGCTTTTAGGTTCTGCCCTGCACGATATGCGACAACTGTTTCAGCCTCACTGCATGCATCGCAGCACTTCGTTACAGTTCCAAATCGGGGACGTTCTGATGCACTCGAGAAATTCAGTTTAACTCGGATTCTCGTAGATAAATAGCATGCTCGACCCAGCAATGGCCAGATGCGCTGTAGATGACCCGGTTCCGTCCCTCCACTGCAAAATTCAAAACAAAACTCCGTCTGTTTTCATTCTCCTCGACGCGCTCGCTGCCTGACTCTTCATACACCGACTGTCTTACTGTTTCGCCATGTCACCTGGCGGTGAGCTCGTGCTTTTTAACACCCCTCGATGTGCGCAATCCCGATCATTTTACTCCTTTGACCGACCGTGAAGTGCTTGCAATTGGAGATGACATTCTTCCTCCACCACCTCCGCCCAAACGGAAATTGACATATGGGACAGAACCTGCTTTATCTCTTCCCGCGGAAAAACCACCAAAGGTGCGTCCGTTTGTCGCAGCGTCACAGCTGAACTCGAATGGCTCTGTTACGGGTCAGATTTGTTTTATCTGCGATGAGCTTTTGGAAACAAAATTGGACCAGGAGCAGTTGGTGCAGTTGAACTGTGGAGACTGTGTCCACAGCGAGTGCTTGGTAACGGCCGTAGACTACAGTGCAGATAAGGCGACTCGCAACCAAATTTTTTCCGAAGTATCATCTTCCGTGAAAGTGGAAGCCACCATTTTCCCCATTTGCCGTGGACAAGCGTGTGGGGAGAAAAAACGCTCTCGGCCGGTGGTACCGATCGACGAGGAAATCATACGGCAGATTGTTGACGATGTGATGCTTTCGCTTAAGCTTACCGCTATTGCTGGATCCTCGGGGATGTCCAAATCCAGTTCGTGGTCCCAAATCTCGGGTAAGTCTGATTCGTGGACCGGATCTCTGAAGGGCTCCTTGTCGTCAGGTATTTCTGCCGGTTTGGGAATGACCGAATCTAATGTTTCTGAATTTTCTGATGTCTCCCACTCTACGTCTGTGTCGTCACTTCTTGACATGCCGAAGTATATGCGGAATCTCGATTCGGTGTTAAGTCCCCAACCCATGCGTGCCGGTTTTCTCGAACCAGCCTATGATCCCTCACATCAGGATCGCCCGATCGAGAGAGAGTCTTGTCCAACTTCTCCTGCCTTTTCTAGTATCACAAACGCCACAGCTTCGGTGCGCATCAGTCTCCATCAGCTGGTCCTGTTAGAACATCTCCGTAACAACTTCATTCGCCATATGGTTCAGGCAAACGATGCGATTGATTTTTCCGTGTTGGTGGCTGTTGGTGCATTACGATTAGTCGACCGATTGCAAGTTTCGTTCGGCAAGAACCGGTTTTCTGATGCTGTCGTCTACCTTTTTGTCCATTATTTGGTGGTTTGGCGAGAAGGTCACCAGGTGGAATTTTTCGACCTCAGTACGCTCTCGCAAATCGACTCCTCGGGCATATGTATGCTCCTGCTCCAATTTGACGGAATTGCCTCTCTGGTAGAGCTCTGTTCCGATATGGATTCGATCGTTCAAAAATGGGGGATTGCTCTTTCTGACTCTCTGTTGGTGTTTCCTCAGGAGATATTCTCGTCCACTATATCCATTTGTGAGACTTCTGTAACACCTAAACCCTCAACTGAATCGAATAAGCCCTCTAGTGCCGCGCTTAATAACTCTTTTGTGGCCCAGGTTTCCCCTATTTTGGAGGACGAAGATGAATCTTCCACTCCAAGAGAAAAATCTGTACAGTCATCTCCGGCTCATACAGAATTCGCTTTGATTCTGAGTGACAAGCATAATCCGCCTTTTCATTTTTCTCTGTCAGAAAATGCCGTTGTTCCGCTCGATGTCGAGACAGACATTGAAACTGTCGGGGTATACATCTATTCCTCAAGCCCGACTACACCTTTAAATATTCCCAGCTTCCAGCTTAACCGGCGCTTTTCTGACTCTACTGAGTCTGATTCTGACTCAGATTCAGACGAAGACCTCATCGAAGAAGCTACCCGTTTTCGAAAGCAACCGGATCATTCTTCAAAGTAGCATCTGATTTTCCTCGCTGGTTGAGAAATCGTCCAAATAAATTATCTATTCATTATCGTACTTGTTATTAATAGGCATACTTCCTTTACTGCGAAGATAGTCTATCTATCTCTGATGAAATTGCATGAGCCCACGACTCTCTTTCCTGCCTTGAGCGACACAAAAATGCCATATTCTTTCCCGTGAATCCCAGTTTTCTGATCATAGTAATAAGTCCCGGATTTAATTTTTTTCCATTTGCGATATCCACATTCTTTTTAGTGGAGCTTCGGAGCGTTCGCTTCTTCCCAAACCACACCGAGAAGCACCTTTCTGAGTCCTCTTCTGACGACTTCCATCCATCAGCGTAGAAGCGTGGAAGTAGGTCTTGCCCCGGGCCATGAGTTTCTCGCTTATCCAATAAATCTTGAAGTGTTAGATCACCGCTGTATATATAGCACGCGGAGAGTGGTAGAGTCATGTATCGCTCAAAGCACGGAGTTTGTTTCCAAATACCCGTAGCTTTTGACCTTTTGAATAATCTAAAAATCATAAGATAACCAGGACATAAGACCAAGAACCTCTGATTAAAGTCTGAATGTTTCCTGAGTTTGTTATAAATATACCCACTTTTGATTAAGCTGGTGGGCATTGAGAGAGAACTGGAGTCAAAAAGGATATCATTCGGTCTGGCTGACAGCGAAAAGTAGCCCTGGAGCTCTGTTGTGGCATTGGAGTCAACATGTTCCTTTACTTCAAACTTTTTCATATTCTCTTTTCTGACTTGCACTTGTCTGACTATATCCACTGCTTTCTTTGTACGCCAATATTCGACAATATTTGTGAGACGTTCAACCCACTGATCCCTTATAAATCTCGACGGAGCAAGTAGTTTGATTCTTCCTCCATTTAAGAGGAGAATTTGAAACCCTGAATCCATCAACGAATCGTCGTTGACGATAACAGAACTGGAATGCCAGAAAAAGGATTGAAAGTATAAATGGTGTTTCAGTATATCTTGTTGTGCTAATGGGACGATTTCTTTAACTGTGCATAAATCAACCATTGCACTAGCCAGTGTGATTTGTTGCACCCTTCTAGTGAATTCCCCCACTGCTTCTTGGTCAAACTTTTCAAATTCAGATGAAATGAGCCAAGGTATATGTCCATCCTCATCTGTCTGGAAAGGACTTCGAACAAATATTTCAGGCATCTCCAAGTCTTCCTGGTGAGTTTCAATGTCCAGCAATATGTTTCCCGCAGAAGGGGGCACAGACAGATATAATTTGGTGAAAAAAAGTATGTTGTCGGCAGTATGGAAATACTGGATCTTATAAAACGCACGGAGATTAGAATAATCTTGCCCCGCAGTATTTGTGATTCTCGAAAGGAATCCTTCTATTGGATAAGGTCTAGCGAGCTGCTTGTGACTACGACTGGTAACATCCAATTGAGTGCGCTGTTTCTGTCTAACTTCCAATTGTGAGTTAGTACGTTGAATATGATGTTGGATGAGGAAAAGGTCCGTGTCATTTGAAACCCACTCCAATCGATCAAAGAACTTGAAACAGAGCCACATGTCATCGCTGTTTGAGATCCAATTTTTGATTTCCTGATGATGTGATTCCATTCCCGAAAGACCCAGTTTGATGCTTGTCAATAAATGGTCTATCAAGAAATCATATTTGACGCGGTATCCTTGTCTTAGGACGGATAGTTCCAATTCTTTGTTGTACGTACCAGATACCTCGGGAAATAGGTCTCCTGGGATAGGAATATTAATGGAGACGTCACTATCATCAACGTGAATTGAGATCACGGGAACATAAGTATCGCCAAGAATTGTTTGCACAAGAAATATCCACATGAAGCACAGTTTGGAAAACCGAGGAATAAAAATGAATACTCTCAGCGTGTCTTCCCGCACCTCTGTAACTTTGAACGATTTTTCGACGTTAGAGTAAAGATCTATGGTATCACCACGTCGGAGTTTTAACTTATGCTCTGGCTTACCTGAAAAGTCACCATACCGCTCTGGGTCAAAAAGCTGAACCACAAGAGGAATTTCCAAGCTTGGACCTTTTCTCAAAACAACGTAATATTCACCGAGACGATTTTCTGTCCTCGAATCACGAAAGGCAGTACTTGCTTCTGCAATACCCTCCTTGTTGATGATCACGAGCATTTTGTCGATCCGAAGAATGTCTCCAACGTCATACTTTTTTAAAAAGCGTACGCTGACTTTTCCTTTAACTTTATAGCTTGTTTTAAGCGCTTTTCGCTTAGATCTTGATGCCAAAGTGTGCAACCGCCCAAACCGCTTAAAAACGTTACGCTCCACCTTGATATACTCTTTATGAAGCTCCTCTCCCACCGCGTCATCTTCGGGGTTGGGATTTGTAAAAGAAACACGCGAGCGATGGCTCAAGTTAGTTTCCCTTTGGAACTTTACCTTTTGATCCACCTCTTCGCTAGCTATCAGCGGAGTTGGAGCTGGGGTGATGTTAATCAGAGGAGATATATTCCCTTTGTAGGTGCTTCCTGAAATTCGCAGCATTTGAGGAGAAATTACGACCAGCGAGTTCTGCGAATGAGGGTACCACTTGTAGTTTGGAGATAGATTCGAATCGAGAATGGGCGAGAGATGCGATTCTGGAACTGGGGCGAGACGTGGAGAATTGTCCGCGGATATATCCAGCGAAACATAGTTAGTCGGATGCTCCAGATTGATCCGACTTCGGGCAATATTATCGAGGGTAGAAACTAGTTTTTTTTTCTTCATTAGGCTGTTTCGAAGCAGAGGTTGAAGGCTTACTTCATCCTCCTCTTCCCCGGCCACATCATAGGGAGATATCATGAGAAGTTCCTCCGAAGATTGATTAAGGGGGCAGGTTCCAGAATCATACGCGTCTTCTTCTTCGTAAGATTCATCTTCTGTTGGGTCCTCTGAATGGTCATCTGATTCATCGTCGCCCATTGGGTGAAAACCCTGCCAATACAATGTTCGAAATGCTAGCTCCGTGGCTTTATTATAGCGATCCTGGAATCTTACTTCGTCCTGCCAGGAGCTCTCTTTGGCGTCTTCTTCTTTTGCTTCAGAATATCCTCGAAGGATATCGTTGAACAGTTGGGTGGTAGAGTCAAGTTTCTTTCGGATTTGGTTTTTGGATTTCAATGCAAGTTTCCCCAAAAGTCCAGGCTTTTCACCAGCCCACCACAAGTCGGGGATTCGTCCCAAAAACACACATTTGGCTAGCTCGCTGACTTCGTTGGCGGGAGCGTACATGAGGCGAAATGCAGTGAATGATGATCTGGGAATGCATAATCGCAGGGATGGTGTTTGTATAGTGTCCGGTAGATCAACAGAAATCATTGAGAATGAAGAAATTATAGTTATCCGTTTATAATTGTCAGAGAATCATGGGTCAAAACTGGAGTACGGTTACTGAATACACAAACAGGTATATGGTATACTGCGGTGATGCACCTGCATGACGTGCTAAATGTAGCAATCGTGGAAGCCCATGTTTTGGTATTGACCAAGGAAATATAGTGATTCTCGAAACTTTGAGAGAGATTATAGGGAAAATTTTGTTCCTGTTCCTTTTTGAACGCCATTAGTTGAATGTCAAAGGAGCTTTGGCAGTGGGATCTTGCCTTGACGCAATCGAGGTATGATTGCGAAATATGACAGAACAAAATGTGCCCGTACCCCAAGGTGAAGGGAGAATGGCAAATGGCAAATGGCAAAAAAAAATGCAGTTTGTTCGGATGTGGTTTCAGTTACAGTGTCGACTGTCCATTGAAGGAGCCCAATATTGTCGAAATTCCATTGATGGAATCGCGCCGCCGAGTCTTTAGGTATGACCATCAAACCTATCTTGAGAAAGGGACTTTGATAACAGAGGTCCGCATGCAAACCTTTCAAACGATACCCTGCTGTTGATTTCACTACAAAGAACGTCATATGGCATATTTTGTCGTATATTTAAACAACGTCATCTTCTTGGATGCCCACGGAAATACCCTCGGGGCTCATGTTTTCTGGTGGAGTCACACTTGGAACTCCCTCTAACGCGATGTACAGAAGGCCGACACAAAAAATGATCAAACTTGAAAGAGTGCGGAACCAGCTGGCGCCGTTGATACTGGCCCCAATAAAGGTGTAGACTGACGTTAGTATTGAGCAGTGCGGCCGGAAACAAAATACATACAAACACCACGACCGACGAAGGAAAACATAAACGAAGCGTAGGTGTGAAATTCAGGAGGAATTTGAAATTCTATTGTTAGTAAACGGAACCGATTTCAGAGTGTCAGAGAACGTACCGAGAAGGCCGATTGCGGCACCAAAAGCTATAATGTAGACACCAATGATAAACTGCTGGTTAGTAGGCACAAATCAGAGTTCCTGTTAACATACGGATTGACTTGCGGTTAGTAAAATGATTAATGACGATATGAAAAGTGGATATCTTCTAAAAATCGATTCCAAGGCAAAAGATACTTACATTCCACTGAATAATTGGGAAAGTCCTGACAAAATCTAACGTTAGTAAATGTTTGACGAAATAAGGGCACATTATACTTACTGAAAGCCCAGCGACAGCCAAATTGGCCAATTTGAATCCGCCGTTCACATCCAGACCACTAATGAAATCCATGTTGGTGTTGGGATAGTAATGTGGCCGTGGCACAAGTGTGATTGCGGGTGATAATGGTTCCGCGCTATGCAGGACGGATATCAGGAAATAGCTATCAACACATGCTCTTCTTTCGGTATTCTGTTTAATAATCCTTCGAAGTTTGTTACTGTTTAGATGTTTTTAAATGGACCCACCGATGTCTAAAACTTCTCTCGAATAGCTAGATACATCTCTAGCGTCCCCATAGTTGGCGGCCGCGTAATCGGGGTCACGTGTAGTACTCATGACGCGTATATTCCGCCTACCTTCTCTTCTCCAACCTTTAAGAATGGCTGATCCGACTGTGGTATTACGTCTCGTGGCAGACCAAAATAGCCCTGATAATGCGTTGCGTAAAGCTGCAGAGATCGAATTCAATCATCTCGCTGTCCAAAACCCTTCCCAGATTGCCTACAGTCTCATACAATCGGCATTGGCGGAGAACCTTTCTGTGGACACCAGACAATCGTGCTTGCTCCACTTGAAGCGGCTTGTTCCAAAATTCTGGTCGATTGGCTTTGAACTGTTTGTTGGGCCTGCAATTGACCAGAACTTGAAGCAGGATATCCGCCTGCAGTTGATCCAGTTGGTGACCTCTAGTACTGTGACCAAAATCAGATCCGGAGTGGCATATGTGATTGTTCAAATTGCTGCAGCCGACTATCCAGATGAATGGCCGAATTTGTTGACTGATTTGTACACGCACGCCACTAACTTGGCCAGCGAACCTGCTGTTGTGGGTGGATTGGCTGTTCTTACCGACTTGTTCGATGATTTGATCACAGAAGACCAATTTTGGGAAGGCGGGGTGGGAGCGCAGCTCATCACCCATGTCACTCACATTGTGAGTCAGGATTTACTGGCTGAAATCAAAACGTCGGCCCTCAAGTTGTATTTGACCGTTTTCAACACGTTGCTGAGTGCAGAAGCAATGGAAGTGAAAGAACGTCGTGCTTCAGTTACTCTGCACATTGCCTACTTTTTGGAGTTAATTCACGGGCTCTTACAGGCACTGACAGTAAAATCTACTCATTCGGAGTCGGTAGCCTTGAATGAGTTGGCCTACCGGTCATACTTATATAAGGTGCTTTCGCATATGTTAAGCTCGTTTTCCAAACTTGTGGCCGCGCCATTGAAGGCTCAGTTCGTGAATGCAATGTTTCATGATCTTGTTTATGGCACCAAGGTATTTGGTCTGGTGTCCGACTCATCTATCTTCAATCAGGGCCCCGATAATTCCTCGGACCCAGCAAAATGCGTAACAAATTATCTCGCCGAGCTCTTCCAGTGCCTTTCGTTATTGCAGCATCGCGTTCCACTCTCGTCGGTGCTTGCTGATCAGTTTGAACAGTTAGTAGAGTGCTTTGTTGAGTGTGCTACGTTAGCAGAAGATATTGTGGATGACTATATTGCAGATCCCAATACTTTTGTAACTGACGTCACTGGTTTATCAGGACAGTCGTCGGTTCGAGATTCCATCATGGATTTCTTGATTGATGCAAATGGCAGTGACGCGATTCGGTTCTTCTCGGTTATAAACGCGAAGTCAGTCGGTGTTGAGTTGCCGTGGAAAGTAAAGGAGGCGTATTTGTTTTTGACCGAAGCTTTGCTTGTGAATGATGATGCAGAATCTTTGGGCTCTGATCTTCCTTTGGGGCAATACGTGGCGAGTTTGAACAGCTTGGTGTCTTTCGATCAAGGTCCAACAAACCATCCTCTACTCATATCGCGGGTATTCCTTCTCCTCCCCAAGTTCTTCGAAAAGTTCAGTGACAAAATTTCCGTTAACTCGTTTGGGGCAGTCGAATTCAAGAATACCTTCGCTTATGCTGCCAATGTCCAGAATTTCGACCTGTTCGATTTGGTTCAGGCCAGTGCCTTGGTGTGTGCTACCTATTGGAAGAACCTCCCCAACTTGGAACTCACATCTATGGGTACGGAACTTCAAGCTAACATAATCAAGGTGGCGCAAGATCTCTGTTCTGATAGCGAAGAGGATTCGCTTCCTGTTCTTTTGGAGGCCATTTCTGTTGCCGTTGATATTAACCACCACTCAGCGTTGACGGCTGTGCTTGGGGAGGACCTTAACGTTATCGATTTAATCTTCAAGATTTCGTTCAAGGACCCTGCCAATATTCAGTTGACTATCGATGCGGCTGAATGTATTGAAGTGTTGTTGGCGGATGTGCTGGATGAAGAATTTCTCCAAGTTTGCCATAAGCTGATTCCGTTCATCCTAGAGATTACCGGCCGGTCTTTAGCACAACCTTCTGTGGAATATTCTCCTGAGTTGTATTTGGCGCTTGAACTTCTTGGTTATATTGTTGCGGCATCGCCTTCTGGCCAAGATGACAGCAACAACTTCCCCCCAGAGGTCTTTGGTTACACTCTCCCCGCATTGAAGAACTTAATCTTGCGCACCAACGACGACCAGATTTTGCAAAATGGCGGTGAAGTGTTCAACAATCTTTTGAAGCAAGCTCCGAAGCTTTTCGTGGAGTATGTGGATGGAGAAACGAATCAATCAGGCATGGATTTACTTTTGGAGATTGCCAACAAGTTTTTGTCACCATCATTATCGGATAGCGCCGCAATGAATTGCGGCTTGATTGTGATTTCGTTGTTTGAGAACTTCCAGAGTTACCTTGATTACAATTTCTACGAGCAGCTTTTGCGGGCCACTGTACACCGACTTGTGATTGCTGGAGAGGTGGTGACGATCGAAAACTTGATTATGGTGTTTTGTAAGATTGTGCTCAACTTTTCGCCGGAGCAGTTGATAAATGCGTTGACCGGGATTCAAGAGGATTCGAAAAATGGGTTGCAGCTAGTGCTTCCGATCTGGTTCAACTCATTTGAGATCACGCGGGGATTCGAAAAGATCAAGCAGAACATTCTTGCGTTGGGGAAGATTTACTCACTCAACGACGCGCGGGTCAACTCCATTATTGTGGACGGCGACCTCATTCCATACGATGGTGATATGATCATCACGCGGTCCATGGCGAAAACTATGCCCCAGCAGTACACCCAGGTGTCGGCGCCGCTCAAGATCGTCAAGTTGTTGGTGAGCGAGTTGGAGTTCCAGTGTCAGCAGCCGGATGCCAATGACTACTTGCCGGACGCTGCGGGTGAGGATGACCACGAGGGCGAATGGGAGGATTTGGATGACATTGGCGTGCCTAACTACGATAAGTTGAAGTCGTACGTCGATTCTGACGACGAGGGCGACGATGGTGCGGACCAAGGTATCCGCGAGATGTTGGTGCAGTTTTTCCGCGAATGTGCGGCGAAAAACCTCGGTGGCTTCCAGCAGTACTACGAGGTATTGACCGATGACGAGAAGAAGGTTATCACCGAGAGTGTAGCGTTCTAGAGTGCCCGGCTTCGCTTGCCTTTGGTGTCCCGAAAGTCATATCCGAATGCGGAGGTGGAGCATGGTGACGTTTGCACCAGTGCGGCTCCCAATGAGTGCGGGAGTGCATACGCGGCCCAGTCAACGGCATCGCTTCTCCACCGATGCTACATCTACTTCGGCGAACCACCTCCATGTCTTTTCACACGAAAGTTTTACCGGTAAATACGGCCGCGGTGCTGTTCTCTGGTAACACTCCGGTCATCTCTGACCCGCTTACCCTGCAGAACCTCGCGGTTGCTGCGGCCCACGTGCGCCAGCCCGGAGCGGTGGTGGCGTTTCCAACCGAGACCGTCTATGGCCTCGGCGGATCGGCCCTTGATGACAACTCCGTCCGTGCAATCTACTCTGCCAAAAACCGGCCCGCCGACAACCCGTTGATCGTGCACGTTGCGTCGGCCGACCAGATCCAGCGTCTCATTCTCACGCAGCTGCACACCATCCCGCCGGTGTACCACCGTCTCATCGAGAAGTTCTGGCCAGGGCCGTTGACCATTCTCTTGCCCATCGAGGCCGGTAGTCCCGTGCTGCGGCTCGTGACCGCGGGTCAGAACACCGTGGGCGTACGCATGCCGTCCCACCCCGTGGCCCGGGCGCTCATCGCGCTTAGCGACACGCCGTTGGCCGCTCCCTCGGCCAATGCCTCCACCCGCCCCAGCCCCACGCTAGCGGCGCATGTGCTCCACGACCTTGACTCTCGCATCCCCTACATCTTGGACGGCGGGGCCTGCGCCGTGGGGGTGGAGTCCACTGTGGTGGACGGGCTCGTGAGTCCACCGATGTTGCTTCGTCCCGGAGGTGTGTCGGCAGAGCAAATCCGCGAGCATGGTGGCGGAGACTGGGCCAACATTGTATTGGCCAAGAAAACTGCCGGCAAGACTGAGGCGGTCAAGACCCCCGGCATGAAGTACCGCCACTATTCGCCCACCGCGCGGGTGGTGTTGTTTGTTGGGTGCGGTGATGGGCGCCGCGCAGTGCGCGAGTACATTGCCAGCCATCCGGGTCTGTCGGCGCTATTGCGTGCGGGCCGTTTCTCTTCCGCCGCCGAAATCGGCGTGGAGGCGGTCGCGGACGAGTGCATGGGCGCCAGCGCGGCTGAAGTGGCGCAAAGTCTTTTCCGGTTGCTTCGCCAGGTTGACGAAATGGGTGTGGACCAGATATTGGTCGAGGGCGTCGATGAGTCGGGCGATGGGCTTGCGGTCATGAACAGGCTTTCCAAAGCGGCGATGGAGACGATCCGGGGCGACGAGTGAGTCCGAGGATGCGTACGGAAGGGATTTTGATAGAGCTCTGAGAGCATTCTCTCCTCCGTCCAAGGCTGTCCCCGTTGAGCTGGTGGGCTTCCCTGATACAGGGACATGGTTTAGGCATCATACATATCATTTAATTCACCGTGATGTCAATGTCGGCGTATATACGATCCAATGTAACGTACGGATGCACCCACACTACATTGTGCGTGCGACCCATCTCCAATTCCTCGCACCTACTGGGTTCCAGAAAGGCTTCTATTATATGCTTGGTAATATGGTACACTATGCGTTCTTCAACAACGCCGCTCTCGCAGGATGCATGCCTCCAGTAGGAGCAGGCTCGTCCTTTCTCTTCTTCGCCTCCTCGGCCTTGATTCTTGTGCGTCTCTCCTCGTCCAACTTCTCGTTCTTTTCCTTGAGCTTCTGGGTTCTGTTTTCGGAGTTTCCACCGCCGCCCACAGTAAGCTCGACATTGATCTTTCTCTTGCGGATGACCGAATGGTGTAGTCTGAGAGCCAAATCCATCTTTTTCTGGATTTCTTTGTTGTCGTTGTCGAACTCCACGAACGCAATACCCTTTTCCTTTCTCAACCGGATCCGGTCGGGGCTGGCGTTCTTGAAATGTGCCACAAGCTCGTCCTGCCGGATATCGTAAGGAAGATTTCCGACAAAGAGAATGAACCGGGGGCCCTTGCCCTCGTTGACACCCTTACCCTTCTTTCCTCTTCTGGTCTTTCTCTTCTTCTTGGGTTCTTCTGCTCCGTCAGCTGAGTCCTCGGCCTTTCTCTTCTTTTCCGGCTCTTTCACCTCCACCGCTGCCTCTTGCTCGGCCATGGCGGCCTTTTGCTCGGCCTTGGCGACCTTTTCTTTCTCTCTGTCCTCCTTGGACTTACGGAAGGCCAAAGCCTTCTGCTTTTTCTTGTTGACCTTATCTTCAGCCATGGTGATGGGGTTGGAAGATGCACTCTATCTTTTCCCATAGGGCATCGCTGTGTTTGTGCAGGACGCACTGGGGCCGGGTCCTCCCACCGGCAAGGGGAAAGACGGTTGAAAATAATGAAGATGGTATTAGTGCTATATGGGGCAGTGTGATCCACTGGCGTTATTCGCGTAGCGGAAACTGATGGGCGGAAACTGATGGGCGGAGAGTGCTGGAAGTGCTGAACCTGCTGAACCTGCTGAACCTGCTGAAAGTGGTGAAAGTGGTGATTGACAGTCGCGGCCTGGTTGCCTCACCAGTCTACGGTGGGTGGCACGATGCTTCCATTCCAATTCTATAGTGCCCAGTGGTGCCAGCACTGGTGTCAGGTGGTTAAAAGATCTTCCCGCAGATCGGCTCTGGTGGGACGTGACTCTGGGTCGCTTCAGTCTACTTGTTGTGTTCGGCGTACAACTCCTCGTACATGGTCTTCAACGAGGTGTATGCCGCCGACACCTTCTGCAACTTCAGCTCGAGGTCGTCGTCCTTGGTGCTGGCGCTCGCCGGAGCGGCCTCGCGCGCGAACGAAAGCTCCTCGCTGGCCTTTTCCTGGAGCCATGCTTCAAAGTCAGCACCAGGCGTGGCCCCGGCCGCGATTTGCACCGACACCGAGTGGTCGAGCACATCCGTGGACGCCACCACGCGCTTGAGCGGCGCAAGCAACCGGTGTTTCTTGTCGAGACCCGTGGCCGCAAGCGTGGGGGACGCATGGACACCCAACTGCACCAGTGCAATGCCCGACGAGCACGGCGTGAAGGCCTTCACCACCTGCTTGGTCACCACGTCCGCCACAAACACGCGGCCGCGGGTGTCCCCCGAAACCACACACATGCCGTCCATGGAAACCGCCATCAGCGTGACCACCGACGACGGGGCGTCTGCCGCGCCCGAGCCGTCGTCCTGGTGGTGCACAAACGTGTGGGCCAACTCCGGGTCCGCATCCACCGTGATGATCTTGCCGGCGCCGCCCACCGCCTCCAACACGTGCGAGTACTGGTTGACCGAGTAGTGGCCCACCTGGCGCACACAGCCGTCGCCCAACGCAGCGTAGAACGCACGTACGGCCGGGTCCACCGCCACCGCGTGCACGGGCGACGCGAACACGTAGGTGGTGACCGGGGTCTTGGTGCCGAGGTCGTACACCCGCACCGTGCCGTCCAACGACGCGGAGTAGATGCGGGTGTTGGTGTCGGGCAACACCACGTCTGTCACCGCCAACAGATGGTCGGCAAACGCCGCCACCGGCTTGGCCGCGGCCATCTCCGGGCCCACCAACTCCGCCACGCGCCACACCATCACGCGCGAGTCGTGGCCGCCGCTCACCACGTAGGTGCCGCACCGCGAGAACCGCACCACCGAAACCGCCTGGTAGTGGGCGTCCTTGACACACACCAACCGGCCCGACGCAATCTCCCACACGTAGAGCTTGCCCGACTTGGACCCGGCCGCAAGAAGCCACCCGGACCCGCCGCCGGCGCTGGGGGTGTCTGCGGCGTCCGCTTTGGGGTGGGGGGCCACCGCGAGACACGCCATGGGTTCCGGAACGGGGAAACTCTGGTCAGCGCTTTCCTTGCCCCACGCGTAGCTCGTGATCAACGCCGAGCGGCGCCCGGCCACGAAAAGATGCTCGCCCGGACCCATTCCTGTGAGCGCAGCGCCATGAGGCGGGCAGTCGGCGTTGCGGAACGACGAGTAGTGTAGAGACGTGTGTATGGACGACACGGCGCCGAGCGACTCGTGCGAGTGCTTGTCGTCGTCCCGGCCCTGGGTCACGTAGAATACTGCTTCGTCCATGTGGTATAAAGAGAAAAGTATTCGGTGTGCATATGCGTCTCATCGAGATGGCGGCGGTGTGCACCGGGCCCACCACCACGGAATGGGGGAGCGGGGAGCAGGGCGCGGGGACGTCGGGGGTGACGATACGTCGGCGACGACGCCCCGGTGCTTCGACGCTTTTTGCTGTCCCTAAACGTACAAGGCACCGGCTGTGGGGGGACGGTGTTTATCTGCAGTGCGATGCCACACCCGTACACCAGGCTACCCCAGGCGATGGCCCCCCTATCAAATCCGCCCAAAGTGCCCCCACGGGCTCTTCGAGGCCGCCATGCTGTTTGTGCGGGTATTGCGGTCTCCCCCGTTGTCTTTTTGTCGTTCTATCTGGTCTCTGTGCGCCGTTCACCGTGCCCCGACATGGCCGGTGCTCCCACCCGTACACCACACGCCAATGTCACATTGCGCCCGGGTGCGGTCTCTCTCCCGCACTCCATACCCCAATGCCTCTTGACATCCTCTCCACCGCCTTTTTCGACGGCCCCGAGGCCGTTCCTGGGTGGACCACCGCAATGAAGTACGGCCCCTACGTGCTCGCGGCAGCCGGCGCCAAGTACTACTTTGGCGGCGCGTCCAACACCTTCGGGCGCGATTTGCACGGGCGAGTGTTCATTGTCACGGGCGGAACGTCGGGACTCGGGGCGTACGTGGCGTACGACCTTGCGCAGCGCGGGGCGCAGCTCGTGTTGTTGTGCCGACTGACGCTGGACCAGTGGACGGTCGACTTCATCGACGACTTGCGGGAGAAAACCGGCAACTTCATGATCTACGCCGAGCAGTGCGACTTGGCGTCGCTCCACAGCGTGCGGTTGTTCGCCACCAAGTGGCTCGATAACCAGCCGCCGCGCCGGTTGGACGGCGTGGTGTGCTGCGCGGCAGACTGCATTCCGCGCGGGCGTGCGCGCCAGACCACGGTCGACGGGGTGGAGCGCCAGTTGGGCGTCAACTACTTGGCCCACGCGCACTTGCTCACGTTGTTGAAGCCGCTGTTGCACGTGCAGCCGGCGGACCGCGATGTGCGGGTGGTGGTGGTGACGTGCCTGTCGCACGCGATGGCGCAGCTCGACCGGTCCGACTGGTGGTGGCAGAGTCGGGCGTACCCAGCGGCGCGCCCGGGCGTGGTGTACGGCACGTCGAAGCTCATGTTGGGCATGTTCGCGCGGCTGTTCCAGCGCCACCTCAACCAGTACGAGCGCAAGGACAAGGCGCCGTGCAACATCAAGGTCAGCGTGGTCAACCCGGGCATCATGCGCACGCCGCTGACCCGCCGGTTTTTGTCCATGGGCTCGGTGTGGGGCTTGGTGGTGTACGTGCTTTTGTGGCCCGTGTGGTTTCTTGTGTTCAAGACTGCGCGCCAGGGCGCGCAGTCGGTGTTGTGGGCAATTTTGGCCCCGATGTTGGGGGCGCAGGACGGCGGCAACTTGGTGCAAGAGTGCGGCATTTTGACCAAGGGCCGCGCCGAGTACTGGGACTACGACCTCCAGGACGCGCTTGTGGCCGACACCGCGGCGCACATCGAAGAGGTGGAGAAGCGGTCGGCGGTGGAGCGCAAGCGCGCGGGCGTGGTGCTGCCGGAGGAGGAGCGCATGGCCGACCTTCATGAGAAGCCGGCGACCGAGGAAGAGTTGGACTACAAACTCAATCTCATGCGCAAGGCCATGGGGACGCCCATGGGCGGGCCGGAGGCGTCTTTGTTTGGCAAGGGCTCCACCAACCTGGGCTCCAAGGTGGGAGCGAAGATAGGCAAGGCTCGCTCGCGCAAGGCCTAGAACACAGCAAAACAGCATGGCGGAAACGTGTAAACTGTGGGCGGGAGAAATCACGACCGAAGGTGACCTGCAACCGCTGAAATGATTCGGCAACGTATTGGGGCAATTCTAGTCATGGCGTATTCTGTGAATCCGATCGCTTGCATATCTCCCTTGATCCAGCCATCGAATCGGTCGATCAGTCGATGTCTAGTCTATCAGTTGATGTCGATTAGTCTATCAGTCTATTAGTTTATTAATTTGTTGGTCTATTAGTATTAGTCTATTAGTCTATAGGATTAGTCTACCACTCTCACTCTACACCCTCACTCTACACCCTCACTCTACACCCTCACTCTACACCCTCACTCTACACCCTCACTCTACACCCTCACTCTACACCCTCAGTTTTACCCTCTCGTCAATCCATCAATTCTAGTCAAACCAACCGGCCTCCGCGCTCCATTGTACATCTCGGCAAAAGTGCGAACCGTCCTAATTCCGTCCTCCAACCTGACCTGGCCCACGCAAATCCGGCGAAAAAATGCAAAACAATCGAAAAAAAAATCCTCGCCCCCCTCCCCTAGTCCCGCCAATCAACCACACCCTTCTCCTACTGCCCACCCCAGATGCCCCGTCCCACCCAGGTTTTCGCTCCCCCAAATCTCTCGGTCCGAGCCACACCCCGCGCCGGTTCCGGGTCGCCTGCACACCCCCGGAAGCCGCTATCGTCGGTGCAACACAATTCGCCCACCACGCATCACGTGCTTATCTCTGGTGGATATTGGGTTCCGCTCGCGACGTTCCACCTCCCACTGTTTTTCCCCATCCGGACACCGTCTGATCCAGCACCCTCGCCTAGTTGCCGTCCCCTCCTTGTGCCAGCCCCGTCGTGCCTTCTACCACCGCACAACGCCCCCAACCGCGCTGCCCAATCTCTCGCACTAGACACCCCGTGTGTTTCTGTACCCGCCTGACTCATTCGTCGACGGTCCGTCCTCCCCACCCGCCCCAGCCAACATTCCGTTGTACCCGCCGTACCACCTCAAGCAGCCGAAAACCATGGATCCGTTCGTGCCGCCGGCCAAGCCGCCCGTCAGTTCCTTGACCAAGCTTTTGAGCGAAAACAACTCCTCGGCCGCGTCCGCCGCCGCGTCCCAAACCTCCATCGCCGACTTGGCCGTCTCCGCCACCATCGCCCTGGACCCCGCCAGCGCGGAGGAAGACGAGGGTCTTACCATCCCCGCGGCGCCGCGGACCGCCCTTCCCAACGTGGACGGCATCCTGCCGCTGCTGCGGGGCCCGGTGGTGGTGACCGGCGGCTTCGACGCCAGCCCGGCGCCACCCCCGCCGCTCGCGGGCGTGTCGCCCCGCATCAACCGCACCAACTCTGTGTCGCACACGTCGTTCTTCTCCACCGGCGGCTACGGCAGCGAGTCGTTGTCGTCGTTCATCCCCTACTGCCCTCCGGGCGGGCGCGCGGGCCACATGGCGGCCAACTCGCTCTCCAAAAGCGGCAGTAGTGGCTTCGGCACGCCGTCCAACCTCCTGACCGCGTTGCGCATGCTGTCGCCGTCCCAGGACCACGTGCCCAACTTGCCCAACGGCCAGGTGATTTCCACCGTGCACTTTCTGTCGCCGCTGGTGACGTCGCTGGCAATCGAGCCGCGCTTCGTCGTGTCCAAGCAGCGCGTGGCCCAGGCCCAGGCCGCTACCTTGTCGACGCTGGCCCGCCTGGGCTCCCAGTCGGGGCTCCTGTTCTTCTTCTCCCTGAAAAAGGGCCCCAAGAGTGGCCTGTCCACCGACTTGGGCTCGTTCTACAATGCCCAGCCCGCGGACCCCATGATGCAGGGCTCGTCCCCTTCCTCGACTTCCTCCATGGACTCGTCGCAAATGTACGTCGGATCCCGCCACAACTCCATGGCCAACTTGAAGCGCTTCTTCCGCAAGGGCTCCTCCACCCCGCAGCCTATCCCGGTCGGCAGCATGTCGTCCTCCGTGCGCTCCGGTTTTTCTGCCAATGCCACTCCGGTCAACAGCTCCATGTTCAACTCCTCCTACACCACCCAGTCCGTGGGCTCCTTCACGTCTGAGGCTTCGTACTCCCAGTCGCCAGGCACCTACAACGTCAGCAGAACCTCGTCCATGCACCGTGGACCGGGCGGCGCGCCCGACCGGAGAGCGTCGGTGGTGCTGGCCATGCTCAGTCAGCAACACCAGCAATTGCCTTTTTCCAAGCGCTACAGCAAATTCGGTGAGAGCTTGGGCGCGGGCGCAGGCGGGTCGGTGCGCCTCGTCAACCGCTTGTCCGACAAGAAGATGTTTGCCGTCAAGGAGTTCCGCACGAAACACCAAAATGAGACGAAAAAGGACTACGCCAAGAAAATCACCGGTGAGTACTGTATTGGCTCCACGTTGAAGCACCCCAACATCATCGAGACAGTCGAGATCTGCTACGAGAATGACCGACTCTTGCAGGTGATGGAATACTGTGACTTTGACCTTTTCGCCATTGTCATGTCGAACCAGATGTCGCGCGAGGAAATCAACTGTTGTTTCAAACAGATCTTGTGTGGTGTCAACTACTTGCACTCCATGGGACTCTCCCACAGAGACTTAAAGTTGGATAACTGTGTGATTGATGCGCGCGGTGTCGTCAAGATCATCGACTTTGGCTCTGCCGTGGTGTTCTCCTACCCTTTCACCAAGACTTTGATTGAGGCTCTGGGTATCGTGGGTTCCGACCCTTACTTGGCGCCTGAGGTATGTGTGTTCAACAAATATGACCCTCGTCCTGTTGACGTGTGGTCCGTCGCCATTATCTACTGCTGTATGATGTTGAAGAAGTTCCCCTGGAAGGTGCCTAAGATGATTGACAACAGTTTCATGATGTTTGCAACTCGGAACGAGGGCCTCCCCTTGAGTGAGATGCTTATCAAAACCCCAGAATCAAAGACCTCTGATGTGGGATTGAATGACCTAACAGACATTTCCCAGGCCATTGACGAGGTTTCCGAACCGGTCGATGGCGCGAAAACTATCGATGGCAAGGCACACACATCTAACGAGACAGGTGCTAAGAGATTGTTGCTTGCTTTGCCAGAAGACTGCCGCCCGTTGATTGGGAGAATGGTGGATTTAGCCCCTGCATGCCGTATTTCCGTGGAAGAGTGTTTTGAGGATGAATGGTTGAAGTCCATCAAAATGTGCTCGGTGGAAGAGGCGGTCAACACCGATGGCACTATGAACTACCAGGTGTTCAAGGGCGATGACCACGATCATACCACCGTTGACCAATCCAAGGCGCACATTGCCGCTTTTGAAAAGAAGAAGAAGTAAAAGTCGGTGCATTATTGCATCCATGGTCATTATAAGATACCGTTGTATTCGCATGTATTATTGTATAATCCAAAAAATAAAATAAAGCTAGACTACAGCAAGTCAAATGAACCCACGAGGTCAGTAAGCGACAGCTCCCTTCACGGATGACGAATATGTTCCTGGGATTCCCACTCTCTATGGTGATTATTTCTAACGTGTATTTACAAGAACTATTGTACAAATGGAGCGAAACGCTTAAGGAACAACCTGGACTCCCACTGCTTCAGCAGTCAGGATGATGGCACCACAGATGGATTTCAAATCAACATTTTTGTGTCTGTCGTCGGTCTTCTTGATCTTGGCAATCTCGTAAACGTGCTTCAAGGAGATCTTGCCGACAATGTTGTGGGTGGGCTTATCACTGCCTTTAGTGACGTTAGCCGCTTTCATCACAAGCCATGAAGTAGGAGGCAGTTTCATCTCGAAATTGAAGGTTCTGTCCGGCTTGACCGTCAAAAGCACTGGGATTGGGGTTCCTGGCTCGTAGTGGGCAGTTCTGGCGTTAAATTCTTTACAGAAGTCGATAGCCTTCACACCCTTGGAACCCAAGGCGGGACCAACCGGAGGTGCGGGGGCAGCCTTACCGGCGCCAACAATCAACTTGACGAGAACGTTTTTGGTGGACATGGTTAAGGTTGTAGTCGGAGTCTTTTTTTTTTTTTTTCAAAGTGAGTATGGGGTGCACGGGTGCGGACCCAGTGAATGCAAAATGGGAAAGACGGAGAACAAGAAATGGCGATCGACAGGGTAAAAAAAAAAGAAAAAAAAAAAACAGGATATGGAGACAATAAAGAACAATAGATATGTGGTATGAGATGTAAATAGGTGGTATGGCATTTTGCGGGAGCAACCACAAAGTTTGAGGATGAGTTGACAATGGCCAAAAGTGGTGAGCCGAAACGTCAAAGTGCTTCAACTTCGAAATCGACTTTCGCTCAAGATCTGGACGAGTCTCTTCGATACGAAGTCAATAGCATAGTAAGCACACGGCACAAGTCTCTCTACAATCGATACCAAAATTAGACATTAGACATTAAATGCTACAATAGCTAGAACTCTTCGGCAAACCGCAGTCTCGACGTATTACTGTTCTCTTCGCAGACCCACACCCCGTGGGGTTCCGACCGAAAGAGAAAGTCTTCTTCCGACTCCGGCAGAGCCCTGAATTCTGGCGGCGTGGTGTCGGTATACGGCTCAATGATCTCGGGTACAGGTGCCTCATCCTCGGCCATGGTGAACAACGGATTGACGGTCGAGTTGTACCGGGAGTGGTGCTTAGTGCTGGCCGAGCTAGAACCAGGTCCGGAAATAGGAGTAGATGTTCCAACCGAAGAGCGGAACACAGAGCCCAAATTGTTGCTGTTGGACACGCCGCGGTAGGCAAAATCATCGTCCAGGCCCACTGGGTACTCCTTCTCCAAGTCGGCCAGGTTCACGCCGCCGTACGCCGGGACCTTGGAGCCAAAGATTTTTTTGAATCCGCTGGGGCCCTTGTCCAACAGGTCGCGCGAATCGTCGGCAAAATCGGGCAGCTGGTTGGGGCCGTTGCTGCGCCGGCGCTTGAGAATCAAGAATACCACCACAAGCGCACCAATGACGATGGTACCGCCAATCGATCCGACCAAGCCGCCAATGAGCTTCGCATTTTTTGGCGAGATTCCGGACGACGAGGTATCAGCTGACAGCGACGCCGCAGTGGGGACCGTGACCAACGTGGTGATGGTAGTATCCGGCAGCACACTGATGGTGGAGATGTATGACAGAGGCGCCGATGTGATGATAGAAGAAGCTTCAGATGTGATGGACGGGGTGACTTCAGATGAGGTGGCTTCCGATGAGGAGGCTTCCGACGAGATGAGTTCAGACGCCGACGAGGAGTGAGAGGAAGATGTTGCGGACGACGATGACGAAGATGAATAATGGGTGGACTCCATGGAGGTGGACGACGCAAGCTTAGAGGACGACTCCCACGACAGCGTGGAGGCGTCCCAGCTCGACAGTGACACCCAGTCACTAGAAGTGTACGAACTCTCGCTGGTTGCACTCGAGGTGGAGTTGGACGAAAAGAAGTAGACACTGGAACCCGTCAGTGACATGGAGGTAAAGGTGCTAGAAGAGGCACCAGAACTGGATGTCGGGCTCGAAGACGAAGTAGACGAGCTCGACGGTTCTGGCGCGATGCTGGATGAGGATGCGGTAGACGCGGTGGAGGTGAACGAAGTGGACGCCAAAGTGGAAACCTCTTCAGTCAGCCCACTCAGAACCGAAACACTCAGCGTCTGGGACGGTGACAATGTTTCTGAGACCCAACCAGAAAGGGACGTTCCCAGCGTCGTCTCTGCGAGTGACAGCGTCAGTGGGGTCTCGGTGAGAACAGAAGACATGGGTGTGGAGTCAGACGAAACCAGAGCAGATTCGACCGGTATGGAGGAGGATATGTGCAGGGCCAAAACGGCGGATGTGGTTGACGCCATGGCCGCAGATGCCAGAGTGGTTGCGGATGAGTTGGCGGACGAGTTGGCGGAAGAAAATATCAGAGCAGTGGCCAACGTAGAAGAGGACGACTGCAGCGGGTCCGCCAAGGTGGTGTCAGGAGGTGCCCTTCTAAAAATAGTGAGCCTCATCCCGGAAATTGTGCAGGATAGCCACAATTAGGAACCCGGCGAGATTTGGCTGGAGGGCGTGAGAAAAGAGGGAAAGGGCCCAGCGCTCGAGTTAGGGAGAAAGGGTAGCGTGGGAGTGCTGTTTGGTCTGTCCCGGTGGAGGCAGCTTGAAGATGTGAAGACGAGGATGAAGAAGGGCCATGCGTTGGAATGCGCACGGCTGGTTATTTTGTTGCGGCTCGGAGATCAATAGATGGCCGGATCTGAGAGAGAAGAGTCGGGTCGAAAGTCGTCGGAGAGATGAAGTGACGGAAGAAGAGTTGTACGAAACAGAAGAAGGGGAGAGGTGAGATCAGATAACGCTGCCTGTGGCCAGAGTTGGGGGTTACGAGGCAACGAAGGAGTGTAATAATAGTGCGGGCCAACCGCAGGGGCCCAAAGGGGTTAAGCTAGTGGGTGCGTCGTGTCTGCAGGAGGTGCCAGGGTGCCTACTGCTAATCAGAGATTCAGACATTGATAACAAACAATGTATTCGGATCATTTCATAGAGTAGCAAATGTGTATTATCCATTTTTGTGGGGGTTAGCGAAGAATTTTCGACCCATGTGGGTGTACACCGCCGTGTGGGAGCCATTTTCAGGGCTTCAAAATTAGGCACTGCCACGGGAACTTCTAAAGATCTTTGACGAAACGCTCCGGCGTCAGTACAATATCTAATTCATCCTTGACATCCATTAGGTGAGACCTAGCACGGTTCGCCGTCCATGGATATATGCATTCTGCCATCAGAACCACGCATGTCAATGCCCAGCGCTGGGCCGAATTCTGGAAGCAGCATCCGGTACTACTCTGGGATTGAAACGTGGAGGTCGCGAGCCCCGCAGACCAGCTTCTCCGTCGGAGATGCGTCTTCGGTCGCATAGGTGGGTCCGGGCGTTGTCGATCTCCATCCCTGTCAGTCACATCTGCACCGCCTGAAACGACTTGCCGCTCACCACACCCACCCATTCGCCGCTTCCCAGCCAGCACACCAGGTTCACCTCCAAGTCCTCGGAGTGCGCGAGCGCCGGCGTGTCCACCACGGTGTGGGCATCCGCCTGCGGCCGTGCCGACTCCGGCCCAATGTCCCACACCAACGCCTGGCAGTCATCGCCGCCGGTGAGAAGCAAGTTGGACAGCGGGTGCCACGCAATCAGGTTCACCGCGCCGGAGGACATGCCGCCAAACAGCGCGTCGATGGTGGTGGCAGGCGCCCCCGGCATGCGCATGTCGATCACTAGCACCTGGTTCAGGTTGACGCCCACCGTGGCGAGGTGGTGCTGGTCCACGTTGGACGCGGCGAGCGCCACGAGCGCGAGCGGGTTGTAGTGGGCGGCGGGCACGTGCGGCGGCGGCACGGTGGCCGCAGACGGCTCGTAGATGATGGTGGAGTGCTCGAGCAGCCGGAGGTCGAACACACGCATCAGGCCGTCGTTGCTGACGCTGGCAAATACGCTGGTGGAGTGGTGGAGGAACTGCACGTCGAACACCTCCAGGTCGTGCGCGATCAACTGGGTCTTGACGTGGGCCGTGTCCTTGTCGCCGTGGAGCGGGTGCAGCCGGGAAAGGTCCCACACGGTGCAGGTGGTGTCGACCGACAGCGTGATCAACACGGACGGGTCGGTGCGGTTCCAGTCAAACGACGTGACCGGCGGGAAGGTGTTGATGTCGTAGGCGTCGCCGCCGGCGGCCGTGGAGTTGTTGGCGAGCAAGTGCGTCTGCACGAGCGCCGGCTCCGGCTCCGGCGTCATCCGGTACAACCGCAACACCTCCAGCAGCACTGCGAGCCGTTGCGACCCGGGGCTCAGCATATGCGGGTCCCACTGCAAGTGGGTCACGGGGTAGTCCACCGCGGTCTCGGTGACCTTGGCGAAGTCGAGTGCGGCACTCACGCCCGGCAGCGCCGTGCGCAGCTTGTCGGAGGGGCCGCTGGACCCCGACGTGGGCAGGTCGGCGAACCCGGCGTCATATGGGGCGCCGTCGTCCATCTCGCGCGTGAGCGCCCCGTGCACCACCTGGATGCGGTTCTGGAAGCCCTCGCGGAACAGGCTGAGCGCAAGCCAGTCGCCGTTGGCGTCATTGGCCCAGTCCACGCCGTAGAGGGGGTGCTGTGATGCAAACCGCAGTCGGCGGTTGGTTTTGGTGGGAGGCGCGGCGTAGGCGCCGGGAGGCGCGGCGTAGGCGGCGTTGACAGCGGGCAAGTTGCCCATGGCGCCGAGGTTGCCCATGTACGACATGGGCGCTCTCTTGCTGCGGGGATTCCAGTCCATGGAGTAGTTGGAGGGGGGAAGAGTGGGGAGAGTGGGTGGAGGAGTTGATGGGGGCGCGCTTGGTCTACCTACACTACACCGCGAAGGACATTGCGGTGACTGGCACCTCAGGCTGGGACGGGAGGTGCTTTGGCATTGTGCTGCGGTTGGGAGGGGTTGGATTGTTGGAGCTCAATTGCCATGTCTAGAGTCGTCTTCTTTTTTTTGCTCCTGTGCAACTACTGACTACTGTGCTACTGTTACTACTGTTACTACTGTTACTACTGTTACTACTGTTACTACTGTTACTACTGTTACTACTGTTACTACTGTTACTACTGTTACTACTGTTACTACTGTTACTACTGTTACTACTGTTACTACTGTTACTACTGTTACTACTGTTACTACTGTTACCACTGTTACCACTGTTACTACTATTACTACTGTTACTGACTGTTACTATATGTTCGTGTTGACTATAAATTCACACTAACTGCTCCTCCCTCTCCCTACGTCCACTCCTAATGATTTCCATTACTGCTATTACCTAATACCCTGCAACCTCCTCCACCGACGGACACGTGCACATCAAGTTCATGTCGCCGTAGGTGTCGTCCACACGCGCCACCGTCGGCCAGCACTTGGCCGACTTCAAGTACGCAAGCGGGTACGCCGCCTGCTCACGGGTGTATCCTCTGGCATCCCACTCCGCCTGCGGTGTCGCCACCACATCCTCCAACGAGTGAGGCGCATTCTTCAACACCGCACCCGCGGCATCGCCCTTAGCGTAGGCATCAATCTCTCCACGGATAGACAACATCGCCTCCACAAAACGGTCCAACTCCTCCAAGTTCTCCGACTCCGTTGGCTCCACCATCAAAGTGCCGGCCACCGGGAACGACATGGTAGGGGCATGGAAGCCATAGTCCTGCAACCGCTTGGCCACGTCAATGGCCTCAATACCCACCGCCTTGAACTCACGCAAGTCGATGATGAACTCGTGCGCGCAGTGCTTGATGCCGCCGCTGGTCTCGGAAAGGAACATGATCTGGTACGAGTCTCTCAACCGCGCCAACATGTAGTTGGCGTTCAACATCGCGAGCGCCGACGCATACGGAAGCGCCTTGGCTCCAAGCATCTTGATGTAGGAGTACGACACCGGGATCACCGCGGCCGACCCGAACGGCGCCGAGTTGACGGCGCGGATAGAGTCCGCAGTGGCGTGGGGGGTGTCCACAAACGTGTGCGCAGGCAAGAACGGCACCAACCGTTCCGCAACACACACTGGCCCTTGACCAGGACCGCCACCACCGTGGGACAATGCAAACGTCTTGTGGATGTTGAGGTGACACACGTCGGCACCCAAGTCGCCGGGCGAGGTCAATCCCACCTGCGCATTCATGTTGGCGCCGTCCAAGTACACCAAACCGCCCTTGGCATGGACAATGTCGATCGCCTGGCGCACACCGGGCTCAAACAAACCGTAGGTGGATGGGTAGGTGATCATGATGGAACAAAGGTTGTCCTTGAGCTTCTCGGCCTTTTCCTCCAAGTCAACCAAGTCAATCAGACCGTTGTCTAAACACTTGACCGGCACCACCTTGAGACCACACATGGCGGCCGACGCAGGGTTGGTGCCGTGCGCCGAGACGGGAATAAGACAAATGTTACGTTGGTTGTGTTCGCCGCGGGTCTTGTGGTATTGGCGGATGAGGGCCAAACCGGTGTACTCACCCTGGGCGCCCGAGTTGGGCATGAGGGTGGTGGCAGCGAAGCCGGTGATGTCGTTCAAGTCCTTCTCAAACTCCAGCACCAATTGCCTGTAGCCCTGAGCCTGGGCCGCTGGGGCGAAGGGGTGGATCTGGGAGAATCCGGGCATCGACAACGTTTGCATCTCCACTGTAGCGTTCAACTTCATGGTGCACGAGCCGAGAGGAATCATGGAGTTGGCAAGCGACAAGTCCTTGCTCTGCAACAAGTGGAGGTAACGCAACATGGCGGTCTCCGAGTGGTGGGCGTTGAACACCTCGTTGGTCAAGATGGCATCGGTTCTTCTGAAGGACGCGGGGAGCTCTGGGAGCGACTCGGGCAATGCCCAGTCGCCGGCGAACAATTCCACCAAACTGGCCAAGTCGGCGCGGGTCACGGTTTCGTCCAATGACACCGACACAGTGGCGTCATCCACGCGGAACAAGTTGATGTTGTGCTTGGCAAACGCCTCGGCCAAGAACGTGTCCGCATCCACGCCGCTCAACCGCACCGTCAACGTGTCGAAGAACGAGGAGTTGGACAATTGGTGAGGCGACAGCGCAATGGCTTGCGCAAGCACCGCGGTGAAACCGTACACGCGCTCGGCAATGCGCTGCAACCCCTCGGGGCCGTGGTACACCGCGTACATGGCCGACATGTTGGCCAACAACGCCTGGGCGGTGCAGATGTTGGAGGTGGCCTTCTCTCTCTTGATGTGCTGCTCACGGGTCTGCAACGCCAAGCGCAACGCGGGCTGGCCCAAACGGTCCTTCGACACGCCGACAATACGGCCGGGCATCTTGCGCGAGAACTTGGCCGAGGTGGCGAAGAACGCGGCGTGGGGGCCACCGTAGCCGAACGGCACACCGAAACGCTGGGCGTTGCCGAAGGCAATGTCGGCGCCGAGCTCGCCGGGCGACTTCAACACCGTCAACGCCAACAAGTCGGTGGCCATGGAGAAGAGACCCTTGGCGCCGCGCACGATGGCGCCCACCTCGGCAAAGGTGTCGAGCGAGCCGTCGGTGGCGGGGTATTGCACCATGGCACCGCACACGTGGGCCAGGAGCTGCTGCAACGCCGCCACGCCTTCGGGGGTGGACAAGGGGAGCGGTACGATCTCCACGCCGATGTTCTCCGCGCGCGACATGAGCACGTCGAGCGTCTGCGGGTGCAACTTGGTGTCGACCACGTACTTGGCCTTCTTGCCCCGGAGGTGATGGAACGACATGGCCATGGCCTCGCCGGCGGCGGTGCCTTCGTCCAACAACGACGCGTTGGCCATCAGCAACCCGGTGAGCGACGTGACCATGGTCTGGTAGTTGAGCAAGCTCTGCAACCGGCCCTGGGAGATCTCCGGCTGGTAGGGGGTGTAGGAGGTGTACCACTCTGGCGACTCCAACAAGTTGCGCTGGATCACCGGAGGCACGTGGGTGCCGTAGTAGCCCTTGCCGATAAACGACCGGGCAATGTGGTTCTGGCCCGCGAGCCCGTGCAAGTGGTGCAACATCTGCAGCTCGGTGAAGCCGTCCTGGGGCTCCACCGAAAGCGGCCGCTTCACGAGCACGTGCGGAGGAATGGTGGCGGCCAAGAACTCGTCCATGTCGCCGTAGCCGAGCGTGGTGAGCATGTGGGCCGCGTTGGCGGGCGACGGCCCGAAATGGCGCCGGGCAAACGTGTCGAGCCCGTTGTAGGTGGCCTTGGAGTCCGCCGGCTGGTACACCTGGCTGTAGTGGGCGCTCAGGGTGTTGGCGGTTTCAAGCAACTGGTGGGAGGAGCTGAAGGCCCGGGCCGCACTGACCATGAGGCGGTTGGAGCCGGCATGGTTGGCGGGGATGTGGGTGTAGGCGTGGACGAGGGGAGAGCGGGCGAGCGGGGCGAGAAGCACACGCTGCGGTCTGGCTCTGGCGGCACGCACCACGGATCTGGCTTGGAACATTGGTGGGGGGGACAGGAACAACGGGCGCCTACGGGTATTTATCTGTGGGATTGCAGTCAGGCGCTGACTCGGTTGTATTGCAGGAGTCAGCCGCGGTCCGATGGTGCGCGGTCAGACAAGAAAAATGTTGGCCATAGTCACTTGGACACGGCATTGGGCATGTCTAGACAGCGGGCAGGCGAGGGGGGCGGGGAGTCGTTGGCGATAAAGCAGAGCCAGGAAATTGGCGGTGTTTTTGTGTCAGGTTGTTGTTGGTGCCTTGGTAGATTATTGTGGTCTAATAGTTTGTGGCCACAGCCGTTGCGCCCTTTGACTCCGATGACTCGGGCCGGGCGCGATGCACCGAAGCGCCGTACAGTCCGCCCCATCGGCTGGCGCCAATCGGGTCCAATGGGGCAACTTTCGGTGCACGGCCCCAAACGCCGGGGTATGCATTCGGAAACATTGGGTTTCACCCCATTGCGCTGTGGTGCTCACGACCGATGTTCTTCTTCGGTTGAAGTTCTTGTTCGGTTGAAGTTCTTTGTCCGGGGCTGACAGGAATAAATCCGATAGATAACGGTGCGACGGGAGATAACGCCAATCCCGCGCTGCGCATTGCATGTGGCCTTTTTCCTGCTCCTTTTGGCCGCAGTCAAGATTTTCCTAACAATCCTGACGTCTCTACTCTTCCTACGTCGCATTCAGCCTAGACTTGTAAAATTCAATAATACACGTGTCAGCTCGCTTACTTCTTGGCAGCCTTTTGGGCAGCCTTGGTAACCTTACCGGCCTTGTCAGACTTCTCAACAGCCTTGATGACACCAACAGCGACAGTTTGTCTCATGTCTCTGACGGCGAATCTACCCAAAGGTGGGAAGTCAGTGAAAGCCTCAACACACATTGGCTTGGTTGGCACCATCTTGACGATAGCAGCGTCACCAGACTTGATGAACTTTGGCTCTTCCTCCAACTTCTTACCGGTTCTTCTGTCGATCTTCTCGATCAAGGTGTCGAACTTACAGGCAATGTGGGCGGTGTGACAGTCCAAAACTGGAGAGTAACCGGAAGAAATTTGACCTGGGTGGTTCAAGACAATAACTTGAGCGGTGAAAGAAGCAGCAGCCTTTGGTGGGTCGTTCTTGGAGTCACCACACACGTTACCTCTTCTGATTTCCTTGACGGAGACGTTCTTCACGTTGAAACCAACGTTGTCACCTGGGACACCCTCAGCCAATTGCTCGTGGTGCATTTCCACGGACTTGACTTCGGTGGTGACACCAGCTGGGGCAAAGGTAACAACCATACCTGGCTTGATGACACCGGTCTCGACTCTACCGACTGGCACCGTACCGATACCACCGATCTTGTAGACATCTTGCAATGGCAATCTCAATGGCTTGTCAGTTGGTCTCGAAGGTGGCTCAATGGCGTCAATGGCCTCCAACAAGGTCTTACCAGAGGACTTACCAGCCTTGGTCTCCTTCTCCCAACCCTTGTACCATGGGCAGTTAGTAGATGGCTCGATCA